>JAOZGT010000008.1:6120284-6507080 GCA_035578325.1 Coelinius sp. EB29
ATTTTTCTCTCTTTAGAAAAATGAGAAAAAAAAATCTCGAAGTGATAGATGAATGAATAAATAATGACGTTGGAAAAATATTTAATTCGATATTACAGGGAAATTGGAGATGAAATAAATTTGCGATTTCTCCAATTTATACGTGCATGTATGTTTTTTTTTGTCGATTAGGTATACTCAGCGTGATAATGACGAGTGTCGTGGCTCCCGCAGTGAGCACGCGAGTCCCTCTTCCAGCGGGTAATTGAATTCCGCGTCTACCCAACAGACAATTAATGTCTCCAACTGGACACACTGCAGTGTGTACTGCATTACATCCCGTTACGTCTATAACTCTTGCGCACGGTTGTCGGTCGGTCGTTCCGGACGCGGGATCTCCATGTTTCCTATAATCGGTGGAGACTTTCCTATTCAGCAATGGAAAAAAAAAAAAAAAAAAAAAAAAAAAAAAAAAAAAGAGGGGCAAGGGCCCAGTTTCAGTGCACTTTCTTCCTTGACGCACAGTATGTCGTCGGGATTTCACTTTCAAGACTTGGGTTCAGTAATATTTGAGATTTCCGATTCTCCAGTGAATCATGGAAAATTGGAGAAACTTGTAGAAGAATCTAGATCGGTGCTGAACCTTCTGAAATTGTTGGATTTTATTTTAATAAAAAAAAAAAAATGGAAAAATAATGAAACTTGATGAAAGCCAAAAAGTTGAAATATTCCCAAGCATTGGGATAGTTAACGCGGGAAAGGATGTTGCCCAACGCTCCTCATCCGAATCACACGGGGTGCTCTCTCTCTCTCTCTCTCTCTCTCTCTCTCTCTCTCTCTTCAATTCTATATGGTTGGCTAATCCGGACGAATTATTGCATGGTGAATTATACTCTCATGGGTATTCTTATCCATCTCCCTACGATAGGTACTCCATATGTAGACTCTCAACAAAGCGATCATTATTCTCATTTCTCTGGTTGCCCATACGTGCCAATTTTTCCATTCAAGTTATAACCTATAGAGACATCAATCTACAAAGATAAAAATCTATTCTCATTAGTTGATCAGTTGGATCATCTAATTGAGAAATTGTATGAAATCCTAATAAATGCTTGAAATTGATATCGAAATTTGTATTTTCAATTAGAGAAAATTATAGAAATTTCTAGAAATAAATAGTTGAAGCACGGAATTTTGCTGAAAAATATACCTAAAGATTCTTAGATAATACAGTTATAAAAAATTTACAGCTTATAAAGTGTAATATAGTCTAGAACGCGTCGAGTTTTACCTCAACTGAATACATTCCATTGAGAATTTGTTAATAATAATTTTTTTTTCTCCCCTGAAAGTGTCACCACCCAGAGGGAATGTATACACAGCATTCAATGGCTTAGTGGGGCATGAGCAGAGTTGGTTTACCGAGTATTGGTTTTTGCCAATTCCAATCATGATATATACCCATGACGTACAAATACACACACACACACACACACATACACATATACATTATTAAAACTCGGGTAAAAGTGGTATCAGCCAGTTAGAAATAATTATATGTCACCAGATGTGTAAAGTAGTCTATAACTAGTGATTTTTTTACTGCTTCAGAAGTATTTAGAGAGAATATTAAGAAAAAAAGGGATTTTTGTTTTCTCTCTTCCATTGAAATTCATTTACAATTTTCTCAAAATAGAAAAAAATAAAAAAAATAATCTTAATACAATGTCCCTCAGTATGTGTCCTCGAGACAAGTTGACTAATTCAAATAATATCATATCACTTCATCGGATTCATTTGCAGTTACACAAAGAAATTGAAAGAGCCCGGAGGGTTGAAAAGGATACCCAATGAACACAAACATATATACGTGTTGCGTAAGAGAAAGACGTTTAGTTAGCCAATAATAAATGACAACGGCTAAAATATTCATGCTGTTCTTTGTGTTGTCAATATGTCTTCTCAAAAATGAGTGAAATTGTTAAAGTCAGAGAAAAAAAAAATGGAAGATGTTTAGAAATTCCGAGTAACTTTCAATCGCTACCAGAGATGCAAATAACTGCACGTCCACGTGCCAAAGTCCTTGAGTATACTTATCCAGAATCAATGCCGTGAAAGTCTTCCGGTTCACGTGCCTCGGACCTCCAGAGGAAAAGAAAATAAAAGAAAAACTCAGCAACATTGGCGATGCTTATCGATGATTTATGGTAACCGTGCCGGAACAATTATTCCAACTGTACCCACTGCTTCAATTTCCGTTTTTGAAGCGTCACCGTGAGAAACCAATTGGCCTACCACGTTTCTACAATTTCCGGGTGGAAGATGTTGGATATTACTCTAATTAACAATTAATATTCACATATCAAAATGACTCATTTGAATAATTATTAACAACTACTCAGACAAAATTTCTTGATTTATCATCGAAATAAATGTAATTTTCTTAATGACTTATGGGCACTGCAAAATGCCTCAAATTGAAAAATCTTCAATCTACCCGGAGAAACTTAACACAGAGTATTAATTACGTACATTGGGTTTAATGATACGCTACAACTGTTACAATATCAACACCGATGATCAAACCAGCACGTATAGCCAAAGCAAAGCATAACCCAGTGTACCAATGCTAAATCTCGTGGGAAAACATAACATCTAGGGCTACATAATATATATATATATATATATATATATATTTATGTATATCTTCGGTGACTTTCCCTGCGTGCTCAACACTTTCCCGAGGGCACAAGGAAGTTTGACAATCAATTTGTGAATTTTATTCCTCCAAAATAATAATAATTTTTTTTTCTTTCAGGTCTACTGGCCACAGCAGCTTGTAAAGAGGCTGTTTCTCCTTCGAATGAGAAAGAAGCAAAAGATGATGTTGTTTTAGTCGAGATTGATGTAAAAGAACCATCAAAACGCTCACCAGTGTCAGCCACTGGTGTCTACGGTGCCTCTCCAAGTCAATTTATAATTCGTCATGGCGATGATGCACAAGAGGTACTTTAGTTTGATTTCAAATACACTTGAGAACAAAGGAAAATGGAATAAAAGTGACTTCAGTACATAAAAGGCTTGCATGTGAATTTTAACGGTCTTACATCTCTCAACCGTGACCACTGGCCGCCTATCGCCGTCGTAACTCCACTCGACAACCGTGAAGGAATTTTTTTTCTTTTTCATCAGTTTCTTTTTAATTTCATGCAAAACTACAACTGGGGTAGTTGGCCCCGTTCGTTGATCTTTCACTGGCCATTCTATGCACATAACTTTGAACATATATGTGGCCCAGTGATGTTGCAATTACATCAGTCTGATTTCAGTGTTTAAGTTGGATTGATTTTTCTCGGTTAATGAGGGCTTACAACGGATATAAATGATTTTTAATTATGCAGAAAGATAAGGCAAGTTTGAAGGAACATTTTTTTTTTCCTTCAAAATGGGCAAAGAATTTTTTTTTTTGTCTCATTATAGAGTAATGAAAATTTCAAAGAGACAAATAGCGAGATATTTTTTTATAATTAAATATTTTTCTATGACAGTTGAAATGCAGTGATTGTCGTTAACGAATTCTCACAAACCCTTAGAGTTAAATCGCGATTTCTTTCAACTCGACGGTGTTAATGCCACGCAGTCCTCTGATTATTGCGTAACCTTAGTATGATTTTTTATTTATCTACTCAGCGAGGGCGACTTCGCTCGCCTTCTAATCGTTCGAATCTCGAACCGGTAATACCACACCCAGCGCTAAACATAGAACATTGTAAAATCTCGTGAAATACGAATAAGTACAGTGGTAAATCCATGTGTGTGTGTGTGTGTGTGTGTGTGTGTTTCCTCGAGGCGGTTCGATTATAAGTGAGTGTCGTGGAGTTTTCAATTTCGTTTGCGGCCTTGCATTTACTGTTACGGGTGCTGAGTCATTAGAGCGGATCAAAAAGCCTAGGGAACTAGATCTACTGATAGCATAGATTTACAAGTTGAGGGCGGATGTGAAGAGACAATTTTTTTTTTTTAATTTCCTCCCTTTTATTTTTTGTATACTCATCATTTCCTTCCAATCCAATCATGAAACACTTAATTTGATACAACTGTTGCACTTGATGGGCGTTGCATAAAGTCAAGTTCATCAAGCTAGAAAGTAGAATCCACAGAAAGTTGATTTCTAATTGCAATAAGCCCAACAATATTCTCAATCAAAACACCAATAGCGTCACCACAAATTACTATAATCGATGAACTGGAAAATTCACCCCTGTCTCTATTCCTATCTCCTTCGATGACTAATATATCCTCTATGAATGGTCTCAATCCTAATCTTCTAAATGATTGTTATCGATTATTTCATGTTCATAGCTGTCACCAGAGTATCTCGCTCTCGTCGAGCAGTACACGAGTGCTCAGCAACAACCATATGTCCAGCAGACCAGAACAGGCCCTCCACCACGTAGATTACCAGCATACGCAAGACAGCAACAAAATCTTCAACAGGCTTATCAGAATCAACGAGTTCCAGCAGTTGCCCCGCCACGTCCTCGTCTGACCCTCCATCCTCAGGCTGAAGCTCAGGCTGATGCTCAGGCTGAATATCAAGCACGACTTGATGCTCACAATCGTGCTGAAGCTAATGCTCTCCTTCGTGCAAGTGGTACATCTCACGCAGAGTATCAAGTACCAACTGGATACAGTGAACCAAAGCTTGGAACATTTGAGCAAGAACTTTTGCAATTAGTCTCTGCCAATCAAGCTCAAGAGCTCAAGCTCCCACAGGCCCAACCCAAAAGGCTTCCCAAGCCTCAGGGATACTCCCAATACTCCCAACAACTTCTTGCTTATCCCTCGGACTATGGAGCAGTCAGACCCACTGCTGAATCAGTCCAAGAATCGCCAAATTATCAACAGTATCATATTGAAACTACTCAGTCCAGATATCAAGTCCCTCAACATGTCCCTGTTGCTTACCAACCACAAGAGGAGGCTCAGCATCAGGAACCAGCGCGACCAGCCTACGTAGCGCCCAGACAACAATACAGACCCGCTCACCAATATCAGGTAGATCCTCAAGCTCATGCTCAAGCTCAGGCAAACGCTGAGGCTCAGGCTCTGGCTTTTCAGAAAATCAGCCAAGCATCTCATCAGAGACATCAACAAGCAGCACTTGAGCAAATCCGCATCGTGGAAGATCGTTACAAGCAACAGAGTGCACTTGAGCAGATAAACCAGGTGATGGATTGAGTAATTTATTTAATAGCCGTTTAAGGGAATTTTTTTAATTTTTTAAATTGCATTCTCAGACAGTGCTTGGTTATTATAAGTGAAGGTTACATCGGCGTAAAGGGATTGATTGGTGACAGTTTGAATTCCAGCTCATCGGGTCATCTAAATTGAATGAATAACATACTTTTCCTGCATAAAAATGACTATGGCACACAGTAGATTTATATTCCTTGAAAACTTCTAAAAACTACAAATATATTATTTAAAAATTCCATTTCCGCTACAGACCATAGTGATTATCATGGAGAATAAGAATGTTTTTGATTTTTCCATTTCAGATGACCCGATGAGCCGTAATTGATTCTTTTTCGGCGTTCTGACCTTCACTTACGCACCATATATCATCTTAAAATGCAATTAAAAAAAAAAATCTATGGACCTTACTTATGCCTCATTAAAAAAGAACAAAAAAAACCCTGATTGAAACTTTATCTCATTCAATTTATGTATAAGTGAATGAGAGGGTGAATAAATCATTGTTGTTCACACAAAATTCAAATGTTAGCCTCAATAACTAAATCATATATATTCTGTTTTGAATATCAGGGACAAGTAAGTGAAGCAGGAAAGGAGTATATTGAGGAGCAAATCAGGCCAAAGGATCCCGAGGCTGAATACAGATCAAGATTGAAGGCTCAGGCAGCAGCTGAAGCGGCTGAAGCAAGAAGAGCACAGGAGGCTGCTGAGTATAAAGCCCATAGTGATGCTATCATAGCACTTCAAAGACAACAGGCTGCTCATTTGAAAGCTCAAGAAGATGCCCATATCTATGCCCTAAACTTTGAAAAAAATCAAGCAAAGGCACAAGCACAGGCCCAAGAAATTGCCAATGCTCAAGCTCTGTCTCTCTGGAAGGCTCATCAAGCTAATCGTGCTAAGGCTAATAAAGAGGTGCAGCAGATTGCTCAAGCTCAGGATGAAGCCAGAAAACGTGATCCTGAACACACCCCAGTTATTCAATATTTATTACCTGCTCCAAACAGCACACCTCATCCTTCACCAAACAGCTTTCTAACTAATGATCAGGCACACAAATATCAGGCATCAGGCTCATCTTATGTTCCTCGTTCAGCTGGAAAACCTGAGGTAGTTAATCAGCCACGTCAGGCACACAAACACAAAATTCCTACAAACTCTCAGATCTATGTGTCACAATCAGGACTACGTAAAAAAGCACCAGTGAAATCATTGACCATTGAGGAGATTATTGAACAAGATCAGGAGCGTAATTCACAGATTATCAGAATTCCAGCTGCCAAAGCTCAACCCCTCACCCAGGCTGATCTTGATGCTTTGATTCATGCTGGATACACTGTAACCCCTGTACCTGATATCACCCGACCTACCCAGCAGCCTTATGCTCTTGAAAACACTACTGGTTACTATGTTAAAAAACAAACTGCCAGACCTGACTCTTATGCCACCTATGATGATGTATCACGCCACCAACGTAGACCTGCCAGAAGATATCCTATCCTCAAACAGGAGAGTGAGAGTGAGGGTAGTGATAAGGTTACTTATCTTGTACCCATTGATGCCACCTATGGAAACCGTAGACCACAAGCTCCAAGACGCATAATTGCCGAAGAGTAATCCAATCGATATTAATGTTATTTGATAGTTTTTTTTAATCATTTGTGGATGAAAATTTACACTGAAAAAGAATATAATCTATTTCTATCTTATGAATTGATTCTGAATGACAAGTTGGAGATATTAGGTGAATTGAAAGGAACAAGTTCTAATTAATTTATCCGATTGAAGTATTTTCAGTTCCTCAGTGAGGCTCAGCCAACTTGAGTTTAACGTCAATCTTAATTTTATTTATACTTTTATTTTTTTTTTGTTTGTGTCTATTTTTAAAAAATTATACAAATACACAGTGTTTGTATTCTATACAATGAAGGAAAATTGATAGCCATAAATGCCGGCCGTATGGTCATGCGCTTGATGGCGTGTATTTTTGTTTTTTAATTAATTTATACACAATGTTGTAAATATATGAAAATAAATGAAAATGTCAGAAACACAATATTTTTCACCCAATTTTCTCAATTTTTGATTTTCCGTGGTCCAAGGACATTAAACCAATAGCCGACCTTCAGAAGAATTATCCCTTTTTTTTTAAAAAATAAAACAAGAGGTGGGGCCTTGTTAATTCTTAAAAAATCGAATCCGGTTTTGCCAAAGTGCGGGAGAATGAATTGCGAGCATTTCGACGTCAGAGGAATCACACTGTGCACTGTGCACTGTATGACCATACTGTCATACTGTGCAGTATATATGTATATATGTAACTGAAATAGTAGAGAACGATAGATAGATAGACAGAAATTTTTTTTTTATTCAATAATGAAAGTTGATTCGAGCATTGAATTTATCACAATATTTATTCATTAGCAAAGAATGTAGAATGAAATCCATGACAGATTGGTGTAATGTGGACTCACTAACGAAATGCAATCGCCATTATGCACAATATCTATAAGCAATAACAATAATATTGTGAGATGCGAGACGAATTATTGAGACAGGATCGATTAATCCAATGAAATTGCGAGTATTGAACATTTGATGTGGAAAGTGATTTTTGGGGGAGCATTAAACTTTCTCCACCGGATAGAACCACTTTAAAATAAAATAAAAGCTTTACGAATTAATTGAGACATCATGAGTGACTGATTGTACAATGATCGTACAATGTATCTTTCTTTTTTTTCAGAATTCTCTATCTTTATCGATATTTCGATAAGATTCTTGTCACGTAAGACGAGTACAAGGCACTCGTGTAAATAGTACGGAGGATTTCACCCTATGAAATTCTACTTTCTTTTCAATTGATGATATTATTGATTATGTGATTCCTTTCTTTATTCATTCACTTCCGAGAGCTTTTAATTTAATTTACAATATTACTTATTCATCTCGATATTAATTGAAAAATTATATCTCTATCACATTAAATATAGCATGATTTATTTTTGAACACGACTCATTCTCAGCAACTGCATAACTGAAACTGATGTGCAATATTCACAATATGATTATCAATTCTCCTCCCCTCTCCTCTCATTTCTCCTACTCTTCTCATATTACCAAAAAATCCTCCAGACTTGAATTTTCAATTCAAAATTTTTGTATTTAAAAATCCGAGAAAATTAAAAAAAAAATTACAAATTAAAAAAAAAAACAATCCGAGAAACTTTTCCTTTCACTCGTTATGCGGTGAGGAAGGCGTGGTCAACACAGGGTCAAGTACATCCTCTGATATAATATACTTGTCGTTTACCATCAATTTGTCTCTAATTCGATCCACAGAGACATTTATTTTATCCACACTTTCACATTATTCTCAGTGTGCCACTTGTGGCCACAGCTAATCAAAAATTCCAGTCTCCATCATTTTTTAACAATGTCTGAGCAATTCTACTGTATCATCGAATGTGTGACGTTAACGTTTCACGCATACTGATTCATCGATTCAATATGCCATCAAATTTGCCAATAATTCCTTAAAATTCACATTGTCCAAACATTTCCTCGCTCATAAAAATTCAAAATTCCGAGTCAAAATGAATTCATCGAGACTCCAAGGTTAAATGGTCCCACCCATTGCATAATTTCTCATTAAAATAATAAAGAATGGAATGGACATGAAAAAATAATAATAGAGATAAACTATGTGTGAAGAAATTTATGATCATTTAACGAAACGATCGCATGAATACCAAAAGCCCTGACCCAAACGCTTAATTCCAGGTATCTGAACGAGCCTGGTGCACGCCCAAAAAAATTGGCAGTGTGGTATAAATTCAATGAGTAATTTCAACACTCGAGAGTTTCCAATCATTGGAGTTTAATTAGTTATCAATGAATTTTTTTTTTTCAACAGGGGAGGATTCTGCAGTCTCCACAGAAAAAAAAAAAATTAATAAACATTCATGAAATGTCATCAGGCTACGTTAGCACTCGACAGAAAAAAAAAATCGAGTGATTTCGAAAGAACAATTTGAAAGCGAGTGGTATATTTATCATCTGTATATCGAGCGGGTGGGTATAACTGGAGATCAACACCCAAAAACTCGACGAGGATCGGTTGCGAGCGACCCAGTTTCAGCAAGAGCCAAAGTGGCCCTTGTTCAACTCCAAACAAGAGGTAGGGGACATACATTGAAAAAGGAGGGAGGAAAGACCCCTCCAAATTCTCGGGTATGAGCATATAAGCAACGTTTGCAAAGTTTTCTCGGATACATTCATAATATCCATCAACTGAACAATACATAAATATAAAAGTAATTATCTTATCGTCAAATTGTGCAAATGATGTATTTGAATTACAATTCCTTTTCTCTATTGTAGGATGAACATCTTCGTGACATTGGCAGCTTTGCTGCAGGTTGCAATTGGAAGCTACGTCTCCGTTAGAATGCCTTATGCAAGCCCAGCTGGAGTAACATACATCAATGGATACCAGGGTCATGAGTATCCATCATTGAGTTATGGGTCCGGTCAACCTTATGCTGCTCCAGCACCTCTCCAATACCAGTATCCATCGGCATACCGTTATCCAGCAGCAGTAGCAGGTAAAGTTGAAGCTCAGCACGTTGGTTATGCAGCAGCTCAAGTGCCTGCAGTTGCTGCTGTACCCTTTGTCAAACACGTTCCGACAGTCTCTCACGTCCCAGTGACCCGCTACGAGGCTCAACCCGGTGTTATCGAGAAGCAAGTGGACATTGTTAAGCCCGCAGTCTCCACCCGAAAGTTCGAAGTAAGTTGGCATGTTCAAAGTTTAATTCTTGATTGACATTTTGTTGTCAAAAATTAGACAGTAATTAGTTATCATTATAATTTTATTGATGATAAACTTAAACTCATCAGATTCGAAGACCAGCAATTCAGAAACAATTTTATGACATCGAGGAGCGTGTTATCGTTCGACCCGCAGGATCTGCAGTCGTAGAACTAGATGAGCCAACTTCAAAGCTCCAACGTGGACCCACAGTGGTTCAACCCCTCGATGTCAACCACTATTCCGCAGTCTCTCCAGTCACCCATAATCTTGTGGCACAAGCGGCATCGTTCGCCCACGCCCCATCATCGCCCACAACCATTCCTTTTGTTGCTCATGCACCAGTGCACGTGACTGTGGCGCCTGTTATTTCTCATGCACCAGTTTCTCATTATCAGCCTTCATCCACTCCTGCTCCCGTCATTGCTGATGATGCTTCTCAAGGAGAATACCAATCCGAGGGTGATCAGTCAGTTACTGTTGATAATGCAGATTTCAGAAATTCCCAGTTTAGGCAGGATTTGTTCAGAGTTGCTGGACAGAATGAAAATGCTGCATCGAAAAGTCAGGAAAAGATGCAACAAGAATATTTCCAAAACTTGAGAAACTCTCAGGTTAATAGAGTTCATAATCATTAAATGATCCCTATTTTTTTTCTGAGGATGAGAACATTCGAATAGTGATTATAATTTTGTTGTTTATTCTCTCAGGCTAATTCCTTCTCCAGTCAATTCGGGTTCACAGCTACTGGACAGGCTGAAAATACTGCGTTCAAGAGCCAGGAGAAAATACAGCACCCGGAATATTTGAGGAATACTCAGGTCAGTTGAGTTCATTTTCTTTCAACTATGCTCTTCTAGTGGAAAATACCTCCAAATGATGAAAATGTATTTTTTTTTCTCCAGTCCAATTCCTTCTCCAGTCAGTACTCAATTCCCGATGTTCAAGTAAAATCCAACGGTGAATCCAAGTCTCCTTCGAGTCGTTTCATCGCTCACGATCCCTCTCCCAGTCCCTCGGTCATCCCAAGTGTACGTGGATCCCCGGAGGAGAGTAGAAATAATCAACAGAAACTCATTGACCTCCTGACTGCCCGCGGAGGAGTAGCTGATGTAAGCAAACTATCCGTCTCCAAATGTTTCTCAAAGAACTTCAATAGAAGAAGAAGAAAAAAAAAGAGAAATGTTTAACGTATGTCTTTCTCAGGTTGGCTTTAGTCGTAATGGAGTATTATCGTCAATTGGTGATGCAGGACACGTACGTGCTCGTGTTATCTCAGCAACCCCCGCTCCTGAGTACGCAGAACCAACTGGTGAGCGTGTATCAACTCGTCGAGTAGTTGTGAGCAGACCTATTGAGACACTCCAGGAAGTTGATGTCCTTGAGCCAGCAACAAAATACGAGAGAATATCTGTCCAGCATCCAACACTAATCAAAACCGCTCGACTCGATCACATTCAAGTGCACGGATCTGTACCTGTTATCGGCAAGGCCCTCACCCCCGCCGTTGCCCATACCACTGTCCCCGTATACCAGAAAACATTCTCTCCTGCTTATGCTTATTAAAAAATCAATTACATCACAAGAGAGGAAGAAAGACGAAAATTTTTTTTATAATAAATTCTCACTAATACTCAATAAAAATTTGTAAAATTTATTTGTGGAAAGTATTGAAGCTATTTGGGATGATGACGATTGAAAATTAGGAGCAAGGTCGTTTAAAGAGTTTACAGATCCGCCTCTCACCAAAACCGGTGAGAGAATGCTTCTGCAGAATATTGTTGTAGAGAATTTCCATTGGTTTATTTTTTCAAACTCTTGAATACTTGTGAAGATAAAACTGACAGTAGTTGTGTGGGTAGCTATGACCTGTAAAATCTCAAATGTCTATCGCGTTTCTGTGATACTTTCCATTTCTTGACAACCCCGCACAGTATTATATGTGGTGCACTCTCGGGGATATCGTAAGAAGTTGATTTGCCGATACAGTGACATTTGAATATTCATTTATTCAGTTGAACAAATCCCTCCTCGATTAAATTAGTCTACTTGTTTGACAATTGTTAAAGTTGAATAGGAGATTTTGAGTTGAAAACAAGTTGATGATCGTGGGATTTTGTGTTCAAATCTGGAAATCTACGGAAATGGTAGAATCGATTCTGACAAGGATATCCACTCTATGCCAGCTAAGGCCACCGCAACATTGACCCGAATACCAAAATTATCCACTCACTCATCCCTGTGAATTCGCGTCGCTACCTACCTTGCAATGAAAGGAGGAAGTAAATTTCAAAACTCATGATATCACACACAGCGTATCAATTTCCAGTGAACTCAATTTCCTCCATATCGACTCAAATGGAATTTTTCTTCAAACAAATGATTCTACTCCAGATTGAATGAAAAAGAGAGCCCTTACTAATTCATACATATTCAAAGCTGTATGAATTTTTACCACATTCAAAATGAGATGGATGATTACAAGTTTGTGTGGTTTCATTGATTGAGATTGCAGAAATACAAATTATTGGAGCATAACACTGAGACATGAATAGCGAGGATGAAACTTTTACCTCTCAGCATGCATAACCTTGGATAACATCAGTTTGATTCAATTCCTCATACTTCCGAAATCTCTTCTACCTGATATCCTTATGTCGCGATTAATCATCAAATCTGATCATAGAAAATGTACAAATATAATTACCATTACCTTTAACAAGAGCATCCACTGGACTTTTTTTGACTGAACTTGAAGCAATCAACCAACGAATCTCCCCTAGACTTATCCAATTGACGGTTATTGTGGGTTCGAGAGTGAGTATAACCTCCGCAACAAAGCTGGACCTTCGGCCAACTCTCGACTATATAAGAAAGAACGTTCGGGGGCGATATACATTCAGTTAGACGCAGACAAGAATTCTCACTAGTTTATTATAACCAGTGGTGAATAGAGAGGTAAAGTGACTGACGTGATATTTTATGCCGCTCCCAATGCCTTTCATACTGTTATCAATACTGACGGGTATAATATACCGAGAAAGGGGTTAAAATCAGTGGAAACTGTGTTTAATCTATTCAATTTGCAAAAGGTAATGAGCGGTTGTTTGTTTCATTTGACAGATACCCGTGATCTTTCTGTTTTGTGGATATTCATTATTATTCAAATTACGGGTTTTACAATGGATTTGACAATCGAGGGAACGTGAAGAACTCGTTTCATTGATTTTATATTAGTGCAAGGTTGGAGTTTGTAGATTGATAAACAAGCGAATGGTAATCCGTTGGCCAAGACCTCGCTACTGAAATTTATCGTATTGCCTAGAGCTATACGACTGACGCCGTCTTCCGCACATGTTCAAATGGGGGCAGAGCGATTAGATGTTGCTTTAATCAGATTTTTATTTCTCTCGAAAAAAAAAAAAAAAACTCTATTATCAATTTTATTTTCAGGCATCACCATGAAATCCATAATTCTCTTGACGATTCTCGGAGTTTGTATAGGAGCACCCCAATTCATAAATCATCAGCATTACATACCCTATGTACACCAGGCAGTACTATTAAATTCAGTGATGGAAGATTCATTGCCGCGTAGTCTCAGAAATCATTTCTATGAGAATCCTAGAATCGCTGGTGCCCTTGCTCAAGAATCCTGGCTGACCAACAAAGAGATGCAGGTAATTATGTCATTTTTAAGTTATAAATTGAGGATGAATAGGCATGATGATTAATTATGTTGCTATGGATCTGTAGGTGATTGATCGAGAAGCAGACAAGATTCCCAGAGAGAAAATATTCGATGCACTACAACGTGCTGGATTTGCTTATTAAAAATACCACTCTCAAGTCATTAATCATTTCTCCTTTCGATGCACTTTATCCATTGCCATTCAAATTATTGTATCAAAAATATTTATATTTGCCACATTTCATTGATAGAAATAAGTTAGTGATAGTCACTATGTACATGAACAATATATATATATTTAATATCTTATCGCTAGAGAATTTATATTTTCGTTCTGCTACGTCACATGACCTTATGTAACACTCGGTGAGTTTATCAAAGAACTTTCCAAAGCCAATGACCGAACGAAATATATAGAGGACGTATCAACGAGTTTCAAATCATATAATGCTTTGAGTGGAGCTGGGAGATTTGAAAGTTACGAATAACCAGTCACACTTTGGTTGGCTGCCATTGATAAACAAATTATTGGGAATTTAATCTGACACGACTGAGCTGTTGTCAATTTTCATTTTTTTGTTTTTTTTTTCTCTGATTTCTAAGAAGATAATGGAACGATGGGAGAGAAAAATTGCTGTTGTTACGGGTGCATCCTCCGGAATTGGATTTTTTATTGCTAAATTATTGATTTCCAAGGGGATGCTCGTCGTTGGGATAGCCAGAAGGAAAAAACAAATGGAGGTGAATATATCCACTCCAATCGATATTATTGTATTTTTTATTTATTAAAAAGTTGTTATGAATAATTTAAATGTTTCGAAACGAAAATTTTAGGATAGAATGATTGATGCATCAGTGTCCGAGGGAAAGTTTTATGCATACGGTTGTGACATATCGAAGGAAGATGAAGTGGTTCAAGCATTCAAATGGATAAGGGAGAATTTGGGAGCTGTTCAAGTTTTGATAAATAATGCTGGGATTTGCGTGCCAGGAGGATTTGCAGGTGGGTGGTCCATAAACTATACTCAATAATCACTGAGAGAGATAATCATTGAGATCATCACACAGAATATATTCACCAGAGACTGATGGTCAACTCTGGAGAACCACCGTTGAACTGAATATCTTGGGGACCCTTTACTGCACAACGCAAACATTGAAAAACCTGCAGGAGGCAAAAATGGAGGGTCACATCGTGAATATCAATAGTGTTCAAGGACACCGTGTTCATCAATTTGGTGGAATGAACTTTAATATACAACCAGCAACGAAGCATGCGATTACTGGACTTACTGAGACTCTCCAACGAGAATTAATAGGACAAAATATTCGTGTCACGGTAAGTATATCACATAGGAATCATTGAATTGTTGAGGTAATATTGAAAAATTTGGAAATTGTCTGTTGCAGAGTATAAGTCCGGGCATTGTGAAAACTGAAATGGTGGAGGCACATGGCATGGAGAATCTTCGGAAAGAACCGAGTATAGAACCTCAAGATGTTGCTGATGCTGTTGTGTATGTCCTTGGGACACCACTGAGAGTACAAGTGACGGAATTGACTATTCGTCCTTTAGGTGAAAAAAAATCGTAGTACTTGTCATCTAAACCTCTTGGAAAATATACTTTCCAATAATCCATTATTTTTTGAATATTTATATTTAAGATCCTCGTGGTGATAAAAATCATTAATTGAATCTCATCGACAAATCGGAACATGAATGAAATGTTAACAATTAAAACAAGGTTTTATTGTCAATAAACTTTATGATGAAGGGGAATATTTAATTCCATTGGTAAGTATTTTTCATCCTCAATTTCTGGTCGATCAGCACTCACATAATCAACAAGTTTTCTACGTTATCATCTCTCTGAGTAAAGAAATTTTCTTCTTTTAAACAAATAGAGATGACTTTATAAAAATGTTCATATTAGTAATAATGCTAGGACATCATGCGCGCTGTCACGCACGATGGCCTCATAGTCAACGCTAGAAACCCGTTTTTCGATGTTTGAGCAGCCAAGAAGAGATATGAAAATTTTGAAAATTTTCAAAAAATTCATTTTCCTAAATTTTCTCGATAACCAGAGGAGATAGCGACTTCTCGTCTTTTGCAATCGATTTCTGAGATGATTTGACCTCCAGAAGATCCGGAACCCAGAGCCTGATCAACTTTATGATAAAGGATTGGTTTCCAGAAGGTCGCTTCATCTCATTATCCCGTTATCGAAGTCAATTCAAATCCAATGGATCCACTAATCCATTAATTTCTTCAATCCCTCATAAACAATTCAGTCAACACGATACAATTTCGAAATCCCTTGATACATAATCTCCATCTGCGCATCTACACAAGAAAAAAAACACGACTGCATCCTAATCGATGTCAGCAATAGTTTCTAATCCTCCTTAGGATACATGAAGAACTTGTATCTGTGGGGATGCACCATATAAAGCGAATGAGAGGGCCGAATCCCTGCAGAATATACTAGCAACAGCCGTAGGAAAGATATCGTTCTAGTATAAAGTAAGAAATATTGAAAAGTGAAACTCTGAATATCAAATACAATCTTTAAAATCATCATTTCAAATGTTCGTGAAAAATCGAAAGATGGATGCACTTATTCTCTACTCTTTACTTATCATTGTCTGTGTTTCATCAGTTTCGGTAAGTTTTGGTACATACGTAATTCAACGTTACTGCATTGATTTAAGTATAATAACTTGAGCATTCCCCTGAGCAAACTTTCACATTGATGTCTCATCGGAAAGGGGAGGGGGGGGGGGGGGCGCAGTAGTCTCTCGTTATTTTCAACAATTGAGATAATAATAATAATAATAATAATAATACAAAGCAATCCAATTTATTTATTTTTTTGTTACCATTTAATTATTCAATAATGATTCTATCGATTCAGTCAACTGTTTTCCGGGTACAGAGAGGAATACCATATACCAACAGTGTAAATGTTGCACAAGACAAGTAAACTACAAGCGGGATGTGTAAAATTGCGCAATTTTTTTAGGGGGATAAAGATTTCTACATGAACCACTTTGAGAGCTCTATTCAAATCATATCGGGATGTTGAATTGATTGATCTTTAACTAATTTTGAAAAACAAAAATAATGTTCCGTCTTTGTCATACAGGTACAGGATCAATTTCCAATCATTAATAACGATCAAAATTTACGTAAAGACGATCAATTGATGGAGAATTCTCACGATCCTCCCATTGACATACACGATCAATTACAAAGTTTGAGTTTTGTGAATGCAGAACAAAGCGCTGATGATGATCCACCACACAATAGCTGGAGTGCTCTAGTTCCAGGTACTCCAGGTACAGATTATCCGAATTTCAATAAAATTCCAGAAACTTCATTCTCCTGTGCTGATAAAACTCCAGGCGGTTATTATGCCGACATTGAGACCGGATGTCAGGTATTTTTATTTTTTTATTTCTCATTTTGCTTCACATCGTTATTGAATTCAAAATGAAAATTATAAAAAAAAAAAATTTTTCTCACTGATGAATTAAAGTAAATAGACAAATGAATGAATAAATCCCAGGTATTTCATATATGTAATATTGGAGGTTTCAAGAGTTCATTCCTATGCCCCGAGGGTAGTATTTTTAATCAAAAACACTTTGTCTGCGACTGGTGGTATGGATTTCATTGCAACGAAGCTCCATCTCTATACCCAGACAATCAATCCAAAGATGACGAGAGTAATAATAATCCCTCGGAATCCAGTGATACCCCAACTTCCGAATCAATCGATAATTATGAACCAATTGAATTTCGTAACAACTTACCCAAGGATCTAGCATTTGCCAGTATTGGAGAGGATGAAACTGTATACACCCAGAAAATATTGCCAAATGACAATCAACGTGATCCACTTATCGATGAACAAAGAAACGTGGCAGGACATCATAATGAGAAACTCGATCGAAAGTTGAGGCGGAATTACGGCACTGGTGAGAGTAAATTTCTTCATTATTCATTAACAAATAATGGGGCTAGACAATTTAATGATGGAAATTATAATAATTTTAACAAGACTCCACAGAGGTGACAATGGAGAGAGAATATTCTTCGAATGGACAAGAGTTTATTCCAAGAGGCTTTTCTTTCAATCGTGAAACGATGGGAAATGCACATCGCAGATGGACTCAAATTCCGAAGCAAGCTCCGCCACTAGATGGTACTGGATTCAAGGAGGCCATTCAAAATTCTACTGAGGAAGAAATCCGATATGTACCAGCTTTGTAGTGAGGGATGAGGCATGCTCATTGTTGAGAAGATTTTGGGTTAATGTTGTTCAATTTCAGGAGATTCGAGAGGGATAATTAATTTAGGAAAAATTGGGGTTGTCACTAATGTCGATGGATTTATTCAGGCTGAGACCAGACGTGATGTACCCGTGTGCATGTCCTTTCGATTTTTCGAAATTTTCTTTGTTCACCGGATATACTGATAGACCGATGCGCTCAACCTACCATATTCTTCTCATTCCTTTGCGTCCAATATACATTATGGTGCAGGATAGAGTGCATGCCCCAAAAGTGGCTCATAGTCACACGGCATGGATTGCTCCGCTCGCCGAGAGTCTACTCGTCCCCGTAAACGAGGCCCATTGCCAGAGAACGATGGAAGACATTATCTTGCAGTGAACATTTCTCTATGCAGACCTATAGAACCAATCCATCTTTTCTCTATTCACAAATTCTCGCCAAGTTTGTTCTTTGAACCAGTGGACAGATGAATGTACGAGATAATTGAATTTACCAGTGAAAAATTACATTATTTCATGTTTTCATTTTTCCGTCACTCATAATCATCACCCTAATGTATCAGCCTCAGCTTCAGCTTTGTTCATAACCATCCAATTATTCGTTACAACACGTTGTAAAAGTTAGATGAGACGAGGGGATAAGATCAATTTTCAACAGCAACCACTCATCTTGTCTGTCTCTATGCATATAATATATTTTATGCAAATAATACAACAAATGAATTTTTTTTCATTTATTTTTTAACACTCTTGAGAACTATTGTACAAGGTTGATTAACAAACACTACCAGTTGATAATGATACTCAGTTTTCAAGGTCCCCTTGTATCGATTATTCTCGGGGAAAAAAATCGAGTGAGATAATGCGTGTGTTTACGAATGCATCAGTGAACCATTCAAGACTGTCTATTATCATGGAATTTATGCAAAATTAGTTTCAAACAACTTTACTGCACTCGGTTTACTAACGAAGGTTGAAGCTTCATGAAATGCGTATATTATGTGGAGATTGAAACGACATTCAACTAATTTTGTCATTTAAATTATGTATTTTATCTTTGTTAAAACATTTGAGTATTACAGATTTTAATAATAAAGGAATTTGCAATATCAATGTATGTATAATAATTTTTTTTTTTCTCAGAGACATTGAATAAAAAAGTAAATAATAAAAATCATTAAAAATCTATAATTATCTCCATCAATATTTTTTATGATAATTTTTTTATCGACAATAGAAACGACTTATCTGATTTTTTCCACTTGTCCTTGAAAATTACTTCCTACATGTACCTCTTCTACTACATGTACAAATGTATTCATCCAAGAGGGAGAAAAAATTACTAGTTTTCCCCCGTTGATATCTCTGAAAAATTTTCTGCTGCATCACAGCATAATAACGCAGTCGCATAGTTTTATCAGAATAGTTGGTCGTTGGTCTAGGCCCAGTGCGCTTCGTAAAATGGAGCGACGAAGTGTGTCAGGTATTCGAGTGAATGATGATAAAAAAAAAAAACAACTTCACAATCAGAACATTAATCTTCATTTGCACATTCAAATACTTCATCATTGTTTGTCCGTGCCTCTCCAAGTGTTCCATAATTTTATTTGGACATTTAATTTTTATTGCAGAAGACATGAAAACATAATTTATTTTTCACAGTGAAATTCATCAGTGATATAAATAAATAAATAAATATTGATAATCAAATGTAATTGATTTCAAAAAAATGTTATGTTATCATTTAACAACGCATCATCACGATGTACCAATCGCAAAAGATCATTCACAAGTGGGTCATTAACACTAGCCATTTCGATTTGTAATCTCAAGTCTTTAACTAGGATAAAAATGGTGACGTGTTGGAAATAATAATATATTTATTGTACGAGACATTTATTTTCCAGTAGTGCAGGGTCTCCCATATACTTGTACATGAACAATCTAGATGTGTCACTGGGTAATCGTGCCAATGTCAATGCAAGCTGTATTTCAGCTTTGTCGTAGCCCTATACCCGAGCTTTATTGCTGCAAAGGTCTATCATTATGAAATTGACGCATTCATCACTATCATCAACAGCCTGACATTGTGAACAATCATTTAAATCGAGTGACATTGAATTTATCAAAATAATATTCCACTGAATTTTTCGAAATTTTAGAATTGAAAGAACATTTTCAAAATATACTTCGCGATGCTGAAAGAGATCCGAAATTGGTGATTAGTGATGCTGAAGAGACTGAAGGTAGTCAAATTGGTGACAATTACATGTCTATTGTTATGAAGACAAGAGTCACTGGCCGAAGAGGAAATGGTGAACGTTAGTAGAGTGGAATATTTACCGTATTTTGTATAGATTATCAAGACCAATTATTGTTATGTTTTATTCTAACATTGCCAGCTTACAGTGGATTCTTCATGACAAAATACTACCCTCGTCATCGTGCCATTGCCCAAATTGTAAGAAACGCTGATTTGTTCCTCAATGAGGCTCACGTCTACAATCATTTGTTGCCCAAATTGGGTGATATTGCCCCCAGATGTATATTTGCTAATCAAGATGAGATTGTCATGGTGGATCTGAAGTCTGAAGGTTATGTGACAATGCCAAGGAGAGAACTTTTGGATCTTGACCATTGTATAGCAGTTGTGAAGGTATAATTTTCTCATTTTTGTTTTCCTTCAGATACATCAATCATCATAATCATGAATCATTCCAGGCCTTGGCAAAATTTCATGCCCGATCATTTGCACTGAAGCAGAAAGATCGAGAGAAATTTAGGGAGCTAATGTCCACAACAAAAGAAGCAGTATTTCCTCAGGACGATGCACCTAGCATGGGAGCCTCCATGGATTCAAGCATAATCACCGCTATAACTCATTTAAAATCTCTAGAAGACTCCAGTGAAGATGTTCAATCAGCGATTGTCTTTGTGGAGAGTTTGTTAGGAAAATCGGTGGAGATTATGAAGAAATTGGTGATTCCTGATCAGGGAAAGTACGATGTCTTGAGTCATGGGGATGTTTGGAACAATAATATACTTTTTAAGCATGATTCTCATAATCAGGTAGTTGATGTCAAGCTTATTGACTATCAAATACCACGTCATGCCTCAGTTGCTATTGACTTTCACTATTTCATGTACTCTAGTGCAAAATCAATTGTTATTGAGAATAATTATGAAGATATCATCAAGTGTTATCATTCAGCTTTGATTGATAATCTGAAGGAATGCAGAGTTCCAGAGGAGCATATACGAGCAATGTCCATCAATTGGTTCAATGGAGAACTGCAGAAACTTCATATGTACGGATTGTTGACCAATTTTTGGCTAGTCAATGCTGTACTTGCTGAAGAGGAGGAAACTATCAATATGGATGATATTAGTGCTGATTTTTTAGCAGAATTGGATAAATTTACACCACCCATTACGCGGAAGAAAGCTGAGAGAATCAGATCTATTGTTCTACATTGTCTCAAGAGATATAGAAAATTGTAATTTTTACTTGTGTGAAATTCTTTATTCATCTTACCACATTGTTTATTTATCTTACCTTTCCTTTACATCCATGAATTCACTACAGGATATTTTTTTCATTGAAAATGGAAGAATATCCCTTTTTTGCTTCCCGACGGGAAGCATTGCGACAGCCTTTTTTTGACTTTTTCTAATTTTGGTTGGAAATGATGGGGAATGTTGTGAAACGTGGAGATATGATGTTTTTAGAAAATGTCCGTATGTATGTGTGTGCAAATGCCATTATGTGATGATTTTTTTTCAGAATTATTCCACTAAAAAGGGCAAAAGTTATTGCTAAAAATTTGAAATTCTGGCCATTGATAGATATTAGTTAGGTGAAAGTCTGTGCAAAATTTCAGCTTAATTGGTCCATTACTTACTGAGATATAGCCGTTTTTCGAAAAATCGTTTTTCTTTAATATCTCAAAAATGATACAAGGTATCGATTTTTTTTTTTTTCAAAATATCCGTGATAAAAATATCTATCTTTTTCAATAATATCATTTTTTCCGGGGATGTAGAATTAACATAGTTATTGCGCTTTTTCTATTTTTTGTCTCAAATCCTTGTACGCACGATAACTCGAGAAATATTTGAGATAAAAAGTTGAAACTTGGTATGATTTTAGGCCTTATAATTATAAAGGTTGCTATTTTGTTTGGGCGTAATCGGACCAGTAGTTCCGGAGATATTCGACTTTAAGTGTAAAACTACTTTGTTGAATATCTCAAAAACTATGAGACCGATTGCATTTTTTTTTTTTTCAAAATATTCGTCACGATATTTTCTATCTAGTTCAATCGAAATATGCATACCCGCCCATTGAAAGTTTTCGAGATATTGGCGTTTTTCTATTTTCACATCTAAAACTCGCTCAGACGCTCTCTAATGCCACTTGAGTTTGGGCTAAAGTTCTGAAATTTGGGCTAGTAGTTAACATTCTCACTTTATACACCTTTGTAAAATTTTATGTGAATCTGTCTATTTGTTCCTGAGATACGGCTATTCATAACTGTTTTTTGCTTCAAATTCACGAATTTGTATTCAATTTTTCTCGACAGAGTTTGTTCTCTAACAAATATTTCATGGAAATTTTTCCAACAGGAGTCCCTGATGAATTTTATAAATTTTCATATTGTTTTCTTCAACAAATAAAAAAATCACAGGAAAGAAATGATAAATTAATGGCCAAGAAATTTTACAGAAAAAATGTGCTCATCATTTACCAATCGATTGTTCGTCGGGAAGCCTACTGCCAATAGAATTGGTAGAAAAAAATGAGAAACATAATATAATAATTATAATAATAAAATAATAATAGTGCATAACGCATTTCTTTCAATGCTTAACACCAGCCGCATGGGTGATGGCCTACTTGTTTTTTTCTTAAAAATTTCTTTCGAAATGGAAAAAGCTATGAGTATAACAAGTTTAATTGGAATAATTAATTCGTTCTCATTGTCAGTGTGATCATTATCATCAACATCGTAAGTCATCGCAGCATCCCAGCGCACATCATCTGATTAAAGAAAAAAAAAAAAAAACCCAGTTTACGTAATTTGAGATTAGCAAATGTTAATCTTGGTCTAGAATCATGAACTACATGTACAAGTTGAAATGGAGAAATTTTCCATCTCCAGATTGTTTTTACAAGTTGTGATTTTTCGTGCCATCGGTGAAAGCCATGGATATTATATCAGGCGCTAGGTTTATATCTTCAGTAACACAGTCGTAAATCTGAGGATGATGCAGTGAAGATTCCCTCTAATGTTTTTATTGAATAATTCAGAGTTTAGATATGATAATGTGTGAAAATTTATTCCAATTAACGTAGACTTTTTCAATATATCTCATTATTACGAATACTTCAATTATATTATTCATATTTGAGTTTATTCATTTTTCGAAGTTTTTAGTTACTGAAAATTTATTATTCAATATTTCTGTAGAGGTGGGATTTACTCCCCACGGAGGCTCAGTTCTCACCGAATGGAATAATCAATATTTGATTACACGTTTTGTGTGTTATTTCATTCATGTATCGAACACACTGGGTCTCTCATCATCATCATCATCCACGACATCAAATCTTTGAATGATGATTGAAACTCCAATACACTTATATCATCTATTTGTACATGTAATGAATTGCATGAATGAAAATTTGTTCAATTTATTTACTTATTTTACATATTTATGACATTAATGTATATGCAAGACGTATATGTATATGTAGAGATTATATGCATCCCATTAAGACATATTTTTTTCTCCTCCCTTCCAGGAGGGTAAATGAGTAAAGTGATTTGAGGGGATGAAAGTCTTTTCATCACATGAAACATAATTCAATTAGCTGTGTAATCGAGCGTATGATAGGCTAAAACCATGGCTAAAGCGTGTGGGACGATGATGCTTGGGCTTCATCAGATTATTTACGATCATTGATGGTGGTTGGATATCATATAACGATTCTTTCACCTAATACCCAGTGACACATAGCAAATTTCCAAGAGAGTTGACACGATGACAATCAGAGATAAACATGTGTATGCGAACAAATAAAAATTACTTATATTTCATTGATGATTATTTCAACATAAATTTTTCTACTTTGATTATGATGATGATAATGATGATACCATGAAATTCGCGGTAGCATTATTTTCGCAATTAGATGCTCTGTGATGTTATGTACTATAACTATAATATTGTAATTATACCTGACGAGGCGCAGCAAAATGGAAAATTAATGAACCTAATATATATTAGAGGAAGAATAGTTTGAATGATAATTTGTGAATAGTATATACGATTCATATGGAATCAGGCTTTTATTGTGCGAAAAATTGTTTTTAAAAGAATGGCGAGTTCTTGCATTAGTATTTTTTTTCCCCGCGTACCAATAATATTCAATAACCCTTTGCACTTTGACAGAAATCCCAAACAGTCACGTACATGTACACGTCTGCACGTGTCACGTAATCACATACATCATAATAATATTACATGAACGTTGAGGGAGGAAAAAGCCTCCCGTATATTGGGAGAGGGGGGGAGGAGCGCTGGAAAGTAATTGTAATGCGCATCTACATACTGAATAAAAACATATAACGGTGACAATTAAAGTGAGATATTCCTTTTTAAAGCAATGATGATATATATGAGCCAATGTCATAACGTGCATATTTATTACGTAATCCTTGGTGAATCCTCATGGGTAATGATGGAGAAATAAATAATACGGCTATTGAATAATGCGAATGTGTGAAATTTTTACCCTCTTATCCAAATTCCCAGTGATAAATATGATATTTTTTCTGGTTTTAATATCCCAAACGTATACGATTATTCATCATGACTATTTTTTTTCTGTGCAATTATGGTATAAACGTAACTGCAGTTTGAATATTTTTCTTTTGACTGTGTATAAAAGTCATTTTTATGAAATTTTCACGGGGGGGTCTATTAATTTTTTAGTTTCTTCATGATGTGGAGGATTATGAAATATATATAATATTTTTATTTTTAGTTTGAATAAAGGGTGTATATCGCATTGATATGAGCTTGACAGTACAATCGTCGCAATTACTGCATATCTCTGATTAAAGTACTCATATCGTAAATCTATCTTTCCATGCTGACTAGGAGTTTTGGATAAATGTTGCAATGCATCATAAAATAATACCTCAGGGTAAATATAATTTTTCTTTTCCCATTCATGTAATTAAAAATTTATTTAAAAATTCACAAACCTTTTTCAGTGAGAATAAATTTGAAGATAATTGTGAAATTTATAAAATAATCTGGAGTCTAATAGGCTCAGAATGTAATTGCCGGGGTACAAAGTGAGCGATAGTGTTGGTCTAATCTCAAGTGACTGTTTAAGTTGCTGGGGTATATGAAAAAAATTGAAGATATAAAATTGCAAATGTATTTAACGAGCGACTTGAATGGGAGGATGCGCAACCGTAATAATAATAGTGAATGAGTGTAGTTTATGTGATGGTGATATATTTTGTAGGTCACAGTTAGCTTCTCTCAGAAGTGAGTGATCAGCGTTATTAATTCTTAATTCCATAATTGATTGTTTCTTTTTAGGCCTAAAAATATTATTATTGTGGGCATAAACTTTTGAGTGTCCCTGTAATCAATTTTTTTATGTAAATTCCTCCAGTGTTTTTCAACTGCTTTGTTAAATTCTTGATCCAACTTTTTTTGCATGATCTGAAAAGAATTTGTATTTCTTGTGTTTGTTGCTTCCGTTTTGAGGGTTCTTTTTTTAAACAATTATTTAACAAAGTGGGAAGTTTAGTTTTATCTTCATGGAGTTTTCTAATTTGTTTATTGGAATATTTGTTTATATTGCCCGAAGGGTTAGTTCTAGGGACTGAATTTTCTATTATTTCCGAAATATATTCAGAAATTTCTTTAATATAATCATTTATTTCGTTATTTGTAAGATTTCTATCATCTGGGATGGGTAATTTATAGTTGTCAGATAATTTTTTGGTGAATGATTGCCAATTAGTATTTTTGTAAAGAAGATAATAATTGTCACTATCAATATTGATTATTAAATCATTTTGGAGACTCAAGTGAGCAATAAGAGCTGTATGATCGTTATCGTATATTTGTATGGAAATTTTATTATTATCTAATGAACGGGCATTTGTGGATAGTTATTTAGCACACTAAATACATTTGTCCATATTGACCATGATTTGCAATTTGATGTTAAATTATAAACAATTACCAAACGTTTGATTTTTCTCATCGTGTCAACAGATATGGCTCCACGAAAAAAAAGAAAGGGCCAAAGAAGCCGCCTACCGAGAAATATTCTGTCAAGATGGGCCTTGGATAATTGAAGATGAAGAAAGAATATTTAACCGAAATCCAAAAAGACGTCCAAGACATGTCAGAAATACAAGTCTTATTTGCCATAGTAATTGAGTATGGTATACGTAAACCTAAATCCCCTGTACTCGATTGGATTGTGTATGGACCCAAAAAATATGAAAATGAAGAATTCAAGGAAGAACACAAGGAATCACGAATTGAAGAAAACAAAAAGTGTGAGGAGGATCCATTGGTGCATTATCTAGAAGAGGAAGTAGAGAGAGATGAGCCGAAAGTCAAACAAAATTACTATGGACCAAAATTTGACAGCCTTATGAGAGCCTTTGATGAAAAAAACCAACACTGAGCCATTTATAAGAGAATTAATGGAAGAATCGAATATTACACAACAATATAATCTTCATTTACGAGCAAATATGCTGAAGCAATGTGCAACATCATTTGATACAATATTCAAGAATAACATTGTTGAGCCAGCTGAGACAAGAATCAAGGATTATTTCATCAAGTGTTTGGGAGATGATGAAGAGTGCAAAAAACAAGTACAGAAAGCAACTGGATTAATGAGAAGACTATTTGATGTTGAAAATGGACAACACCGTAACCACAAAATGAGCAGTATATTCAATGATGGTGCCTACAGTCATTTGGATTTCACTGAATTCACTAGGCGTTGGTGGGAATTTGTACCATTTTTTCTGGAATTGGAAAGAGCAATGCCAACATTTCCCATCTCTCCATACATCAAACCTGGAATAAAATATTCATTACACCAATACTGTCATGCTTGATTTCTTGAAACGTGTTGACAAAGACAATTATGAATATTTGTCCAAAGACAGATGAGAAGAAGGAGAACGAGGAGAAGAAAAAATTAAATAGTCATGATTTTGATGAACATGTTGGATGTGATCTTGGAAAGAGGTTAATTTTTTCTGGAGTTAGAAAGAAAAGGATTGAAGTGGACTCTCCGGGGCAGCAATTTAAAGAGAAACGTATGCGTATTGGTGCAACATCATTTCATCAAGAGTCAGGATTTTATAGACGTGAAATGAAGCGCAAAAGAATTACAGGTAAAAATTTCAATAATTTTTTTTTTCTACATTATCATCAAATTGAATAAAATCGATTATCATATATTTTTACAGCTCCCTATTAAAGGCAACTTCGTCAAATTCTGGATGAATATCGCACAGAGGTGCCCCCAGAAGAGCCAGGAGGACTACCAATACTGCAAGATTTAAATTTAAAGGACCCGGATAAATTTGTTCAAGTAGCTGAATATAAATTGCGATTTTTCAAATTAGAGCAGCCAGTATATTCAAGAAGAAAATTAGTTAGAATGAAATTTGATCAATACATAGGGAGACAGAGGGCTGTTCATAAAATGGCAAAAGAATTAAATTACGGGAAGGGAAAGGGAAAATGGGAGGGAAAAATGAAAACTCTGGTGGTTATTGGACAATACAAAATGAGAGTGGCCTTAAGCCAAAAAGGAAACATGTTTCAGTTCCAATGACTAAAATTGTAAATGAAGTTAAAAAATCAGAGAATGCAGAAGTGATAATTGTTGATGAGTGGAGAACCACCTAGTTATGTAGTAGATGTAATTTACAGTGTGAAGTCAGTAAATTACCTGATCGGTATGTCATATGCAAAAATTGTCATATTGTGTGGAACAGAGACGTAAACGCTGGTAGAACTATTTTACATTTCGGTTGGATTGAGTGTGGGTGGATCGACAAACAACAATTGCCCGTCTTTGAAAATTTCTCAAGATCACGTAAACGAAAAGATCTCATAAAAAGATCTAGAGTTGGAAAACAACACAGAATACCTCTGCCACAATCAATACTAAATTTTGACTAAAAAAACCTAGCGTTCGAAACTTGCCTTGTCTCGGTATTTGGACCTAGTCCCGATAGGCCATACACTCAAGACCCTTCAATGAAGTGGCTTGTTTGGCCTTGACGGAGTACAAAGTGACACGGACCTTCTTGGCCTCCTGAGATGACCTATATACGTATAGGCTCCTGGCTATAAGTCCGTATGCTTATTTTGTACACCAATTAACATAAAAATGATGAATCAGCTATATTCTCAGGATGTTGTGATAGTCATCTGATCATTTACCAACTTTCAATATAATGTATACCGTCCTTGGCAATTGACAAGGGGAGTTAAATCCTGCATCCAGTTTACAATCCATTGACGGAGGCGAAACACCACTTGTAAATTCTCGAGAATGATATCAAAATGAAATAAAAATATGGTGCTCTTGGTCACGACTTTAACGAATGCCAATGGACCAAGTACATGAGAGTAACCTTCTTTTTTACACAAGCTAATCGATGATCTATCGTAATGATCGATTGGGAAATTCAATAATCGTGTTAAGCGCTATTTATGGACTTTTTTTTTTTCCTCATGACCATTTTCTGAGACCGATGAACATGGGTACATTGAAATATAGTGTTTTTTACGGGGCATAATGATCAATATCAATATTTCAAAATTTTGGCATTGTCAGTTTTATTCTTTGTACATTTTCTTGGTATTAGTGATCTCGATTAATAGATTAAAATCTTATCCAATACTGTTAAATTAGGTTTTATCCCCTAAAATTTCTAATTCAACATATAATAATAATAATAATAATAATAATAATAATAATAATAATAATAATAATAATAATAATAATAATAATAATAATAATAATAATAATAATAATAATAACAATAATAATAATAATAATAATAATAATAATAATAATAATAATAATAATAATAATAATAATAATAATAATAATAATAATAATAATAATAATAATAATAATAATAATAATAATAATAATAATAATAATAATAATAATAATAATAATCAGTGGTTCTCCCTTCTCTAACTCTCATTCCAACTAAAAAAAAATACGAAGGAATTCAATGAAAGAAGGAATGACGCATTGAATAAACGTTTTTACACCAATTTTTATACAATTCATTGAACATTGTAATAAGTTTATGTAGACTCAACCCCATTGTTCAACGTCTTGTCTATATGAGATTACACCGTACACATGATCTCTCCACTCGGATTACCAAAGAGAATAATCGTTGTTTCCATCAGCATCACTGAACACCAATAAAACAATAATTTTTGTGAGAAAATCAATTTTTTTTTTTCAACTCAGTCTGAGTCAGTCATTGGAATGTCGATGAGGGAATCAACTGCAACTGATGTACTAGATTCTCGCATTTTCGATGGCT
This sequence comes from Coelinius sp. EB29, assembly GCA_035578325.1. NCBI lineage: Eukaryota > Metazoa > Arthropoda > Insecta > Hymenoptera > Braconidae > Coelinius > Coelinius sp. EB29. Next base: position 6,149,976 of record JAOZGT010000008.1, read on the forward strand.
CGAATTCATTAATCTTCCATTGCGCAAATGAAAAATAATCTGCCACTGGGTATGGAATTAACAGCCTCTTTTTATTATTCATCTTTCTCTCCTTCGGAGATGATTGAATTTTAATTTTCAAACATCAATACGAGGGTACACGATAATGCCGATTTCATGCTCGTAAATATGAAAATAGTGGGAGAAAGTGTATGAGAAGAAATGATAAATATAGTATTAAAACGATCGAATGTGGGGACGATGAGCATGTAGATGTGCGCATCTGTTGCGTCATAATGACGAGTACCCTCGGGGGTCGGGTATTATATGTCCAGCAACTACATTGTACTCGGGGGAGGTTAATAATACCTATATTATTTTTTTCACTTCTTATTTTTTTTTTAGATAATCAGTGAATAATTTTTTTCATGAATACCCGATGAGGGCTTGAGGGGAAATAATTAATTGACATAGGGGGATAGAGATGATTAAAAATCATATGATATTTAGAATTTTTAAATATTTCTAATGATATCCAAAAGTATTACCCATCATTTGTAAATTATGACAACAAATATTGATAATAATAATGATAAATGAAATATAAATTTTTTTTCCTAATTCTCCCTAAGTGGCGTGCTTGTGACACGGTTCGATCGTGCGATGCATCTTCATTTTTATCTCTCGAGGACGTTCCAGAAATCTTATATTGATCCACTTTCTCATGGAAAAAAAAAATATTTTCGTTGGTTACGTCAGTCACGGTTAGTTTCATCATCCATCCCTCTGTACAATATTTTTATAACGCAAGTTTTTTTTTTTCTTTTTAGGAAGCGGAGAAAGAGGGAAAATTCAGAGGTTGAGACGCCAAATGAGTTTATCGGCAATACCCTTTTCGCCATCGGCACTCACGACAACTAAACTTTCTCAAAAACGTCAAGACGGAAGGTGTCATAGAGATATTATTCACTTGGAAACCCAAAAAAAAGGGAAAAATAAATAAATTAATTAAATTTATTAAATTGAAATATCTGCATTAAAGAAAAAACAAATCTTTTTACTCATTCATTTAATGATCCATAAATTTTACCCCGGATAATTGAAGACGGTCACGTAAGCAATTCCCCAAAACCTACAGCGAGAGAAGAACAATTTAAAAAAAATTGTTAATAGTTTGAGAAGAAAAACTTTAGTTCAACTTCTCCTCGCTAAAATGTGAGTTTAAAAACCCCATAATTTCCTTAAAGTATATATTGAACAATTTCTCATCTGACCGTAGAGGAAAATGAGACCGAGAAATTATCTCAAAAAATTACAATACAATTTAAGTAATAAAAAGAAATACTCTCGTAAGAAAGCAACAAATGATATTACATAAACTCGTATACAAAGAGAGCCGATTATGCTGCAATCGATGATGTACTTGTAAAACACCTGTCACATACTCCTTGGTGACCCGGGCATCTTCATCATTCCATTCAAATTGACTCCCATCGTTTGCAATTTAATCCACAAAACCAAAAGAAAAAAAAAAAAATCAAAGTGACGGATGATATTTGGAACCGCCCATTCCACGTTTTCTCAATCACTAAACACACTGACCAATCACTGAATCAATCCCTCTTGATGAAATTGCATAATACGAGTAGGGAAAGCAGAAACAGGAAGCCACTCTATCCACCATCTAAATGTATCAAACAATAAAGAAAAAAAGTCTGGATAAATCACCAAATATTATAATTGAGTTTTATGACCTCGTGTTAATCCAGTGAAAGTATCAAAATGCAAAAATATTATTAAACATATATATATATATATTATTACGAAAATTCTGGATATTTAATTGAATTAGTGGCATATGATACGTGCAGCCACGTGGATTAGGACGCTAAAGGACACCTTCGATTGTTCAGTGCTGATTGTTGACAGGTATATCATCATATAGCCATAATCAATCCGTGGGACATTGATGTGCCAGACACTCGAGTAAATTTCACCGGTGGATCATGATGAGAGTTGCTTGCATGCTTTGCTGCTCGCCTTTCAATTGTTTCCGCCGTTACCGTCACGCCACTAGAATATTCATGATCTCAGAAGGCTGGATGTCGGGAGATCGTTCTCAACTGATCTTGATCGAGATGAGGATGGGTACTTGGAAATTTCAGGGTGCAACAAGGTTATCTTGAATGAAACGTGATTATTTTATTAATGCATTGTAATTATTTTATCTTTATTTTTTATTTTGTGCTATTAAAAATCCAATAGCCCAAGCCAATAAGAGGTTCAAATCATGAATACATTAATACATTAATAGTAACAAAATGGTCTCACGTTGATGAGTTAATTATAATGATTGATTCATTTCATAGTTTAATCTCCCAAAATCGATTTTTACCAATTCTCGAAGCCCTCCGGCATCTAGGGAAAGATAATTCTTCTTACAACCTAGAATAATAAATATTCCATGAAATTGGAGACAAAATAAATACTCTTCCCCACGTGGGTGTTAAAACAACACAAGCATCAACATAAACCTATTGATTGCCTTCGTAACTCAGATCACAATCTATCGCGTCAATCTTCAGCGATGAATTTCGCTGTTTTATCAATAAACTCACCGTGTAGTATACGAAATTTTAATAGCCATTCTAAATGTGAGGAATAAAAAAAGGAAAATATTGTCCAGTATTTAATGAGCAAGTGGAACAATTCTGGGTCGCATTACATCTCGAATTCCCTTCTTGTGAGAGGTGTCGGACGACTCTTGCTATATTTGGTGATGAACTCGCTCATCACTCTCGTTTAAAAAAGGCTTCTGCATTGCCAATTACATGGGATTGGTATAAAAATAAAGGTCTTGCATTCACTCAAATTTCATAAATAAATCAACAATATATCAGTTGAGATTCTTGGAATTAATTCAATTCGATGAAGGAAATATAACTGGAAACAGTAACACGTAACAATGCTCTAATCGCACACACACCTTTCCCAATTCAAATGAAAATTCGTAACCTTGTACGTACATTGTTGGAACAATTAAGTCGAGGTTATTTCGTATGAAGAGAGATATAGCCCTTGGAATTGTTGGAATTAACAATACTTCAAGTCGCTTAATGAAATTGTCATGGATACCTTGAGCTGATTGATCGCGACGGCTTGTGTCAGCCCATTTTATGTAAAACTAACCCTTAATCTCGGCGGTATGCCAGCGACAAACGTCCATTGATCGTCCCCATTGGGAACTGGATTTTCGCCTTCTCACTGATACATCTCAATTATCCAAGATGCGCCGTAATGTGCATACTTACAATACATACTCCTTACTTCTCGTGTGTTGAGGAATAGGAGAGATTTATTCGCTCTGTCGTGTCAGTAGATACGGACCGCAGTGGAAAGACTGGAGAAAATGTTATGATCTCATCAGTCCCAATATCATTTGCATCAACAAAATTTCCATAATTAAAGAACAAAAAAATTTTTTAATGATTTTTTTTTTTCAATCAATTTGAAAATGAACTTGAATAAATGAAAATAAAAGAAAGAAAAAGAAAATATACATTTTCTCATAAGAGAAAATGGAGTAATTCATGAAATAGCACAAGTTCAGCATAATCCAAGAACCTGAGAGATACCTCTGAGAGTAGGTACTGAAAATATCCCAAGATAGACTGGATGGAAGATGTTACTCTAGTTGCAGTATTTCACTTTCACTAACCCCGGGGCCTCCCACGAGCTCATCTCCGGTGGTTTCCCCACCTCTCGCAGCCTTCCCCCTCCCCGCCCACCATCAACCCTTCCCATTTATTCATCCCATAGTATCCGCGTGGGTCACTTACCACATTTGCCAGTTTCTGAGGTCGTATGCACCGAACCAACCAACTCCCACCACTCTTTTTATATGCCCCCTTGATTTTCGTCTAATGCCGTCCATCCCACCTCCTTTTTCCTTCTTCATACTCACAAGGGGCAGTCCACTTGCACACATTTAGCTTGTTTTTTCCTTCTCTGTCTATTGCAGAGAGAAAAAAAAAGAAGAGAGGGCGCAGGAGCGAAAGAATCAACACATCATCGGGCAACCATCCCCAGCATTGCCAATATTACTGATGCTGATTTCAATGGTGGGAGATTATTTGACGAATCCAGACAATTGGGGGTGCTTAACCTGGGGTATATATTGTCAGTGGGACACCTCCACCATCAGTCACCTTTCTGACTTAACAAAACCAAGTGTTTAGCACAGAAAACGTTCTGGTGAGTCTTCACCAATCAATCCTGTATATTTTTAATATTGATTAATTTGCTGTTGATAATCAATTGTGTGGATTGTGTCATTCTTTTTCCGCCCTTTTGATGCAACGAGTTTACACGTTTAAATCTACAATAAATTGGAGTACTCTTTGCATTCAATCAAGTATCAACTCCTGATCAGTTTTATCGTTGTTTCAAGTAGAAATTATTCAGCTGAAGTTTGATTATACCTTTTCACTCTCGAATGTAACTATCATCGGGTCGTGATTACTTTCCATTATCGTGGTGTACCGCATCGGATTTTCAAAGATAATAAACTGAGGAATGTCAATGACAATGGGACAAGTTCGATGGTTTCGTGGGGTTAATTAAATTTGGTTAATTATTATTTTATTTTCATTATTTTTATTTTTATTTATAGGTAGTTTTACACCGCCAAGCCAGGGTACCAGTGTGAATATGGAGAGGTGGCTGTTGTGGACGGGTGAGTAAACAATTATTTGTTATTATTATCATTATTATTATTTTTTCAAATAAAAATCTGAAGATTATGATTGGATCATACTTCAAATAATTCTCTAAATTGTTCAATAATTATTAATGAGATACGGTGTCTGACGACACACTTACCGCATAGATAATTCAATGAATAATAATAATAATAATAATAATAATAATAATAATAATAATAATAAATAACCATTCAATGAATCCAACACATCTCCATGATTTCCTCATTTATCTTATTTCATATAAACTTGTTTCGTTTTAAAACCCGTAAATGAGGGACAAATTTTGCAATAAATCTTGATAACAATGAGTGTATTATTGAATGTATCAAAAAACACGTGAATCGGTAGATTGCGCTGTATTCTGAGGTGAAACAAAATTTCAACGGGTACAAAAAGATGTGAAAAACTGGGTAAAAGTAGAGGGGGGGATGGGTATTTTGTAACTTCCTCTAATTAAAATGGGTTGTAGATAAAGTTTCGGTGTTTCACACCAACAAGGGCATTGTTCGGTATAATGTATACGTGTATTTGAATATTTGTAAAAACCAGAGGTACCGACCTCATCTTTTGTGTCATTGGAACGATGATGGGCATAAAGGTCAAGTGTATGCAACGCCATTCTGTTCTTCCTTTAATTTTCTTCTCATCTATTTTTTTTATTTTTTATTATCGTTTCTCCTCATTAATTCAATGTTTGATTTTTATATCTGATAAAATAGGAATAATTGCGAGCGAGAGAAGAAAATGAAAATCAACAGAGTCAGAATTGTAAATGTCTGACTTGTGAGGTATTATTCACTTAACACTTTTTGATTCTATTCCCTTCTCTCGGTTCTAGACAAATAGCTGTGATTTCTTTGGGTGTTACAAAAAGGGAAAATACTATGGGTACGAGAGCTGCGGTAATTGTACGCACGCGATGTTGAGAATTGTAAAACAGTCGACTGAAAGTGTGTGATGATGGTCTCTTTGGAGTTCTCCCGGTGGTATATACTCCGTGCGAAATTTAGGTATTTTAATACGTCAGAGAGATGATTTAAAAAAATTTGTGACATAACTTCCCCTTTATTAATTAGGAGCATTGTCGGTATGTCAAGACAAAGAGAGAGAGAGAGAGAGAGAGAGAGAGAGAGAAGAGAGATGAAGTTTACATTTGTTTCTCACCAACTTGCACTCGTAATTTGATGAAAATCTCAAGTGCTTATGTAGAAGACTCCCGCGGTTATTTCGTCATCGTATAGGTGTCAAATTGTTTATCAACTATTTTTGCCTAATTTAATTATTCATTGATATTATTTTTTTTTTCAGCCTGGCTGGCTATCGCCGGTGTGTCAACGGTAAGTAAAATAATCAATGAACAATTATTCATAATAATTTAAATAAATTATTGATTTAAAATAATAATGTTGAAGACGTAGGAGTAATTTTCATGTAAATTATTTTCAACGCCTTGAGGTATTGGAAATTCGTGTCCTCCTTGAGGGGAAATCGTGTATTTTCTTTGTCAGTGTAATTGAGAAATATGATATGACAAAGAGAACTCGATATGGAATGACACGGAATTTCAAGATGAAAACGGGCAGGTCTTCCTGCGAGAATTTTTATTTATTTTTTTTTCTTTCCACTTGCGCAAGACATTAGACTGTGCATCTATCGTGCGATCGGCTCGTGGCACTGCGTGATGTAATCTTGAAACCACGCGAGGGTAAAGACAGAGCACATCTCAGGTTTTAGCTTTTCGCGTGTTGCCCCGGGTGCCCGAGGTCATTTCATTCCTTTCTCCTCTTTTTCTCGTGTTTTTTCATCTTCTCTTTCTTTTTAACTCGTCTCATCTGATCTCTGAAGCACTGAGGATGTACTTAATAGAATTGGATTGATTTTTTTTTTGTGCTCAGTGGGTTGCTCTAATGTTTTAGGCGCAGGATGGATATAATTATCCAGTGCCAAGTAATCCTTTGATTCCGGGAACTTCTCCGAAGCCATCAGGGGGATTTCCAGGTACAGCGACTGATGAATATCCGTCACCGGGGGGCTTCCCAGGGACAACTCCTGCTCCAGGAAGACAGCCTGGTTTTCCTACTGGTGGTCAAGGAGGATATCCAAGTGGAAGACCCAGTGGAAGGCCTGGTGGCTCTGATCAAGGATATCCCAGCGGTAGACCTGGTGGGTCTGATCAAGAATATCCCAGTGGAAGACCACAAGGCCCTGGTAGACAACCTGGCTTCCCGTCTCCATCAGAACCAGGTGCACAGAGGCCCTCAGCAGGATACCCACGTGACAGACCCTCTATTACTTTCCCCAGTCCTGGACAGGGTCAACAGCCGGATTATCCTGGTCAGCAGACTGGGCCTCAAGGACCTAATAGACAGCCAGGACAACGACCAGGTGGGCTGGGCCCGTCTGCAGATGATTATCCACGTGAAAGACCAGATGAAAATCAACGTCCTGGATATCCCAGGCCCTCAAACAGACCAACACCTGGATTCCCCGCGACACCAAGGCCAACAGGACCCGGTAGTTCTGATGGATATCCTCGTGAAAAGCCATCAGTACCATTCTCAGGAGATGATGAACCAAGTCAGGGACAGCAACCGAGCTTTCCTCGTCCTCAACGACCCAGCACTCAACCTGAATATCAATCAAGTCAGAGGCCAGGAGGCCAAGGCCCCTCGGGGAACAATTACCCACGTGATAGGCCATCAGTGCCATTCCCAGGTGGCAACAGACCAGAACAACCTCAACAGCCTGGCTATCCAGATAATTCTCAAAGACCAGGTGGCTTCCCAAGACCTCAGATACCAAGCACGCAGCCAGGACAACGACCAGGACAGCCAGGTCAGGGACAAAGACCTGGAGGATTTCCTGGATATGATAGTGGTCGACCTGAACAGGGAAGGCCATCACTCCCGGGTGTTGATACTCCCAGACCAAATCAGAAGCCATTATTCCCTGGAAATGATATTATTCCTCCAGGACAGGATCGACCAAGTTTCCCCGGTGGACAACAGCCAGGTTATCCAGGTGGACAACAGCCAGATTTTCCAGGTGGACAGCGGCCAGGTTTCCCAGGTGGACAACGGCCAGGTTTCCCAGGTGGACAACAGCCAGGTCAACGACCAATTTTCCCTGGTGATGATATACTCCCTCCACCCGGACAACAGCCAGGATTTCCTGGTGCTCAGCAACCTGGTTTCCCTGGAGGACAACAGCCAGGTGGTGACAATGATGGTGATGATGGTTCTTATGATGAAGGCGATTACTCTGCAATTCCTGGTGAACCTGGTCGTGATTATCCAATCTACTCTGAAATCCCAGCAACTGGTTTTAGTTGTGATGCTCAACAATTTCCCGGTTACTACGCTGACGTCGAAGCTCAATGTCAAGTATTCCACATTTGTACCAATAATGAGACCTACGATTTCCTCTGTCCAAATGGAACAATATTCAATCAACAGTACTTTGTTTGTGTGTGGTGGAATCAGTTTGACTGTAACTCAGCTCCAAGTTTGTACTATTTGAATGAAAATTTGTATGATTATTCAATTGTGGGAACACCATCGCCGCAGGGACCGTTTGGACCACAGGGGCCAGGATTCCCAGGACAAGGACCACAACCGCCATCTGGACCAGGTGAGCTAATAATCAATACTTTTTATCAGAGGATTCTGGATGAGAATCATTCAGTTTCGCACGGTGACTCTTCATTGCAAAGAGAAGCATGGTCTCACGAATGCACATGAAATATTTTTGAATCGATTTTTCCTAGGCTTTCCCGGACAAGGATCAAGTCCAACACCAGGTTTTCCAGGTCAACGGCCCCAAGGCCCTTCTGGGCCGGGTTATCCAGGACAAGGATCTACTGCACCCGATTATCCAGGATCACAGGGACCATCTGGACCCGGTTATCCAGGATCACAGGGACCATCTGGACCTGGTTATCCAGGATCGCAGCGACCATCTGGACCCGGTTATCCAGGATCACAGGGACCATCTGGACCTGGTTATCCAGGATCGCAGGGACCATCTGGACCTGGTTATCCAGGATCGCAGCGACCATCTGAACCCGGTTATCCAGGATCACAGGGACCATCTAGACCTGGTTATCCAGGATCGCAGGGACCATCTGGACCTGGTTATCCAGGATCGCAGCGACCATCTGGACCCGGTTATCCAGGATCACAGGGACCATCTGGACCCGGTTATCCAGGATCGCAGCAACCATCTGGACCCGGTTATCCAGGATCACAAGGACCATCTGGACCTGGTTATCCAGGGCAACAACCACAGCAACCATCTCGACCAGGTGCAGAAATATTATCGTCATTATCTTTCAAAATTCTCAATTCCAATGAATTGCCCCAATACTCAATGTATTCTCTTCATCTCAGGTTATCCAGGACAGGGACCCCAAGGACCTGCATCACCAGGACCTCCAACATCAGGTAATCATAACCCCATGTACCTCTAATCACTCATGTCAACACACATTATCAACCCATCCCGAAATTGTTATCCACAGGCTATCCCGGACAACGTCCAGGAACTGGTTATCCTGGATCCAATCAGCAAGAGTATCCAGGTAATCAAATGACTGAATAGCTATCAATTCATTCACATGAATCCATATTAATTACCAATTATCACAGGCTCCCCAGGGCAGGGTCCATCAGGGCCTGGTACCAGGCCCCAACGACCAGGAGCACCAGGATACTTGTCCCCACTCCCCCCATCTGTAGATTTCCCAAATAGACCGTCTCCCCCTCCAACATCAGGGGGTCGACCTGGATACCCCTCACCCACTCAAGAGCCATCGACACCGGAATATCCCTCAGGAAGACCCTCTCAGCCTGATCAAAATGGTTACCCAGCTCCAGGAAGGCCGCAAAAACCCACTTCATCACCCGGCTACCCCAATAAACGTCCATCGTCACCCAGTCCAGGATTCCCCGGGGAACCTCCGTCATCAGACATTCCATTCCCACCCCTAGGACCATCCAAGCCAGACCGCGAATACCTTCCACCCCTTGGGGGTTAAATCGAGTCATCAGTGAAGTTAATAAATCAAGCAGAAAATTCATCCATCGATGTCAAACCACCATCACCAGCAGCATACCCACCTGCTGGCGCTGGATCTTGAATTTAAAAAAAAGGCCTTCAAACTCTCTCAAAAAAATCACGTAATACAGCATAACATCATCAGAATCTTCATAATATCAAAACAACTCTTCTATTTTTTTTTTTTCTCAATGACCAATTGACCATAAGAGGAGAATTCCACAGATGACAAAAAAATTCAGTGAAAATCTCCTCGAGTATTACTTTATTACGAGAACGTATTTATTTATTCAGCTTCCATAAAATATCTAGAAAAAAGAAACAACCTAGCCGAGAAGATGAGGATGTGGATCGATAATTCGGTAAACGGTGTATTCTGAGGTGAAAGTAAATGCACCGTAGTGGCGTCTTCAATAACCCAAGATTGCACTGAAATACGATATGCAAGTGATTTTTCCGCTCAACAATATCATCTCTGCGGTTAGGCAATACATTCGGCATGACGCAATTGTAATGATAATTATACAATACCATTATATGATAATTGAACACAGAAAAAGAAAAAAAAAACAAATATTTTTGTAACAATGGTTTTTGAGACACACACTCGTGGGATGCCATTATGTATCATATTTTATACGTGAAAATAAACAAAATGAATGACATATTGTCAATTGTTCTGACATTATTTACACAATCTTTCAAAGAATGTTGATGTACGACTGTAATTAGTCATTTTGAATTGTTAACAATCATATGGATTACGTAAACAGTTTACATACTGGGTGTCATGATCTTAACACGATCTTACATGATACTTGAAATTGTAAACTAGAATTGCGTGAAATGCCTATTGTCATTAAGACATATCAATTTTAACATTTCCAATAATTTTTCCATCACCAAAGATTCAAAAGTTAATTTGATCATTGAAATTACAAACCCATGTGCTGCTAGCTTATGTGAACCTACAACCTTGCAATTACACGTTACAAAAATGCCCAAGAAAACCATCAATTAATTCCTTGAATACCCATGCTTACCATCGATAAACACGATATGAGAGTTTGTAGCCTGTCTTGGTGAATCACGATACATTCCATCAAGAATTCTAAAACGTTAAAATAAATAATAAAAAATAAAAAAAGACATACACAGTGTCGCAAATATTTCATTCTTTTGTGGTGAAAATTCAACTGTTATTCATCGGTTTCTCTGCGGTCTGATGATTGAAATGTCCTTGTGAGAACGTTGCAACTGCAGTTGGCATAATTAGACATTTTAGTTGAGGAAAGGAAAAAAAATATATATTCAAAACTGATTTCCAAGTCAATTGAACAACTGACAAATATCATTCACGAGCCATCTTGACCCACATACAGCCCACCCATCAAAAGTTGTATCGTTTCGATTCCTCTTATTGTCAGAAGTGAACATTATTATTGAACGGTGATATTAAGGTATAGATCAAACGTTTATTCATGCATCAATATCCGAGGATTTTCAATCTTGAAAGGTACAATCTGTGGGAATAGGAATCAAGGAATTTTTGAGAAATGAACAAAAATTTTGGAAAATAAACAAAAGAAAAATTCATTCGATCATAATATTCTGTAATTGGATTCATTATTACTCAAATTATCTACTTTTGCATAAATAAATTGAAGCAACAAGTAACAGGTTAATTTCATCTCTTGTGACAGACGATTATCCAAAGTCTCTTTGGCGTTATCAAATGTGAGAACAATTGTGATTATAATAACATATTGCGTTAGGGTTCAAGTCAACTCTTTAATGCTACATACACACCTAACAACTGTTGGAGAACATATAGAGATGATTACCAACTTTTCCTTTCTCTCTACGGTTGATGGGTAAACGGTGCGCATCAACCATAAATCTTGATACAAGACTGTGTCAACTGTGTTAACATTGATGTAAAGCATGTTGAATTGGCTACAGAGGGGGAAGTGCGAGAACGCATCGACAACCGGTTCGTCTCGATCCTCAGTGACTCTCCCACTATCATTGTCACGGACGGATGACAACGTTCAACTGCTACCAGTTAAGGTCAATCGGGTGATTAAAGTGTTTTGCTTAATGTTTTAATAATTTAATTATCATCTTTATTTCTAATTTTTCCTTATAATTCATCGACCTCATTTTTATTTTTCACATTTCTTATTATTATTATTTTTTTTTTGTAACTTCAAATAAGTATGAAGTTTCATTTGAATTTTATTCCATATTTTTATCTTTAACATCGATTCATGCTCGTAACACTCGAGATATTTTCACTGAAGGCCAAATGGCTCGCATTGTGCTCCTCCCTCGAGACTCGAAGAATATAAACGGATGGAGGTATAAAACGTATACACAAGTGGAAGATGAACATATCAAAAGACCACCCTTAATGCCAACCAACGCGAGAGTTATATTTCATCTCACGAATGCCGTCATTTACAGGGCAATAAATCTTGCGTTACTTTAACTATACAGGGGGACCCTAGCATGTTCATTCTCATACACGTACTTTTTTTTTTGCTAATCCAAAGTCGAGATAAAAATTATTTCCATCATTTTCATCAGCGAGAGAGAGAGAGTAAATTGGGAAAAATCAAGATTAATGAAAGAAAGAAAAAGCTAAACTCATCCTAAAAATGTCAAGTTTCAGGATATTACCACATTCTGGTCATAATGAGTCTACTTCCACCACTGCACCATCGAGGGAGGCAAGCCGGCATGAGTTGAAACTGTAGTATCACTAATTCAACGATTGTACCCTTTGAACAGATATAGGTACGAAATACAAGAGGTTTTGGTCAGTTTCTCATGAATATGCAGACAAATGATTTTCAGCCTCATGTAAAATGTATGAGGACTGGAGAATGGTCTGATTGTCGCTGGATTTATTTGGTATTAGAGGATTGATTTGTGGTGCTTACAACAGCGAGACGAACAACTGCAAAACACAAAAAAAATAAAAATAAAGATTAATTAAAGTTTAATATAGATTAATGCTCAACCCTCTGGTGTTGGCCCGACCAAAAATTTAGTAATTTTTTTTTCTCATTAATGCTAGAAATAATAATTTTTATGAAATGAATATTGTATCAAATACATGTCCAATATTTCCCAAATTTCCTACAACAACAATACAAGAAGATTCAAATACAATGGATAAAAATATTTCTGGTAAATAGAAATAAATAAATTATTCATCAATTAAAACCTCTGTATACCTATTTTTTTTTATAATATCTCACATTATTTGGCCTTACAAATGAGTTTTTCCGCATCTAATAATTATGAATGAATTTTTTTTTCTGTAAGATAGTTATCAGCCATTGAATGATTAAAGATATACTCAGTATTTTTTCGATTAATTGCATTTTCGTGTCGTCGGACCTGAAAAACAATTACCAAATGTTTGATTTTTCTCATCGTATCAACAGATATGGCTCCACGAAAAAAAAGGAAGGGCCAAAGGAGCCGCCTACCGAGAGATATTCTGTCAAGATGGGCCTTGGACAATTGAAGATAAAGAAAGAATATTTAACCGAAATTGAAAAAGACGTCCAAGACATGTCAGAAATACAAGTCTTATTTGCCATAGTAATTGAGTATGGTATACGTAAACCCAGATCCCCTGTACTCGATTGGATTGTGTATGGACCCAAAAAATATGAAAATGAAAAATTCAAGGAAGAACACAAGAAATCAGGAATTGAAGAAAACAAAAAGTGTGAGGAGGATCCATTGGCGCATTATTTAGAAGAGGAAGTAGAGAGAGATGAGCCGAAAGTCAAACAAGATTACTATGGACCAAAATTTGACAGCCTTATGAGAGCCTTTGATGAAAAAAACCAACACTGAGCCATTTATAAGAGAATTAATGGAAGAATCGAATATTACACAACAATATAATCTTCATTTACGAGCAAATATGCTGAAGCAATATGCAACGTCATTTGATACAATATTCAAGAATAACATTCTTGAGCCAGCTGAGACAAGAATCAAGGATTATTTCATCAAGTGTTTGGGAGATGATGAAGAGTGTAAAAAACAAATGCAGAAAGCAACTGGATTGATGAGAAGACAATTTAATGTTAAAAATGGACAACCCCGTAACCAGGAAATGAGCAGTATATTCAATGATGGTGCCTACAGTCATTTGGATTTCACTGAATTCACAAGGCGTTGGTGGGAATTTGTACCAATTTTTCTGGAATTGGAAAGAGCAATGCCAACATTTCCCATCTCTCCATACATCAAACCTGGAATAAAACATATTCATTACACCAATATTGTCATGCTTGATTTCTTGAAACATGTTGACAAAGACAATTGGAAAGGTCCAATTGGTGTATATACAAAGGAGAATGGAGCAAGAATGAATTTTTGGGAAAAAGTCATTAAAATCCAAAAAAAGTGGCGAAATTGTTTTGATAATACTATAAATACAGATGGTGTTGCTGTAACATTGACTTGCAAACGTAAGAAACGTCCAAAGACAGATGAGAAGAAGGAGAATGAGGAGAAGAAGAAAAAATTGAATAGTCATGATTTTGATGAACATGTTGGATTAGATCCTGGAAAAAGGTTAATTTTTTCTGGAGTTAGAAAGAAAAGGATTAAAGTGGACTAAAAAGCAAAAGAATCACGGTAAAAATATTAATTATTATCATTTTTTTCTACATTATCATCAAATTGAATAAACTCGATTATCATATATTTTTACAGCTTCCTATCAAAGGCAACTTCGTCAAATTCTGGATGAATATCGCACAGAGGTGCCACCAGAAGAGCCAGGAGGACTACCAACACTACAAGATTTAAATTTAAAGGACCCGGATAAATTTGTTCAAGTAGCTGAATATAAATTGCGATTTTTCAAATTAGAGCAGCCAGTATATTCAAGAAGAAAATTAGTTAGAATGAAATTTGATCAATACATAGGGAGACAGAGGGCTGTTCATAAAATGGCAAAAGAATTAATTTACGGGGAGGGAAAGGGAAAATGGGAGGGAAAAATGAAAACTCTTTTGGTTATTGGACAATACAAAATGAGAGTGGCCTTAAGCCAAAAAGGAAACATGTTTCAGTTCCAATGGCTAAAATTGTAAATGAAGTTAAAAAATCAGAGAATGCAGAAGTGATAATTGTTGATGAGTGGAGAACCACCCAGTTATGTAGTAGATGTAATTTACAGTGGGAAGTCAGTAAGTTACCTGATCGGTATGTCATATACAAAAATTGACATATTGTGTGGAACAGAGACGTAAACGCTGGTAGAACTATTTTACATTTCGGTTGGATTGAGTGTGGATGGATCGACAAACAATAATTGCCCGTCTTTGAAAAATTTTTCAAGATCACGTAAGCGAAAAGATCTAATAAACAGGTCTAGAGTTGGAAAACAACCGAGAATACCTCTACCATAACTTATACTACATTTTAACTTAAAAAAACCTAGCGTTCGAAACTTGCCTTGTCTCGATATTTGAATGTAGTCCCGATAGGCCATGCACTCAAGACCCTTCAATGAAGCGGCTTGTTTGGTTCTGACGGAGTACAAAGTGACACGGACCTTCTTGGCCTCCTGGGATGACCTATTTACGTATAGGCCCCTGGCTATAAGTCGGTATGCTTATTTTATAAAGAGGCCGATACGAAAAATCATTTCCATGGAGAGATTACAGTTAACCATATGGGCGTATAAACTATTGTTTAATCATAAAATTTTCCATTTAATAATTTTTCATCGACACTCATTGCTGATCTAATGTCAATGTGACTACAATGAATCCACACAATGAATAACATGTTTTAACCTTTCATCAAATATCAAATTTTTGCCTTTCCACGCACGTACTTTATCTAACGAATTTTCTCGTAATAATTCCTTGAATAAATATATTTATATAACAACAAAATTATATTATTCTAAATAATAATATGAGTATATCATATATATATTGTATTGTGATTAGAAGTCCTTCAGTGTGATATGTATTATCCTACATAATATATTATTCCAAAGATACTTTCTCCTTGAGCTGAAGCCACGATTGTAACAGATTGCATGAGCGAATCGTGCTCGTTAATTCCCTATATGTGCTCTGATCATCTTCATTCACATGAGCATAATGTATGAAATGCGGAAACGTTGATTTGACAAGTTCCGTAACTGTGTGCTCAATCGAGAGTGAAATGGCTCGTGGATTCATTGGATATCTATTACTTGGCAACGAAGAAGATGGAAGAGGTTTTTTAATATTGGACAGTTTTGAAAAAAATCAGTTGATGTTAATATAATGAATTCGAAAACCCTTTATTTTTGTTCAAATATTCCTCTGAATGTTCTCTTTCACTGATTTAACATATGGAACATGAATACATCACGACTCAATCATGAATGAATGAAATTATTAGACAAACAGAACAATGACCTCATTCTTCAGAATAATGACCGCCCCTCTTGTATCATTCTTTTTTCCTTCTCTGTATAATAATTCTCTGTGATGATAGCATCGAAAAAAGAGTTAACTTGATGGTGCACAAAGGTTTTTTAAGCAATTTTTCTTCCTTCACAAGATGAATCTAAACGTCTTCGTGACACTGGGGCAATCAATCATGACGATGTGATACACTGAATGCAAGAGTTTTGCTGCTACAAGGCCTGATGTTTATCATGGAAAAAGGTAGAATGAGCCTGGAAAATGTTTAGAGTGGAAAGAAAAAATATAAGGAGTTTATGATCGAAATAATTTTTGCTCCAGTGGTCGAACACTCGGTCGAAAGGTCAATATTTACGCAATGATTTTACTATTGCAAATGGGGTCATCATGTCCCGGTGTCATTGTAGATGAAACACATGGTTTGAGGAATAAGAAGGAATATTACACACATCATCCCCACCAATGTATTATCCCAACCTCATATCTTGGATGAGTCAAGTGGAGAACGTGACTTGTTAAACGTTCCATGCAGCGACATCTTTTCATCTTTGCAGGTGTGTGATTAATTTCTGTGGAATGTAAATTACTTCTTGGGGTTTATTGCATCCAGCATTATTTGATATAAAACTGGGAATTAATTTTTAATCACTAATTAATTTTCAGTCAGCTTTGAACAAATTACCAACTCCAGAAATTCATCATTAATTGATACAACTCACGATAATTCACATACTATCTACCCAAACTTGTGCACGACAACAGCCGTAATTGACCCCCCTCCTCTACCCTCTTTCCAATAGCTCGCCCTCTATCGAATTCCAATCATTCCCTCCATTGTCTGCCATCTCCCAAACATACTCAATCAATTCAAGTTTCGTAATTAATTGCAATGTATTATTTTAATAGTATTCGTAAACACTGAAATTCCCAACATTCTTGTGCCTTCTTCTTCCACAGAATAGATGCAAGGATTGTGATATAGCTTACACGCGTCGAAATTATTAATCATAGTGAGGGAACTCTGGATTGCGCAATCACCACAAGAACAATAATCATGATATTCAAATTATAATGATAAAAATAATAAAATTAGATTTATTAACAAAACCCATATTTATTTATTTTTTCACAATCTGTACAAACATATTTTACATAAAATCATCAAGCTCAAACTTGATAACTGAATAATCAATATTTATAAGCCCGAAATATATCCATTATCCAAGTTATTACTACCAGACTGCGTGATTCCCCGGACAATAGCTCACCATCACCCAATGTGTCTAGAATAGTTATTAATCCATGGCTGTTTAAAGCCCGCGATTATACTGGGGGCTCAATTAATTTCAATTCAAACATTTATTCCCACATTTATTCTATTTAATTAACTTAAAATCTAGCACATGAATTCACCCTCTTCAATACTCAACAAACGACAGTAGAAACAGGAAAAAAAAATGTAATTCATAGAATATAAAGAGATGCCTATCAAATTTAACCCGATTACCTTACAAGCCGAGAGCATACTTCAGTTATTAATCGATAATAGCACCCAGCACATTTTCAACAATTATACTTACATACAAATACATTACTACTCTAATTAATGCATTCATTGATCCCAAGTATTCCCCCCCCCCCCCCCTCCAACGCAAATTCTCACATCACACAATTCTTAATGAAAAAATTCTATTAATCGTATAGTAATATTGATCATGCTGGCCACCAGTGATTCAATGAATCATTAACATCTCAAGAAATAATTCTGAAACTTTAACAATTTCTCGACAAGTCATTAAAATTCCCATCAACGGAGAATGTAATTATGAGCAAAACCGGATGTGTTGGCAGGATTCAACCCCATTTAGCAGCCACAGTATACAGTGACCTGAGTAACTCAAGTGCCCTTTCATCGGATAAATTAGTTTCATCCTCAATCTCCTTTGGAACTTTACCATTCACTCTCAACGCTGAAGATGATTTATCGACGTTGGACTCGATTTTTCTTGTTTTTTTACTCCTGAAAGTTGTAACTACTGGTTCAGTCGATGTTACAAATGCTGTAGTACTTTGTGTTTCGAGGTCATCGGGTATATTGAGCCTAGTGAGACCAGCAACAAGTCCACGTGACTCTTCAGATGTAAATTGATTAACTGGCATACTGAGCAATGAATTCAATAAATGCTCCTTCTCCTCTTCCTTTGTCTTATTCATTGATCCATTACAATGACTTATTAACAACAGAACAAGCTGTCTGACTGTTGCATTCTCATCAGCAGTCTTCATCACTCTCATCAATGCATCTGAACTGGTGTCATTCAAGTTACCAAACATTTGTTTAGCTCTGACAATCTCATTTTCAGTTGCATTAACAATGTGATTTTTCAAACGAGCTTTAGAGGGAAATAGAACATTTTGTGGTAGTGTGCTTGTAGAAATTACTGATGATGTTATTGTTGTTGTTATGCTTGATTTTGTTGTGTAAAGTGGTGATGGTGTTGCTGTTGCTGTGTGCTCAGTTGAATAGACTGTTGGCAGAAGACTGAATGCCGTTGGGGCGTCATTATTAGGTGAGTTTGTTGACCATTGCCAGGATGTCGATGGATTTCCACCATTTCTCGAGGTTACACCACTCGATGCATCTGTCATTAGAAGCTCACCATTTGCTGATGCTGATGAATGCGTTGTAGCAGATGGATTATTACCAAAATTTTCAATACTCGATGTTTGACCAACACCTGACGATGTCAATCCCTGATTTATACGCTTTGGATCAACAAATACAGTACTCTCCCACAATTGTGTTACAGTTGGTGATGATGTCCAGTGATTATTCAAATTTTTATTATAATTATCGTCTCCATTGTCGGAAGAAAGTTGAGAGGATTCCGAAGTTAATGATTGTTGTTTCTCTCCGTTATGGGTTCGACTATTTGCATCATCATTTTGAGGATTATTCAAGCGATTATAATTGTTGTAACTCGAGTAAATACTGTTTGCTGTAACTAAAGACTCCTCATTACTATCGTCCGCTCTTATTGTGGTAGTATCATAATACCGAATTCTAAATGGCTCAATTGTTGTTGTAGTTGCATCAGCAATTTCAGTCTGCTCATCAAAATTTTCACCTACTCGGGTGGTACTTTTGTGATTTTGATTTGACAATACTCCGTTATTACTGCTTGGATTTTCCGGTGATAATGTCTGCTCGTATGTAGAAGGAGTCGAGGAAGATACGTAATTGTCGCCAATTGGTACAGAATTAACTGGCTTCACGTACTTGCCGTAGGGCTCATAGGTAGAATTTCGCTGAATATCGCCCACTCGATTGGCGTCTGTATCTGCCGAGGGGAAGTAATTATCATAATCGTTGAGAGCATCACTGAAGGTAGGTCCACTGGGAGCGCTGGGTCCTGAGAAACTCTGTATTCCATTTGCAGAGTCAAATGCGTGGTTAACTGCTGAGGCAAAATCATTTGTTGGATTCAAATAATCCTGATTATTTGTGCTATCTGAGGATGATGGTGTAGTTGAGTATTGAGACTCTGAGGATGTAACAGAAGTTGTGTAATACCCAAAGGCAGCATCATCAGTTGTGGTTGGTATCTGGGTGGTTGTATGGAGGATTGGTCTTCTTGGTGCAGTGACGTCTTCAGAAAATTCTAAAACCTCGTCTTTTTCTTTGGTAACTGATGGATAGTCCTCGGAGGTTGTGGGAATATACATTGTTGTCGTAAAAGCCTCTTCACTTTCCACTGGTGGTGGTGGCTCAGTGGGTCGTATCTCTGCGAGAATTTTTTTGAAGGTCACAGGATCCTGGAGATAAGCTGATAAAGCATGTGTAAAAACTTGCGCCAATTCACGTAATTTTGTACTGTTTGATTTTTTAGCACTTGTCACGGGACCTTCACTCTGCTGAAGATCTAAATCATCACTAGAGTCAATCTCTCCACTCAGTTGTTCTGATTCTGTGCTATTTTGACTCGTTTCAAGGGCATTATTGAGATTGAAAAGTTCCGCATAGGAATTTATAGTGTGTTGAGTTAGAATATTCGTTGGTAGATCAATTTTCAATGTTTTATTAGCCTTGTTAGAATTAACAGAGCTTTCAGAGGAGGATTCCTCTGCTCCGCGCTGATCAGATCCCCCAAACTCATCACTGGCAGTTGCAAAGTATAGAGCAAGTGAATGCAGAGTAGCTGGGCTCGAAGAATGTGGTATAGTTAATCCACTTCTGCTAGTATTTCCAATAATAGTTGGCATTGTACCCTCTAGACCTCTCAGTGATTCCAGCATATTGAATGCATGTTCACGTTCAATCAGAGATTTAGAATCTGACGGACGTTTTACAGTTAAATTGGCGTCAGGAAGGTATGTGGAACTGCCACGGATCCGGCTGACTGAGGCTGGGTATTGTATTCTTCCGGGTTTTCCACTCGATCGATACTGCGTTGCTGTTGAGCTATATGTTGGTACAGTAGCTGTATACACTGGCGGTCGTTGTGTTGTTGTTGTTGTTGTTGTACTTGTTGTTGTGTATGCATAATTCTTAGTAAATGGCACGTACGGTCCTAATGTAGACATGACCTTGCCATTTTGATAAGTTATACTGCTGTCGTAGGGTGGTGAGGTTTTTGATGTTTGAGAGAGTGATGAAAGCTGGGTACTACGAGGCTTCTCTGTTGATGGGCTTATAGAATTCTGTCGATAGTTCTGGAAAGTTCGTGGTACACTCTTCCACGATGTCTTACCACCACGTACAAGTTTCTCATCTTGGGTACGAGTAATTAGTGAGTTTTGATCCACTGTGACATCGTTGATAGTTGACTTGGTAATTGGAGTGGAGTTACCACTGGTAAATCCACCGGATGGGCTACTACCAGTTGAATATCTTTGTGTTGTTCTTGTTGTATATGTCGTACGTGTATAATCTTTTGTATCAAAGTTGTTGTCATAAGTCTGGGAATTTCCATAGGTAGTCGGTGGATTTGGAGTTGTTGCTGTGTAGTCAGTGTTGGATGGAAGATTTGTATAACTTGTGGATGTAACTCGAGTATCTTGATAAGTTCCTGTAATGTCATCTGGATAAATAGTTTCCGTGGTTGTCCGGTAATCTTGACCGGTTGTGTAGGAATTTGTCGTTGGATTCCAATTTGTTGTACGATCTTGATTATAATTTGTATTTGTGTATGGAGGAGAGGTTGTCAGAGTTGTTGATTCATAGGTACTTATACGTGGACGATAAATTGGGGCAAATGTTGGATATGGAAAATCGGGTATTTTTCCTTTTGGTTTTAGAATACCCTGGGGAGTTTCTTGATGTATTTTTGGTGTAATTGGTGACGATATAGGTCTTCTTGTTGGTGGAGAATTAGTAGCTGGATTGTAATAACTGTTGTACTGATTAGAATTGTATGGCTTATTATATCGATTACCACGGGATGAAACGAAACCTACACTCTCAGCTGGCTGCTGATATTCCCTTATTGGGACTGGTGTACTTGTGCGAAATGTTGTTGTTTCTGTGTAAGCTGGTGTTGCACGATTTGTATTACCGTCTTCATCACGAGATAGGGGTCTGGCTTTTGGACTGCGGGAATTATCTCGTATTCCCACAGTTGTGTGATAATTATCTACTTGGGATGAGTATTTGTTTGAGCCTCTTTGATCGTAAAATTGCTTCCCATTGCGATCCTCAATCAGTTGATTCTGTTGTCTATCGATATTCTGGTAATTTGAGGTGCGTAATGATTGGGGAGAATTGTTATTATTCTCTTGATATTTTCCATTAGTCTCCGGTGCATTGGAATGTCCAGAGTTCAATGCCAGGTCATTAATTTGAGAGAATTGATTTCCATTGCGGGCATTTTGCTTGTAAATTTGATTCGGATCAAAAGAACGAGATGATGATGACTTTGAATCACTGTTTCGCTGCTCCAATTGGTTTTTCGTTGGTCCATAGGGGTTAGTTCGACCATTCTGTTTACCATCGTAATTTGAGTTTTGGTAGTTGTTGTTGTTGTTATTGTCGGTTCGATGAAACTCAGAGTTTAAACGCTTCAGGTCAGCCCTTTTTTGTTCCTCTTGTGCTAATTGTTCTGCACTCTGTTCATAGAGTTCAGCTGATTTGCTGCAATCAACTTTGAACCACCAGTCGCAGATAAGTTGACTCTGCTGGAAGATTGTGCCATTTGGACAGAGAAAAGAAATCTTTCTACCATTGTCACAAATGTGAAATACCTGAAATGATAATTTTTTTTTTTTTTTTAAATATGTTAATATTTCATAATATAATTTATCTCATTTTACCTGACAATTTGTTTCCAAGTCAGCGTAATAACCACCCTTGACACCTCGACAGCTAAATGTTGTTGTTGGAATTGTCGTCAGCATTGGAAAGTCAACGCCTGGCTGACCCAAGCCTGCATAAATAATCATATGTAATTATACCTGATTTACACAGACCAATTGAAACAATACAACAGCACTTTGTTATATTTCAAGCATCATTATTTTTATAGTACACTAGTTATTTAATGAGAAGGAATATTATGTGATAATGACAGTGGTTAAAGTTTTATATATACCCGCTCCAGACAGCCACTCCTTCAGGAGCTCCTCATTCCCAAAGAAAACTGGCAGATTATTACAGAGAAAGATAAATTGCGGTAAATTGATGTTAATTAAATGACTCAAACTCGTCAAGTGTTAGTAGAGATTATTAACCTTGGAATACTTGGTACTCGCCATTTTTACTAGGTGCTAATCTCTTGACAACTTTCTTCAGTGCATCAATGTCCTCCTCCGAGGCTTCCAGACTGGCAAGGTCAAGCTCGGTCAAAAGATCCGGCAATCTCGCACGCTCCGCATCATCAGATTCCTTTGGAAAAAAAATTAAAAAATTAAAATGATGAATTCTAGCCCTTAATTTTACATTAAGCCATTTTTTATGACTCTATGGCTCTTAATTTATAGTTTGTGTTAACGAAACTACGGTGAAGCCGTTGGTTGTCGACATGAGAAGGAAACTCTATACCCTCTTTGCGTTCATAACCATTAACTGCAGCATTTAACGCCCGTTGTGCTTTCCTTTTAGCACAACATCCCCCGGAAATGATGCTTTTGCCCTCTTGAAAGGGTATTAATAAATAACTCACTTCTTTGTTTGTAATTTTATAATTTATTCATAAGTTTCAACAGTCAATTCAAAATTTAATTCAACGCTCCGGAAATGTGGTAAATTCCAGTGAAAGTAACATGGAAATTTCACTTTTATAAAGAATTGACTGAGCCCAGTGATTTATAATCAAATGTCCTGTGAAAAATCTCATTCGTTGTTGGTATCGATCATTAGCCATTAGACGTGTAATCATTACTCACTGATGAACAGGTAACAGATATTTCAAGTTATCAATTGGTGGGAAATCGAGATGAAAAACAGTTGTTTGAGGATGAGAAGACAGTTGTTTACACTGTTACTTTCATTCAATGGAGAGATGAGTCATTGCACTGTAGAAAAAACTTTCCCAGTAATATTTTCCCCACTCGACAATTCATGATAATTTCAACAGTCGTAATTAATCAAATTATATATGGTCGTACGAATTATAAATTTGAATTAATTAGGGGTACTTTTGGGGGTGGGGATGAGCTCTTTTTGAGTAGTATCCTCGTGTTGGGAAAGTACTTGGGTTCTTTAATTAAATTCGTAGTGTCGTTGATTAATTATTGTCATTGTTGATGGAGGGGTATAATGAATGGAATGTCCTGATGAATTAATTGAGATTTTTCTTATTTTTCATCTCTTGATATCAATGAATGAGCATCTTTCATTGATACTGAGCAGAGTTATGATAAATTAAACGTCTTTTTTCAAAGAGGTATACTTTAATGTTACTTGTAAGTAGAAAACATGAGTAACATTAATGGCACGCGATGCCATTTGCCAAGAGAGGATTAGACCTTTACCCAGTGCAACGTATTATTTCGCTCCAGTTTTACCAACTCCAACGTCTCAAGGACTTTTAAGGGAAAGGTAGAGATGCGTTTTTGAAAATTCCCGAGCATGAGAACAAATGATTACCATTATATGAAAATTTGAAAATTAATACGATAAATTGATTCCCAAAATAAAGTGCAAATATGGATTACGAGTGATTTTAAAACACCTGGGATATAAATTCACCGTACAATCACAAGATGAGACGCTTAGTGAAAGTAGGATATATACGACTTCTACCTTTAGAAGTACCTCCACAGAGGCACTGGAGATGCTTCCCATTGCACCTTTTTATTAGCACCATTAGTAATAAAATTACATAAAAAAAAATGGAGGGACGTATACTTCTTATGATCAAAGTTGAAGAGAGAAGGAGATTAATATTGCACGGAGTGATGATAAATATTAGATAAATTGAAAAAGATGATTTCATCGTGAAATGGAGTTAAATTATAAGTGCATACTAAAAATACTATCAGCTATAATTATCAAATTCATGTGTCAACAATTATTGGAAGAAATAAAAATTTACATTATTTATGGAGAAAAAGAAGAAAATTCATTCTTTCACTCGAATGATCTTCGTTTCACACAAATCATTCCTCTTTATATCCTATGAATATCAGTTTCGTTTTTGACATTCAGAGAGAGAGAGAGAGAGAGATCTCATTTTCACCGTAATATTTACTTTTTTTATTCTACCAATTTTTATTATAGGGTACAAAGTAGTAAATTGAGTCGAGTACTGGTGTAACATACGTGAAAGGGGATCCTCTGTCCATGAAATACAGAGTTAAATGATCGTTAAATCGATACGGTCACGGGTAAAAACTGATGGATTGAGGGTGGGGGAGGGTCAAAAATACGTCGAGTGGAATCGAATAGATAGAGGTTCAGTTGAGCGCACGATTGCGCAAAAATCGTGGGTTGAATAACATCCGTTTTGGGTTACAGTTCATCCCGAGGGAAACGTCGATTTCGAATGCTACCTCTTAGAGAGAGGGAGAGAGAGTGAGAAAAAAAAGAAAACGGGAGAATAGAAGAGGTGGAATGGAGACACGTCGTCTGTGTTACACTCTCTCATAGAAGTTTATTCGAGTCGCATAACCTTCGGCGAATGAAATTCATGGAAGTTCACTTCCTAAAGGCTCTTTTGTACTCTACTATATCGATCAGAGAGCCACTATATACATTTTCATTGATCATGCGTGCATTCCAAAGATACGAGAGGAGATAAAATTCATGTTGAAACATCACAATGTATCAGACATTTGTTATTTCCAACTGTCATAAATTTTTCATAACAGAAATTCAGTAAAATATTTCCTCATCACAATTCTCCATCCAGTTTAATTTCATTTCTCCCCTAAGTATGAATTTTTTACGCAAAAAAAGTAATAACAAATTGAAATGAATTTCAGAGATGTAATTTTCCCCCCTAATATCCCGTATTTATTCGTTCATGTCTCACTGTTGCGGATACAGAGACCAAGAAATTCCATTGCAATTTCTTTGCTCCATACTCGACATTGTACCGTAAACAACATTGCAACTCTGTTCAACGAACATCCTGTGTTACTCGTTCATTCATCTCATTGTCTATCTATGGTATACATCTGTCTCAGAAATTTTTTACTCATCCAGCTACAGACCCTTTTCACCCTATCTCTTTTTTCCTCAGACCCCCTCCCACCAACATTTCTCTCACGTGTATACCTATGTGTATTGTTCCGTAACGCTCGTAACGCTAGAGTTGGCCGTTACGCTATTGTGTCCTTCGATCGTTTGCACCTCCCACACCCACCATATCCAACGACATTACACTCGATTCTCCCTCATTGTATCAAAAGACTGCTCCTTTCCTCTCTCTCTCCCTTTCCAGACTTATTTTCATCGAATTTACTCGTTTATTTTCACGTCACAAAAGTCGTTACGGCGACGATAAGTTTTCGGACTTGGTGCATAGAGATATAATACTCCGTTACATCACTCGAGAATCCCTCTCTATTGTTTTGGTAATCTGATGGGCTGCACCAGCGGAAACCCAATACTTCTCTAGTGAAGATAACGTAAATATCTCCATTGGTATGGCCAGTTGAAACTGGCGGACGTCACCGCCTCCTCATCGAGAATTTACTACTCAATATTTTCATTGTACACTACTATTTGAGTATATTACAATACACATTTATCAAACGGTATAATATCGGTAATTTCAACGAAATCCTTCTTTTCACGTAGATAACGTTTAATATTGCTCACCTTTGTACAATAGGCAGATCTCAGACTGACTGCGATACCTGTAACACAAAAATCATTAATAAAACTTGGATTTTTATTTTTTTTCAAATCTTACTTCTGGACTTTACTTATTTCACCATAAAAATGCTGGTAGGGCGTAATCTCATATGAATACCTTAAATTTTATTTTGAATTTATCAAATTGTCCCATAATTCTACCCATAATTTGTCTCTTATCTCTCCAATGTCATCAAACTCTCCTGTATTTCACAGTATCAGAGAACAAAGAGCCCTCAAATCCTTCCCAAGAGGCTCTTAAACACGAGTATATACTATATAGATCAGTCACGTGACAGCGTCAAGGAACAAGTCTACCCTATATCGTACCCTATAATTACATTCAAACCACGTCATAACTTTTCCCAACCAGCATGCACACCTGTCATCACCCAGAATTTTCAAACTTCGCAACAATTTCCAGGTAAATTTTTAAAATGCAAATGAAAAACTATCGTTGTCACATTTTTCCCCTCAACAAAGTTTTGAATTTCCACTGATTTTCATCTCATCTTGTGTTTTTTTTTTTTTAATAAAATCTAAAAAAAAAAACGTTCACTGCCACTAGAAAGGCTAATTGAGAGGAGGAAATTGATCAGTGAGTATGAGATAATTACGTGCAACTCTAAATTTCAAGTAAACACTCGTAACCAAGAAAATATGATTTTCCTGGCACGTGTAATATCAGTAAGATAATGAGAGGGAAAGGGAGAAGAAAAAGGTACTTATGTAGGTTTATTATAGACGCATGATGCACTGATGAGATGAAATAGAAAGTTTTGACATTCTCTGACGTATGTTACGTGTTTTATTTACCATGCATCATACCCATTTTGTTTTCCACTGTTTCCCTCCTAAATGCTAAAGTATAAGGAGCACGTGAGAGAGGTTTTTGGTGGCTCGTAAATTTTTATAAAATACCGACCATTCTATTTTTATTGTTCTCTTTTCTCGAGAAAAATCGAGTGCCCGGGGGGATTTTTAAATTTTCCGTATATACGACTTTATTCATACGACGAAAACTGAGCAAGTTTATCCCAAGAGTCTATATAAATACAGGAAAAAGTGATGCAATTTCTCGGATATATCTATTTGCTCTCCATATCAACGTGTATACATGAAGATACGTGATGGTATTCTGGGTTATCCGTGGTTTTCGCGGTGGAAGCCAAGTTTTCTGAATGGTTGGATGGAGGGGAAGCGAAACAATGCAACAACATGCATGGCTAAATGTGTAATTGGATGAAAATTAAATCGAATACAGGAGTTTTATATTACTTTGAATACTCGATATATTGATAAAGAAATTTATAACAAAAATAAATAAATCATATAAATTCGGGTATTGTCGTTTTTTTTTAAATTTTTTCATTCAGGAAAGAATAAATCGAAGATTCTGTAGCAACGAAAGTGTAATTTCCTGCGTGAAAGGTTCACTGGCCGGGATAAAATTGATTTTATAATTTATTGACAATGGAGTTGAGTATTTTGACGTATTCAATATAATTTTTTTCTTTACCATCGACGGAGTAAGTTATTAACAGAGTTCAATACTTTGGTTGAATGCATGAATCACTTGGGAGGAAATGCATGATTGATACCGGAAACACAGCGACAGTGAAACCTAAACTGTATTACGTTTTATCATTGATAATTAACTCCTTCCAGCTTCCATTTTTATGCATATCCAATGAATATGGAAATTGAAAAAAATGTGAGAGCAGTGCAATAGTATATAAAGCCACTAGGGAAGATCCGCGCACTCCCTTCTTTCCCGTTGAAATATCAAATTGATACGAAAGTTTCGTCATTTCAATTTGCAAAGTAGTGCCACACAGTACGAGACCGAGTGTTGGAAATCTCGTTCAGCGACATATTTTTTTATTATTTTTTATTTTCAGTTTTATACGTCCATCTGATGGATCTTTTTATTTCTTCCTCATTTTTTTTCTTCTTTATCCACTTCCTTGGAGGATCCTATTACTTCAGTTCCGATCTTGTCCGATAGGATCTAGAGGAGTTGTAGAGAAGGGATGGAGAAGTTGAGAAAAAGCCAAGTTTTATCTCCATTTTCCGAGGCTTTACCTTTTGCGATGAAATTGCTTTTCCACCACGTGTCTCTCTAATTCACTCAATCCCTTTCCCCCTCTCTTTTCTGTCTCGTTGCAATTTTTTTCCCCCTAATCAAATATCTACGTATAGAGCACTCATGAATACGAGACAGATATAAATGACATAAATTATAACCTGTGATCGTGATGCATTTAATACTGAAGGTTAAATCAAGGCTTCACGATCACCCTAACAGACAGCTTCATCTCGAGCGTGTGCCGACCAATATGTGAATGTGATTAATATGCATACTCCGAGATAATCTAGCCAAATTTATCAGCTGTTGAGAGTAGTGAAGAACTTTATTTCAATTTATTCATTGAAAACATTACGAAACATTTCAAAAATTATAATTAATGAACAATCAAATTTTTTACTCTACAAACAATTTCCATTATTTTTTTTATAATAGCGAAATGATTGAAAAAGAAAACCTAAAAGAAAAATTAAATAATGCTTAATGATGATTAAAAATCTCCAAATCTATGAATTGTACTCAGTAAGAAATTGTAGAAGGCACTTGGATTACATCAACACCTCAACAATAATTTTTACAATCCCCCCAACTTGACATTTCACTCCCACCGCCTTCCCATCAATAAAGATCAACGTGAGTATTAAAATTTTACATGATATGCATCCTATATATATGCGCGTAAAAACACTTGATTACTTATGGCTCGTCGTTGACTTGCATCACCGATTATCAGTACAGCCAAACGATTGGTCATAAATCGACAGCGTCTCTTCGTATAGAGTTAGTGTCATCCTCTCCCTTTCCTTCCTCAATCCCCTGTATTTACCTTCATATCCTTGACTTTTTCCTGACAAAAGAAGCCAAACACTCTCCCACGATGTGACCAAGAGAGACAGAGGGAGTTTAAATCGTTTGAATCTAACAAACAGACGAGATTGGGTGCTGGAGACGGATGACCAAGAGGATTCCATTGATCCACGGTTGCTGATAATACAGGAAGCGACTATAATACGAGGTGGTATCACCATCAATGAAGAGCCAATGAGAAATGAGAGGATGCTGGATGATTGCAACATTGTTCCAAAGGTCTTTTAAGATCACAACTGGTCACTGGTATATATACTCAATATCCAGTAAAATTAAATACTTGTACATAATGTCGATCTAATGAAAGAAACATTGTGTATTTAATGATAATTATTTACCATTTTCATTTGCCTCTTTTCCTATAATTCACAAAAGAACCTCTGTATTTCCCAATTATCCGCAAATTTGCTAATGACTCAGAGTAAATAGTATGATGGCAATAAATATGAAGTAATCGGTGGTAAAATATTGTTGCAGATGTTTTTATCATAATATCGTTGAGGAGAATTCAGAAGAAAAAAAAAAAAAATTTGAAGAATTTTGAAACAATGGCAAATGGATTTCTTCATTGTGTAGCGAGCGAGGACGTTCTTAGACGCGTTCATCGAGGTCGTGGTCGTCACGGTTTACGGTATGCTTATTTTGTATACAGTCCCAAATTCCATTCATTTGTCTCTGGCATACTCATCTCTAATAACAATTATTCAATGGAACAATCTCGCCCTTGAATCAAATGTGTATCTTCAACTTTTTTATGGAATCATTTATTCATGGAGGTGAAAAATTTCATAGATTATCAATAAATTTAATAAACAAATTAATCAACATTGTACTTACATAGCCAAAGGAGTATCCGCAGACCCATCACTCCAATGTTCCTAGAGTTCACCTCCTGTAATAATAATGACAAAATTGAATTAACAAGTTAATTAAACATCAATGAAGCATCGTACAAGTTAAATTGCCTATGAGATTTCTATAATACCCTCTAAAGCATCGATTACTAATCTAGATTTGACTTGTGTGTATTATACCATATTCGAGTGTTTAATACAGGTTTCAAAGTTGTAAATTTTAGGGGAATGGTGTTAACCAATTGAGGTAGAATATTCACGTGGGCATTACTGGGTCATGCTAATACTTCAGTAGCACTGGAATATTGATTTCAGTGTCGAATGTTTTTGGGAGAGCGACAGGTGCTTCTGGTGGTGGAAAGTTTGATGGTTTGAAACTTCAGGGTGTCGTCCAGTTAATTCAATACAATTTCCGACACCTCTCTGACGTAAATTGAATCTCATTGACGAATTTTTGAGATTCGGTGTAAATTAATCATTTTTATTTAAAAAGAAAAAAAAAAAAAAAAGAAATAGAAACTGCCCATTTTGACCCACCTTTACCTAAACAGGTGGAACAAAAGTGGTGGTATATTTTATCTGCGATTTTCATCTTTTTGATGATGAATTGAAAGTTGAAATCAACTTTTGTGATGATGGACTGTCCTTCTGTCTGGTGAACCGCAGGAGGCATTGGCTTGTCAATGAGAGTGTGTGAGAAAACAATGTTTTTTTGTATCTATCTCCCACCATCGTCACAAGTGTTTATCCGTTCGTCTGAAGTAAAAGCGTGAGAAGGAGGACATACGACTGAAATTTGTAATTTATTCGAAATTAAAGAGAATTGAAAAGTTTACAAATATTTTGTTTTTGAGTCAACTGAAGATGATTAATGCCTTCCAAATAAGATTGATTACCAATTATCATCTCTACTTGCAACAAAGAGATGATAACTCTAAAATTTAAAAATTCCATTTCACCGATCGATGATCAATACACTTCTTTGAATTTCTCGTTAATATGTTATTTCTAATACAACACATCACAATTACTTTCAATCCGTCATCAATTATCATGTGAAATGAGATCAATCGACAGCCATGAGATCAAATGCGATAGCCATTAAAATATTAAAATATGGGTGTCATTGCCATAGACAAAGAAAACCCTATAATTGGAAAGAAAGTTTTCATCTCCGGGCATCTCATAGTAGTCAAGAATTTTAACTAGGAAATAACTAGTAGTGTTTTATTCTCGAGTGTAAATATACTATATTATGAACCAGTTTTCCCGTCGTATTTTGGAGAAGAGAACTTTCCCGTAGGTAGACCAACACCAGAAGGGTATAGTATGCATCATCTTGGCAATTAAATATTCAACAGTCGGTTGAGTTTGTGCCAGAGTAAAGACGTCTCCTCGTCACGATAAACTGGAACATTTGCACTGTGCTAGAGGCAACTTGTCCACAAATGGTGATTGTTTTCCCGGAATTGAATTTAATTTATTAAAATATATTTGTTTTCACGCTCTCTGATGATGACACCCATACGAGTTGATGGAATTGTCAATGGTTTTGCAAAAAATGGGAGTTTTTTTGCTTTTCATTATTTAAATAGGGTCAACAAACGGATACATTTAATGACTTAGTGATGATAATTTTCAATTGATCACTAATTGAGGTACCTTGTTGCAAAATTCGTGGTGATTAAATGGGGATAATTAGTGGGATATATTAAGAAACATTCATTGAACTTTGGGGGTTTCCATTGAGAAATAATGAGCTTGAATCATTGGTAAATATTACAGTGCGGTCGCCATCATAGTCATGAAGAATGAATCTCCAGTTGAATTCAAGAGACACGAAATTAATTGAGAAGGAATTGAGAGGCTAGAGAGGCCAGGAGGTGTACAGGGCATGATGGGAGAGAGTGAGATAGAGAATAATCCCATAATTTTAGTGAAAGCTTGTCACAGGGAAGAGGTTGCGCACGCGTTTATACCAGTAGTTACAACCGCAAACTATGCCGTCTGTCATCGGATTTTTGAGCTAAAAAATTGTTACGATTGTTTCCGCAAAATTGTTCGCTAAACTGTTGTCCAATCAATTTCCAGGATGGATAAAGTTGTAAGAAAATAATTTATGCGTTTTCTCACGCGTTTGTAACAATTTTAAGTGATGTAATTTAATTTAATTGAACAGAGATATTTCAGTAATGAGTTGGACTTATTATTTGAAGGAACATGGTAATAATTGAGTACAATTTTCCATCATCTCCAACTCATATAATTAATTACTGAACATTGAGTAAACAAATTTTACACTGGCATTGGGAGCAATTTGAATGTTTCATAGGCGTGTAGTGCGTCTCGCGCTACTCACCACGCAAGTATCTGTAACCCCCCTCCACCTCGAGAATTTATCGTCTTCACGGAAAAGCGCAATCATCTTTCGCAACTCATCCGTATATCTGAGTTTCATCCATTTTATTCATCAACACTCGTTATTTTATGGTGAACATCTTTTTCTTCAGTTGTGTATCGTATTGATGACATTTCAAGGAGAAGAGGATATACGGAATCGATTCGCTATGGGTGTACGGAACAGGCACGATGCACCTTTCTAATAAAGGCTTCATAGATACACTCATCTATCGATATCGATCCGACTGAATTATAATGCAGAGAGTCGATTAACCCGTTTTTCCGAATGATGAAGACAAAAAATTTATAATTTTTTTTTTCTTTTCACTTGAAATAGAGTGTTTTGCTTTTGTTAAAAAAACACTCAAGTGGAATATAGGAATGATTAGTCTAACCAAATCATCGTTTTGGAAAGTGCAAAACGAGGGATGTCTCGCTTATTGGCATGTAAATCCAGTTGGGATTGAACGAGCACGTCCTAATTGAAGAGAATGCAAATGACGATCTGCATAACAAGCGAATAGACAAGAGAGTCTAGTGAAAGGGGCCAATAAGCATCGCCGCCTTGAAAACTAACCGTTAAATTATTCACCAAGTGGAGATAATTGTTTTACAAATTTATTAATAATCTTCTCGCTGACAAAAACACAATCAATACTTCAGTTACTATTTCATAAGGAGTAAGAAATTATTCTCGAGTTTCTCGTACTGTTTTTCAATAAGAATAGATAAGAAAATTGACTCTATTAGAGTCTCAAATATTTAGAAAAAAAAAAAATCAATTGTGCAATAAAATCTCCCGGAAATTACAGCAACACAAAACAAGTTCCTCCTGAATTGCACCCAATAAAGTTTGTCAATATGTTTGTGCATCCCAAAGGTTTTAGAAATTGGAGCTACTCGAGAAACAGAGCCTCATGCAAACCCAAGACAATTCCCGTGGTTTTGAAGTATACATTAGACAAAATTTTCATAGCTCCAGTACTTTGCAACTTGAAGCAATAAAATATGACAATAATACTAGAGGATATAGTCCATAATCAGGGGTTTTGGCTCGTCTCCGGTATATTCATCTTTTGCGGAGGAGCAGGATACCTCATTCGTTGTAGTCACGATCTCTCGACGATGGCTCATTATACGCCAGAAGAAAAAGAATGTTAAAGAAAATGAGAGAAAAAGAGAAAAAGAAAAAAGGCACAAAAGTTATTGTTACAAAAGATGAAAAAAGCGACTGTTGTGAGGTCATTCACCAGGCATTATTATTATTTTAATTCAACTTAAACATCCTTAATCGTGACGAGTGTTAAACCGTTGATCCATCGGTGGATAGCAATAATTTTCGCTCCATTAAATTTCTAGATTCACTTGGACCCACTCTACAGCGATGATTTAACGTGCGTGAAGGTGCACTTTCAGCGTTATATGAAAGCCAGTCGGTGATAAATTCCATTTCTTTTCTCAACGTCACACTACCATAACCATTTTTCACCAAATAGATATCAGAAAGGTCGGGACAAATTTTTTAAAAATATTTCCAGTGATAAAAAATTGTTTCATCCTTCTTTTCTTCAACGAATACGAGAACAGTAGAATTTTTATTTGTTCATGAAAAGTGAAAATGAGGGAACCAAGTGGAAAGAGTGGAAACTTGAGTTGATGGCGAGGTACTTTATTGTGGCAGTATAAAAGTGGATGCTTCCCTGAAACTTTGACGCCTATCCGTTGTTGACTTCTATTCTCTTGCAGCCGCCACCCGGGGCGCACTTTCCATTACAAGAGACTTGCCCGGGCTTCCGGTGATCCACCTATTTGTTTTTGGATTAATTACTTTGTTGGATGAAATTTTTTTGCATTTTTTACAATTTTTAAAAATTAATCATTGCCCATAACGATAAATTACATAATATCCAACCCAAATAGTAGATTCCCTGTTTTCTTCCATAACTCATACCAATAAAAAAATCCTGACTCGGAGTGCGTAAAAAGGGAAATTGAAAAACTCAGGCTGAGAGAGAAAAAAAAAAGGAGCAGAGAGTATCAGGTACCATATAATGTGGGAATAGAAGAGTTGTGGCAGATAATATACACCATTGTACCATTCCCCCGTGTGGATTAAGTATGTGAGAAGATTCGAGGAGCGGAAGAACATCCGAAGAACGTAATCCCCATAATAATTACGTTCCTGTTTGCGTAATACTGAGTTAATTATATGTATATTACCCCTTTCAATATTTTTGGCAGAGTCTGAGTCAATGAATGTCTACTATGTTAGTATATTTAACTGTTTAGTATGTAGTTTTTTTTGGTATACAAATATTCGTAGCCCCCCCCCCCCCCCCCCTTGTACACCAGTAGACATCACCCAAAGTACAATTATCCCCCTTGAATACAAAATGCCAACTCGCTCCCAAGTACTCGGTCCCCGGAAACTTTCACAGCGTTATTGTGTGACGTAAAAAGTAGGAGGAATAATCGCATTGATTGCGAGAGAGATCATCAAACAACCACCTTAATGCCTTCTTCCTATTTGATAGATTATTTCTTCTTCTCTTCTCGTCGTGTTGTTTACTCCATTCTCGACCATGAAATGATATCCTTGGGCTGAGTTTTATTCATTTACGTTTCCATGAAAGATTGAAGGATTGCGAGAGGACAAGTTCATTGATTGATATTAATATTTTTTTTTTTTTTACAATTAGTGTCCCCAATTTTTAATAAAAATAGATGAATAATTTAACATATTGTTGATAGGAAAATAAATACTATCAATAATAACCAGCATTATTACCCGATAAAATGATCCCCCAAGTGTTTTCCAGTAGCTAAAATGCCATGTAGATTGATCACTCGTGCCACACGAAAGTATGAAACGTCTATCAGATTGATGGCATTCGATAATCGCTGCGATCCCTCCCCAACGATCAATTATGACTGCTAGCTACTGGTCACGGTAATCCCCAAGTTCCTCCCATATAATTCCATCTTCCATTGTCTATTGAAGCGTAACTCTTGTTATTATGATTTTTTTTTTAAGGTCTACATCATTTTTCCTTTGTACAGAGAACTATAAACCAATAAATACCTGACCTAAATCCAGTAATACTCGTGTTTTATTCCGGCTTTCTTTTTGTTGACCATTTACGTTAAAATTATTGTATGTAATTTTACATGATTGATATTATTAAGAAGGAATTGGATATGGCACATTTTATTGTAAATTTAATTAATAAAAATTGTTCAATATTTATATTTGCGTTATCGGTCAGGTGTAAATACAATAAATACAATACAAACAAATAAATAAAATAAATCCCCTTCAAATTCCCTTTTTGTCACACCCAATAATAGCCCAACGTGGAGCGACTCATACAGTAAATTAAATGCCACCCAAGTGTCTCCAGTGGTAACGGTGAGTATCGAGTCCGGCCATCGGGGGATTTAACGTTCAGCGCGCAGACAGGAGAGAACGAGAGTTAAAAATCCCCGGAAAGTACGAGAACGAAGTAAATTGGCAGTAATAAATAGCTACAGCGTAGATTTAATTGTTTTGTAGGTAAGATAAGACAATTAATCATTGAAATGTCAATAAAAAACATTTAAAAAGTTAAATTGATTGGGGAATCTTTTTTTTTTTTTTATTTGATTGGGAAATCGAGTGAATAAATTTTAAATAGAAAATTGTATTTTTTCACGTGAAGAAAAAAAAAACGAATTGACTGGAGAATTACTCTCGGTTAGAACGTACCATGGAGTAACATAATTAAATTGGGGAGGGATTGGATTGGTAGTTTTATGGTCTCGTGCAAAATATCCGCTCACTTAAAGCCATCTCCATGAATCTAGAATAGTGCGAAAGAAAAAAAAAAAAGAAACTAAATAACAGGAACAAAAAATAAAACCACGGGAATTTTGAATTTTTGGGAATTTTAGAGATCCCAAAAGAGAGCGGATGGGCTGATAAAAAGAGGGAAATGTTGAGAGGAAAATCGTTTTTTTATTGAAAAAAAAAAAAATATAGATAAAAGGGGATGGGGGGTGAACCTAGATTTCCGGGAATCGTCCAGTTGAAATTGTGGAAACGAGCGTCGATAAAATGATGGCAACGATAAAACCAGAGGGGTGAGTTACGCCAACAGGTATATATATGAGCCGACGTGCTGGCGTCTGGCCCGAAAGTTACCCACATGAATTTATAGTTCAGCTGTATGTGAAAAACTAATGGAAATAATGCGTGCTAGTATTACTGGAAATTATAGCCTCACCGGACAAAAACATGGAAACAATTTAGTCAAATGAGGGGAAAAAACAAGTACATATATGCTGAATGAAAATGAAAAGAAAATAATTATCTCTCGTTGAACAATTTCTATCGTCATATATTTTATTTAATTGAATTTTTTGAAACAAATTTCATAATTGTGATCAAGATCTATGAATAATTTTTCAACGACTATTATTGAAGGATAAATTGTTATGCAAATTTTTCAATATTATTATTTTGAAGTTGAAGTTGAGGGTAGAGATAATGGGAAGAGGGCGAGCAAATGAGTTAATATACGACAGCAAAAATTCCATTTTACTTTTGAGACTGTTGTATGGCCTCGGTGGAGTACCGAGGTCGGTATAATTGCGTCGTCCATGACAGAGAGAGAGAGAGCATATCCATAGAGTTGTAGGGACGTTAAACATCAAAGAGACCTTTCCACCTGGTCCAGATAATACATAGTACAACTTTCTCCTTTTTTTTTTTTGTACATTTTTTATGATTCCTCATGATTCCTCGGGATAAAATGGAAATATGTTAATGAGTGGATATACAATTTTTTACGACTCATACACGATTTTTCAAAAATTCTTATTTCACAATTTTGTCTTTTTTTATAATTAGAAAAATATCTATTCTATTGAGAAATTTGGGGTAAATTTGATCATCTACTTTGCTACAGTTCCAGACCATTCAACTGTTAAAACCAAGTACCATCAGTGATCACAGTAGTAGGTACTCACTCGAATATTCTCAAATTCTCGTGAGATGCGGACCAATTCCATTTTACTCACCCCAATCTTCCAAAGTTCAACGATAAAATGCAACAGACATATTGCGATACACCAAATTGGTGCCATTGGTACTATTAAACTCAAATACAGAGTCTGAGTTTCAACATTTGAATTCCGTGAGTTTTTGGTGATTATTCAGGCACATCAGGAGAGTGGAATTTAATTAAATGATGTTTCTTTTAAGGGGATATTTACTCTGGTAGAGCTGAGGGGATTATTGTACGTTTAGATAAACACTTAATTCTGGGGGAAAAGTACAAATATCACGGATTTTCCATTTTTTAATCAAGAATAACAGAGAGAAAACTAAAAATCTATTGAGATTCACGTATATTTATTGTTGAAGAAGTGCTCTTCCCCAAGTGTTTGTACGCCGGTTACGTGAAATATATCTTTGTTTGCCGCTGCTCAACCACTGACAAGGCTTGAAATTAGTGAGAGAATGGATTCCTATGTGAAAATGAGTTTAGAATCCGAAAGAAAGGAGGAACTCCTGTCTCCATATTTTATCATCAATTCAATCAGCCTGAATTATATGATATATCTTGATGATTAATCGGATTGTGTGGGAATAATATGAAAATGAAAAATTATTTATTTATGTGTTGAAAAACAAAATTTAACAATAAAACACTAAAAATTCGCATCATGTACTGCCAATCATCGATCGGTAGCTCGTAATACCCCAACGAAAATTAATGTCCATGCCAAAAGATCAAGTTGGCAGAGCACGAGAGGCGAATAAAAAAGACTTTTAAAAAACTCTCTCGAGTTCTTAAATCATCCCGAGGGCTTTGAAATGCAGAGGAGTACGTCGCACTGCATTTTAGCAGGTTTGGTAAATCAAACTGTTGATGTTGGATTACAAGCGGGACAATTGAACGTGACAGGGCGTGAGGGAAGCAAGAGTATATGCATTGAGATATCTCCGTCTAAACTAGCGATTATTGCGTTGGACATTGAATGCACTCACTGGTCAACCCCACGGACGTGTGCATCCACTAATTGAGAAGTCTGTTAATGGATTTCAATACCAATCCATGTACCTGCTACCACCATTATTCATCATCGACTTATTGTCATTGGAAAATTTTTAATGGCGGAATTATTATCATCAAATTTAATAATCCAATTGAATGAGAACAGAATATGAAACCTTTCAAACTTGAATTAAAAAATTGTTTCAACTGTTCATTTCACGTCTGGATGACATGATGAAATGAAATTATAACTTCAATAAGTCGAGTAAAAAATGAATTTTATCATTTTTTGGCTATAATTAATTATCTCATCATTATTAAGAACAATTATTTGAATTTTTTTTTTTTCAATTATTCTCTAAATAAAAAATAAAACAATGTTTTATCATCGATTCTAGTACCACACAATTAAACCGTATATGCGTGATGATCTTAGAGCGTGAGATTTTTTTCTCTCTGGGTATTGTCTTATATGCACGTATGACAGCTGTGTGCGGATGCGTGTTACATACGTTTTACAATTTCACTCTCTCAAAATAGTAAAAAAAAAAAAAAGGAAAATGGGTCACATACGTGTTGTTTGTTTATTACACAATTACCACAGATGAGTATGATTACATGAGATTGGACCATGCTCGCGTGAAAATATTTAATTCTCCATTTTAACACGCAAGTTGTTAATGCGTTTGTTCATCTCCATATTTTTTCATACACGTGAAATATATTTTACGATGTTGCATGGAAGAGATATACGACACAAAGGAGCTATAACGCACGGTGTGCGCTTCTCGTTATGACCGGGAGAACTATCGTGTGGCTGTACGTATTGTGCTTCCGTATTAACCTGTCGTGAAAAGAGAAAAAGATGCCACAGAAATTACCTGATAAAGAAAATGACTATTTTATGGACTTTTTTGTGTAAACTTGTGGTGGTTGACGAGAGTTAATTTTTATCACTAACTGATTTACGTTAAATGAATATTTACATACCAAATTTATCCACTTTAATTTTTATTCAAATTGAGAGCCTCGAGCATTGATTCCTCTCCGTAGTAACTCCTCTTTAGTGTAAAAAAATAATAATAATAATGACAATAATGAGAAAATATATTGTTCCTCATCAACAGGAAAAAATAACAATGTGATGGTATAGTTTTTTGTCACGACGCACAGGACACGTTACGTAGGAGTCGCGGCACGATACTGACGGGTCGCCGGTGCCGCATGGAAACATCATGCCCGTCTCGATGGTGGTTTACCCTCCCTCCACCAACTCCCACAACCCTGTCACCCTCTTTCTCGACGCAACTATTCTACTACACTCTCTATGGCGCTTCCCTACCTTCCTGTCTTCCCCACTGCTCTGCGCACATCTCCACGCGCCGCGGAACAAATTTTATTTTTCATTATTAATGACAATTTGTTTTTTGTGTTGAGGCGAAAGAAAATTAGTTTAGAAAATATTTTTTAAATTACTCAATGGAAGAGTCTGATGTCTGTAGGTCCATGCATCGAAAGGTCGTCCCCTCATTGGTTCTGTCATCACGATGAAAAATGTTTAAAAATCAATCAATCCCCATCAAAGTGAGACAACAGAGAAGGCTTGAGATGTATAATTCCGTCAGCAATGCCGCTGGCATAAATCTGGTAAAAACCCGTGAGGATTGACTCACTTCACTTTCATCAGCGATATTAGCTGTGCGCGATCCTCTATGCGGTTATAGAACGACCGCTTCTCACTCAATTTTTTTTTACTACTCTCATCCCCACTGTTGCCCACCTACTCATCCGTACCACGAATACCCGCGATTCATGAGCGCACGGAGGTCATCGAGCCAAGAGTGAGAGTCATCTTTTTAGCCAACGGCTGTTTATGGACTATCGCGTACCCTCTTTATGCTATTTTGTGACTGTAGTATGTATAACGGATTGCCTATTTTATGTTTCATTTTTTTTTTTCATCTCTTCGTGTGATTTTCCTCGTTCTGCTGAGAGTCACGTTTCATCGACAATCACGATTCACGGCCATCGATCAATGCCCAGACTTCCTAGGTCAAAATATTTTGTTTTTATAAATATATAAATCTATTTCTGGTATATAGCCAATTATACAAGTCAGCGAGTGGGCATTGTCAAAAATTGCATAATAAATTGAGTGTTTTCAGAATCTCCATCTTTTGACCTATGAAATATTCATCGATCCTCGAACGAGTAAATTAAATTGCGTATACTCTGGAGTCGGAGTATCGCTCCAGTTACGAAATTCTCAGCGTTGAAAATCTAAAATTACTACTATTTGGAACGTGATTAAATGTTGCAAATCTTTTTCTTGAGTTAATTACTCACTGAGATGGTACAATTTTATGGTAAAATTAAATGAATCAATTAACAAATTCGTGGGTTTCAGATGATGATAATGAGATGGCAAATTGTCTAAATTTTTTTTTATATGATTTTCTATTTCAGGAATCATTTTTTTCAACCAATAAATTGAAAAAGTAATGAAATTCTAATGAGACAAAGCATCTTCCATTTTATGATTTTCAATCTCCAGGGAATAACGACTATAAAATCGATAATGATATAAAGTAAATTTGATTAAAAAATAGCCATCGATCAATACCAATAGAATGTTAAACTCAACAAGGAGAATGTTCAATCGCTTGTCTTTGTTCTAGCCAAAAGAATTTTATTCAAAGTTTATCAAGTAATTGCGATGATAATCAAACAAGTGCCTCAAACACTTCCTCACCCAAAATCTAAGTTGAAATCAATCCCAGAAAAAAAAAACAATTAATTGATAAAATAACACCTAATTCATATTCCACTTTATGTCCTTGTGATGGAAGAGAGATTGACGCCTCTACGGCGATTGCAGTGGGAGGGCACATCTACATCCGTGATTGCGTTAAAAAAAAAAAAAAAGAAGTGAAATGTAACGACTCGAATAAAATTCTCGGATTCTGAAAAAAGTCATTAAATTTGGGGGAATACAATTGGAATGGTATTTTTTATCTCAAGGAAATCTTTACTGTTATTCCGTGGAGAGAATGAGAAGATTTTTTTATCGGATTTCATTCCCATATTTGTAAATTTGTAATTTGAAGGGAATGGAGGAGTAATTGAATCAACATATATCCTTGGATTTTATCAGCTCGAAGAAAAAAAAAAAAAACAAGTTCAGTCGGGGCAGAACGTTGGTTCCCCCGGAATTACGGTGGCATCACAACAATTGGAGTTTTCAGGTTTCACGGGGTAAGTTATCGCGATAAGGCAGCTCTCTGGGGCCAATGAATTCAAAGAGTAAACAAATAAAACAGTCGTCTAGGTTATTCAGGGGACAAACTTTTTGGGTGAAATTCTCGCTGTTTACTCCAAAAATAACTCTAGATTTAC
This sequence comes from Coelinius sp. EB29, assembly GCA_035578325.1. Taxonomy (NCBI): domain Eukaryota; kingdom Metazoa; phylum Arthropoda; class Insecta; order Hymenoptera; family Braconidae; genus Coelinius; species Coelinius sp. EB29. The sequence continues at coordinate 6,192,178 of JAOZGT010000008.1, forward strand.
ACTTCTTAGAGGGTAAATAAAAAGTCTCTATCCTGAATTAGTGAATTCTTGTGCTACAGGAATTTCAAATCCTAAGAAATTTCATGATTAAAGTCTGTAATTCTCTTGTCAAAACCATTGGTGGAAACAAGGGGAAACGACAGCTAGAGTTTTCCAGTACGGAAATTTTATTTACACGTAGAGAAGTAAAGTTTTCACTGAATGCGTCGAGTCTAGTCGTTAGTTTTCTATTGAATTACCTATTTTACGGGAGGTATTTTCTACAATTTAATAATCAAATTTTTTACATAAATTACGTAATAAATATTTGTAAAAATTCATAATGCTTCTAAAATTATTGAGAGACATTCACCTACAAAAAAAAAAAAACATGCGCTCCGAATTGAAGATATCTGATAATGATCGACGATGCTCACTTCATTGAGAATGTCATCAGATAAATAAAATAAATTATCACGTAAACGATTCTCTCCTAAATCTAAAAAATTATCATCAACCCCGGAGGAATAAAATGTGGACAAAATCAAGAGAGTGAATTTCATTAATCACCAATAAATCAATAAATCCCCGAAGAATGGCCAAGAGATCACGAAGGCGCAAGTCCAAGCGACGTCGCCGAAAGAATGGCTTCATCATCTATTTTCTTCAAGTGCTCCGGTGTAACCGGAACAAACCAGTGACCAAGGTTGCCCAAATGGCCGGATGTCAGTGGAGGAAAATGTCGGAAGAGGAAAAGTGTAAATACATACGAAAATCGTGGAAAGGAAAGCGAGGTTAGGCGTCATTATTTCCCCCCAAAAAAAAAATGGTCAATTACCACTGGACAATTATTTAACCCACAAAATCATCGTATCATTATGTTGTATGACCTTTGTATACAATACACGAGTATATTTTACTTGAAAAAAACGTGTTGATTTATTGGCTAATCATAAATTTTTTTTTTATTCAATCCTAACGAGATCCTATCTTTGGGGATAATTTAATGTCATTAGTGTTAATATGATTCATTATTTGTGAGATTGATCAAACTCATGCCTGAGTTTAACAATTTTTTATTATTAAAAAGTCAGCAATGAAGATGGGCACAGTTTGATTTTTCTGTGGCACTTGGCATTACCCTCTGATCATTAAATACATATCCTTCATTGGTGCAAAAGTTCATCGCAATCTCATGATCTCAAGATATTCGTGGTCTTTATATCTTAATTTCAGATTTTTTTTTTATTATGGAGTTGCGTTTGAGTGAAGAGTAAATTTGTACATTTAATCGCTTTTGCTTTTCGTCAAATTTGATATTGGAAAAAAAATTGAATTCAGTTGAACAAAAAAAATTATTAAATAATTTTCTATGATTTGTTCATTGTCTTACGTCATAAATTTCCCCTCTGCAATGTACCTGTGCGAATTAAGATATGGATCCCTCTTCTTATTATGATGAAACTTTCTCACTTTTTCAATTATTGTCAAATTTGATGTTAATCTACTCCGCACCTTGTATACAAAATTATAAAAGAAATGATATTCATAGGGTACATGTGACCGAGTCATGAACAATAATTACCCAATTATTAATTACCATGCATGATGAATGAATTTTAACAGGACAATAGAGTGTCCAAATGGCATAATTCACAATGTTCAACAATTGAATTGAATTACCAAAATAATTAACGGAACTTTGTAATTAATCGAAATGAGGATTCACCACTTTAAATATATTAACCAATATTTATTTAAAAATTTTACTCTTCTGAATACTCCATATAGACAATTGAATAATGTGTAATTACTCAAGAAATGTTCTATAATTCACAATCAATGGTTTCGAGTTATGCCTGAGGAATTCAACGAGAAAAACCGTCGTGCAACGGTAAATTCAGAGTTTCCGCTGGAAGAAAATAATTTTAAAAAAAGTGCAGAGTCATAAAGTGCACTTTTAGTTCCACCAGTATCGTAAACGAGAAAATAAAAAAGATGCAATTGAGAAGAATAGGACTCCAGGAGTCTTCAGTATTTGTGTAAATTACGAATGTCGTTTCGTTCGTTAATGGAGGATTTTTTTTGGGGAGTTTAGCGAAGGAGAAGAGACTATAATGGTATTTCAACAAAAGCGTTTATTACAATTTAAACGTTAAGAAATTGGCAAGAGTACACGCAAGAAGAAAACGGTCACGTTTGTGGTGTACAATTTGAAGAAGACCAATTAAATGCGTAATGTGGCGCCAGATTTTTTTTTTGTAATGAATGTAAGAAAAAAAAATCGATGCTCCAATCCATCATACGTAACCGGTCTCATCCCGCTTCCATCCGTGAAGTAACACAACTTCCGTCGAGCGTTAAAACAACTCAAAACAATTCAATGGAGAAGGTCGGTGAGTGCGAGGTTATATGTTTTTTCCCCTCGGCAAGTATCCGGGAGTATTGAAAAGTCCTCCACACAGAAATAAAATAAACTAGAAAGAAAAAATGTATTCACTGTACAGCACGACGAAAGTGCGAACGAACGTTTTCCCACAATTTCTCCCCCTCTATATTCCCCCTAGAACTGTAAAGTCAACGTGAACAATACGCGTTGGCCACATAATACCTCAAGATAGTGATCGTCTCACCTCACACATGCACGCGAATGAAGAGGAAAAAAAAAAGAGGAGAAGACGACTAAAACTTTCATTTTTCAAAGAGGATCTCTGGATCCACTCGAGTCTCGCTTCGATTCATTCGTATCCTCTATTCATCTTTCTCTCTCTCTCTCTTTCCTCTCTATTTTCACCAATTTGTTAATGGTTCATTGCGAAAAAAAAAAAAAATATTTCTGCCAAACCTACGCAATGAAACGAAAAAAAAAATGAAAAATTTGGTTAATCATTGAGGAGAGAAATGGCATTTCGTAATGCTGGAGATTATTCTCCAGCCATTACAAAACATTGGTAAAATTAATAGGTTGAGAATGGTGGATAATGGTAGACAGCTGGCAACCCCTCGGTGATTTAACTTGCTGTTTGTCTCCTGAGTGAAGAAGGTATGAGCATTTCTTATGGTTACAAAGGGGCACATCAGTACAGCGTGAATCACGGTGGCTGCGGTACAAAGTGTGCTTTCACCTCCGACACGCCCGCCCCACCACAATCCTAACGTCATCTTCCTTATTTGTTAAGGAGCTAATCTGTGATTTTTCTGTCATTACAATTCCCCCCCCCCCCTCGCCCCTTCTCCCATCTTCATTCACATAACAATGAACCTATCCGAAAATTGAAGATTATTAAATTCACAAAGTTCAAATTCTAAAAGTTCTGAAATTAAATTTCTTTTGTATAGTAAGAAAAAAAAAATACTCTAAATAGAATAGAAAACTCTCTGAATTTTTTAGAGGGTAAAATTAGAAACACTCTTGTTGATTCTTTGGATCTCTCCTCGCGTAAATTGATAGGAAGAGCTTCGGAAGAATCGTCGGAGCGAATCACTGGTATCCACCCCCTGAATACTTCCTCGAGTGATGCTAAAGTCGAAATGAAATTAGAAATAAGAAATCGAGTTGAGAATTCGTGGCTGACGGTGAACAGGTTTTTTTTTTTTTACTCCAGCCAAGTATCTTCATTTATTTTCGAGTATTATTGTGACTGGATCGAGGGACAATAGAAAGTAATTTAGTCACAATGATAGACATAATAAAGAATTTCCATTCATCAAAGTACCCATCAATAAATCTGATGGTTTGACGTGAAAAAAAATTGCTCCATGGAACATTTTAAATGTCAAGAATAAATGATAAAAAAAAAATTGATGATATTTTCTAAAAAATGCATTGATCGATTCAACACATTGAATGTAAATTTCCCACCTCTAAAACCTATAATAAACATTGAAGAATGTAAAAAATAAATAAATAGATAGAGGATCAGCACCGGAAGAATCCCGAGTGTTTGGGTCAGAGGTGAAACGTGGCCCCAAACGAAAGTATAAAGATCTATAGTTTCTGGGATGAGACACGATGGGGTCCATCGTAGGCACCCACACAACAAGTTGACAGTAAACCATGGGGCAAATGATTGAAACAATATTTGAAAAAGGAAAAAAATTGTGAAAAAATTCCACCACTTCACCTCGCGATCCCAAACACCCACCTACATTATCGTTGTCGTATGTATTGGTTATTTCTCTGATGCCTCGTGACGGTCTTAAAGCTACCCAGTGCACAAATCTACCGAGTCACTCTCCCAGAGACGATACATAGAATGATCACGGAAGACGACAAATATACAAGGAGAAATCCTTTCTCGATGGTTACCCCCTTTTTTTCCAAGCTGATTTCTATCGGTCCTGTATCTTTTGTATACATGTTTGCTCTTTCAATGCTCCACGTTTGGTCACAGTTAAGATAGTGAGATAAGATGATTTTTCAATGAATAAATTGGTTCCTTTCTTTTTAGGATAGTCGTTGAGATAGAAGTTATTGCATTCATTATTAAATTGTATTTTTGGGGAAAAGAATTTTACTTCCGTTAATTATGTTTTTTCACAATCTCACTTCTATCAGGCTATATCTTTTGTATACAAGTATGCCCTTTCTGTTTGCCCAGCGTGAAGATCCAGGAGGATAAGACATTAATGTAATAGAATTGATATGACTATGTTAATTCATAACAATGGAATGTGAATTAGATGTTAGTATTTTAGTATTCATCAGTACAGGCTGAATTGTAAACTGAATGGATAAAATACTCGGTGGCAATTTTTCTCGAGAAAAAATAATCATGTGATCCCACGGTACTTGTCATCTTCAAACGGAAATATCGTATAAGCACAAGTCAGTGATAACTTTCTACACAGTACTCACACTGGTATCAGAATAAAGTTCTGTTGGCTAGTCTGTCAAGATTGTGTCAATGGATTGATGGAAATTTAAGAGACACCTTCGAAAATGTTATGACCTTTTTCAACTATTGACTGCGTCAAGTTTGTGGGATTACAAACATCATTGTAGTTCATTCGAAAAACATTTGATTGTCCTCGATAATCATTAATTTCTTTCTATTCAATTTTTTTTCAACAGCAAAGTAGAAGGGAAAGTTTGTTCAAGGATGAGATTAAACTTCAGGATTTAATGAGGATAAAGTGTGAAATCAAACAGAAGTATAATACTACGGGTATATAAGAAGAAAATGATTAATAATTTAAATTTTATATTTATATATTATGTGAATTATAATAATCACTCACATTGCCATTCGGTCAACTTGTATTTTGGTCAATATTATGGTTAATTGATTTTTAAAAGTGCACTCAGAGGAGGGGGAAAAAAACATATCCGAGACACGGTTTGTAAATTACTTAGTCAAAGTTATAAATTTTTCCCTCCTTTGAGTGCATTTTAAACAAATTGGATCTACAAGATTGAATAATCTGCTGTTTCCGAATAGTGAGAGTAGATTGCACTAACAAAGAAACTAACAATATTTATTCAAGTAGATACCAATACACTGATGATGATAATAATAACAATTATTATAATTTAAAATTCACCCTTGACCAAAACACAATTTTACTCTGGCCAACCCATGGAAAATGACAATGTTTCCATGAATGAAAAAAATAACTGTACGTTACGGAGCTGGATCCGTTCGTAGGACCCCAAATGGTCGTGTCATTCGCCCCCTGTGAGGCGCTACAGAGCTTTTGATACCGAGCAACACATACGGATTTGGGAGGATGCACAGAAGTATTCTCAATTAATTAATTTAATTTAATTTAATAATTTTTTATTTCTCATAATTTAATTTATTATAGTTCATTATTCGGTATAATTGAGTGAATTCTCAATCATCTTCAATTATAGAATTATTTAAACTATAATTCGATAAAATAAATACTCATGTATTGCCTCTGAAGAAAAATTAATTAAAACGCCATTGATAAGTTAAATTTTCTACAATTTTTCTTATCATCATTCATAAATTCCCCATGATTGTTCATTACGTTTTTCTATCTCTGCTCAATCATCAACAATTAATCAATTACACGTTTGGTTTTTTACACATTTGTTTATTTAAGACTGCTTTCAACTGTTGTTATGCAACTGAGGTGGATTAAGAATATCATCCAGCCTCTTCAATATTCTTTTTTTTTTTTACAATATTCACAATTTAATCAATTTGACTAAAATTGTTGTTCTTGCCACAATAATATTTCTCTGCTGTGCACAAATGGTTATATATTTTTCGTTACCACATAATGCGAGTCTACATAAAAACTAATTAACAATTAAGCAGTTTGTTCCAATTTTCATAATTGCGAAGCCATGATTTGAGATTGTTTATTTTAATAATTTTCATTTATTTATTTTACAGAAGATGAGAGATTTTTTGTGTTTTTTTTTATGAGAATATGCTTTTTCTTCCGAACAATATATAGGAATTTTAAATAATTATATGCACCAGAAAATTCGAGATGCATTTTGTTTATTGGCCTGTAGAATCATTCTCAATTTTCTTTAGACTGATGGGTATATTATTGATTATCTAGTTTAGCATTCTGTACCTTTTTGTTTACAGCACTTATATTCATCTTTTTTTTTCTTTTTCTCTTTATAATGTACGGATAATACACATAATATTGTCCTGTTACATTTAATGACCAGTAAAGATGGATTGCCATCTACTTTTCGGGCTGATTATTTTTATTATTCATTTAATTATTCGTTATAATCGAATTCTCAATGCCAAAAAAATTGGACTTTTAATTAAATTTCAATGATCCGATGGAATTAATGATGAATTTATTCATCCTTTTGTGCGTAAAATATCGATAAATTTTTTTTCTATAGAATAAAAAGTCCAATTTTATTAGATATTAAAGAGCAATTCAAACACTTAATCGAGTGAATGGATCTCAAATCTAATGCTACAGGAAATGTATCTGATCCCTCCGTGTGCCTCCTAAAATGTTTGATATAATTATCTAGACTACATCTGCTGTGATGATTCATAGATAATCTTTCTCTCATTCATTTAATTGTTATAATACAAATATTTATTTCACTATTGAAAACACCTAAATGCCAGTACGAGTTGTTCAAAATATACTTTTGTCCATTTGTCTTTCATGATTTTAGTCAATTTCCCATAATAGTTAATTTCAAAACAATCAAATCGACTAGTACAGTTTTATTTATTCTGCTCAATGAATTATTCATTCAAATATACAATTTAAAAAATAACATCATGCTTCAAAATAAAAACACAATCGCATAATCAGAAGAAAAAGTTAATAAACAAATTCTTACATTGAGGATTTACATGAGTATCGTTATTCATTATTCTCCCCCCCCCCCCCCTCCCCTCATTCCTTCTTCTCCTTGATAATGTAAATAATATAATCCACCAAAATTATATCATACGGATTACTACAACGAAAGAACATTTATTGATAATTACCCAAAAATTATAACATTATTTATTATTCTTTTCATCTCTATACATATATAATATTTATATACGAACGCCTGTACATATTAGTCTGCATCTATAATCAATGGATTATGTTGCACAACAAGATGATTTTGACATCTTCATACATAATACTTGTACCTCCAACCGTCCACCGGCCAGTGACGAGAAAATTATTGCAAAAAAAAAAAATTTAATCGTAATGGAAAAAAAATCATTGATAATGTACAACAGAGATATCTAACCTCCCCCTGTTTCTCTCCTTGCACTGGGGCAATTGTTTCAATAAAAACAATCTTCAAAAAGCATTAAAATTTTTTCTCAATCATCTGTCTCAATTGTGAATCAATTTATCATGCATGATTAACAAATATACTCCCTTAATTTCCACTATCACTCCCATCTTCCAATCAAAAATAAACTTATTGTGAATATTACATTGAAAACAATGGATAATTAGGGTTCAAACGCTAATTGAATCCCAAAAATATCTTTGGCAGGCACGCACGCGGTTGTAAAGTCGCCAATAACGCAATGGACAAACTCGATTTACAGACACGCTCTAATAATAAAACAGTACCTGAGGCGCAAATCCCAATCTTAATAGAACTCTATGATTTTTTTTTTGTTTAGTTAAATTCAACTGCCTGTTCTTTTTCCAATAATCGATCATTCACTAAGCACTCGGGGCCTTGTTACATGTGTAAAATTTCATACACATGCTGAGAATGATTATTTGATATCAATTGACATGGAGAATATTACTGAACGTAATGGGAATAATTGTCTGGTACGATGATCCTTTGATGTTCATTGGTAGATTGATTTTGTATTAAGGCAGATCAGGAGAGAGGTTGATGTAAGTTCAATGAAAGAAAGCCGGGCACATTTTGTAGGCATATTACACAGTATTTACAATATTATTGATGATTTAATTCCAACGAGAGTCCTGGAATGATAGAGCAATAGAATATAACTGTAATTTTTTTTTGTTTCGATTTTATCGATTTTTTTTTTTTTTAATAATAGATTGTCGATTACGATGTTTCAAACACTGAATATTCTTGGAAACGTTCCCCAACCCTCCCTTTAAGGTACATTGAAAGCTTCAGCCTCCACAATCGACCCCCTACTGAGTTACATTCACCTGTAAAAGCACTTTTTATTCCATTTTCTCAAATTTTATGATAAATTTGTCACGTTGGATGGAAAAAATATGATTAATTGAAGGTATACACGGTCAAATGGGAGTGGGATAAAATTCAATGATTTTTACAGGAAGTTATTTGCCCACAAAAAAAATTGACCTTCGACCCTTAAAAAAAATCTACCACGGTGAAGGCAATATTCAGTTGACAATTCCTGATTGATTCCGTCTACTTTTCACGTGGATATATTGCACAATAAATTTCAACAGATGATTGCATGACAACTATCTCTTTCAAATCCCCTGTCCATCTCACTCCCTCTTGCGTGACCGCCTAGTGCTAAGTTATGTCCAACAATTTAAAAAAAAAATCATTGACGATCATAAAGTGACATCAAGAACACTGCATAAATCCTTTAATTATTATATAAAATTAATCTGAGGGTTTATGCCAATTTTTCCATCACTTTTCGAGACTTTAAACAAATTTATTCACCTAACCTCACTCGTAGCTTTCAATGTACCTTAAATTGAAATGGATAAATCAGTCTTAAATGATTTTCAATCACCAATAAAACCACAAATGAGACACAAAAGTTAATAGAGATACCTAAATATCCTTTCACAGGGCACCAAAGGGATCAAGTTGAACCGCATTACCCTGGGATGGATTTGATTGGGGTGGTTGTTGTTGAATTGTTGCTCCCATCATTGGGTTACTACCTGCCATCATCATGGGTGCATTACCACCAGCCACCATCATCCCACCAGGGGCTGCTGGTGCACCTGGTATACCACCCATCATTGGCCTCATACCCTGCATTCCCATTGGCATACCTTGCATACCCTATGCAGAAGGCAAGAGGCCACGAATAATATTATTTTTTTATTTATTTATTTTTATTTACAAGGATACCAAAGCAAAAATGATTAATTCAGTGATGAAATGGTCGAGTAGTAAAACAATAAATCAATTTTTTAGTTTATTTAATCAGCTACGAAAAAGATCTCTCGTTATTTTTTCGTACAACCACTCATTTTCGAGATGATTGTATAATTGACAAATTTCTATCATTCTCTTATACGTCTTGAGCAACCAAAAAGGCTCAATTAAATTAATTAATGGAAGAAAAAAGTTTAGAAAAATATGAATGCTAAATTATTGTTATCTTCATCAATGAGTTAGTAGCCTTATTAATGAATCAATAAATATTAATGAAATTATTTACTCTACTAGAGGAAACTAACAGCAGATGTATAAAAAATGTGCTCGATAGGATTTTCCATGTAGTTTCATTTAACGAAAGGATGAAAAAAAAAAACAAAAAACAAAAGTGCAATGGAACTCACCAGTGGTGCGGACTGGGTGGGAAAGCCAAAAGTGGTGGTTGGAGGAAGTTGAGTCATTCCTTGGCCCTGCAACAGCCGGCAACATGCCATATGCCGTGCCATGCATCAAACTAAATATGCCAATTTGATAAAACTAATACCGAAATCCTAAAGAATTTCTCCAGCTCAATTTATCAATTTAATTCTTGCTTTTAAAAAATTTTCCTTAAGCTCGCTAAAGTGGGTGAAAAAGCTGGTGCTGAACTCAGAATGTGATAATTGATTTCGTAATTAATTAACGAAAAGTTGTCAAAAAAAAATGTATGAATATTTTTTCAATATTTCGAGTTTAAGAGCTCAAATTCTGTACAAAAATTTGAATGAGAAAAAAATAAATAAAAAGTTGTAAACATCTAACGTGCTCAAATTGTGATGAATTGATTAATTATAATTTCTCACCATTGGTCGATATCCAGCACCAGTTGTAGCTGCCATTGGTTGAGGTGTCCAGCCAGCAGGACCTCCAGTTTTAGCTGTATTTTTTGGTGAATTCCATTGCATTCCCCTGCATCACAGAAATAATTATCCAGTCATCAATGACACTCGTCTGATGATTTTATCAACTCACTTGACTTGCGGCTGTGCACTCTTATTGATGGTGAGATTTTCTGCAAGACTTGCCAAACTGCTATCAAGATCTCCAGTCAGTACTTTACTGCCAGCAGTTGTTGCTGTTGTTTGTCCAGCTGAAATGTTATTAGCTCCAGAGACAGTCGTAGCAGGGGGCATTAACACCGAGCCCACACCATCGAAACCTAAGCAATAGCTGGATTAAACGCATAAGCCGAAAAAGCAATTTGACCCACAAAAAAAAAACATACAAAAAAGTTATCCAATGAATACCCAATGGTATTGTTTGTGACTGCAATTAGCCTACTACTCAGTGCGAGTTACAATGTGGATTGAGTTGTGAAAATCCAATACCTCAAATTCCCAGAAAACACACATAGTGTATGATCAAATATAGATTCACAAATTTATTGATTAGGCATCGAATCAAAATATTATTATTGCGTTATTCATGGTATTAAGGCTGGGCTCGATGCGATTAATATCAGGAAATTGGTGCATTGAGATAGTAAATGAAGATTAAAAAAAAAAAATAAATGCAATAAACTAATGTAAAAGCGTCAAATGTGTAAACGAAAAAAAAGGCAATAAAAGTTCATTTATGCTTAAGGGTAATAAGGAGTATAGTCTAGTATTCTTTACGGATATCCAAGTACTTTGACAATATTTTTCAAATATATAAAAACTAAAGCATCATACGCGCTACCGCACGCGACGACCTTCCAGTGAGCGCTGTAACACACTTTTCATCATTTCTCAACTTTTAGAATAGGAAAACTTGCTATATTTTTATAATAGTTGCCCGGCTACTCAGAACTCGCGAGAAAAATTGAAAAAGAGTTGAATTGGAGAAAATTTAAAAATTGGCCATTTTGGCTGGAAAAAAGTTAACCCTTGATACCGGCATACCCAAGGCATTGGCATTTCGATTCTTTCTCGTGCTATATTTCATAGATGGCCCATTTGAAAGTTATCAATTAAAATAATGCTTCATTATCAATCAACTTTATGATAAAGGAAACTGGAAGGCACTTGGATAACCTTAATTAATAAAGCAATAGTAATTTAATAATTCCTTATTAAACTTGAGAATAAAATAAACTCGAGTGGTTAATTCCCGTCACCTGCGATTGGCTGCTTAACCGGAGAGCCGTATCCAAGGGGTTGTTGGGTAGTGGGAACACCATAAACGGGTACAGTACCGACAACAGATTGTCCACATCCGGCTGTAATACCACCACCACTCACGTCAAACCCACCAAAGCCTTGTTGTTGTGTTAATTGCTGTTGTGACAATTGTTGTTGTGCGTGAGATGGTTGTTGTTGTACAGCGGATGATGAACGAGACGGAGACCCACCCAGAGCCATACGTATACTATCATTCAAATCATCGAATGCACTTTTACTTGTTGATGATACACCACCACCAATTGTTGGTGATGATGCACGTGGTGTGCCATTACTACCTGCTGAGGGAGGTGGTGGTCTTGGTGGCGGAGTTGCAGTTGATTTAATAACACTTGTACCAGTGACTTGGACACTCTGTGAATAATCCATTTCACTGATATCTGATTGATTTACTGCTGTTTCGCCACCAAATAAATCCGCCTGTCCCCCAGCACTGAAAAGGTCTCCGCTCTGTTGTTGTCCATCTGATGATCCTGACTGATCAAACAATCCGATGCTCGATGCTGTATTAACCGTTTGGGAAGCGGAAAAATCCGCCATGAAAGGATTCGGTACGGCCGATCCCTGTGCGGCAGCTTGCGCAGAAAGTTTATGTTTTCGGATAATTTTTGGATTTCTTTATTTCATTTTACTTTTTTTGTTTTGTTTATTTCTAACATTTGAGGTAGTAGGAATGATATTTCACAAAATTATTATTATTATTTTTTTCAATATTGAGATAAAAATTGTGGAAATTGATCATGCAAAATTACTAATATATTCTTTATATTTCGTAATGAAATAACAAGGAAATTATCAAACTACCTCAATAGTTATCAGTTATCCAATTATTTTGTCCAATCATTTGGTGTAAAAGCAGCAGTTTTATATGAAATAGTATTTCAAAGAATTTGAAATTGTTTAAAATATAGTGTTATTTAGGAATATTGTATAGTGTTATTACAATTGTGCTTGTAAAGCTTCATAACAAAATCTAAAAGACCTCTTGTATCTGCACAATTTTATGCACAGTTATAGATATTACTCATTGGATTACTTACTCGTTTGTTGATCCTGACCACCGAATACTGATGAAAAGTTGTTATCTGTAACAAAGTTATTACTTGCTGGCGGTGTTGGTGCGACGAAACCTACGAAAATAAATCAATAAAAGAAAAACAAAAAATTGTGGGTGAAGTATAAAATATATAAAAAAAACTTGTGTGCTGTTCAATTGAGTGTGTGGATTTAATAAAAGGATTTTTTTTTTTTTGTTGTTGTTATTTACCATTACCGTTGGTCATCCACATGGTGTTTCCTGGGGGTGGTGCTTGTCCTGGTGCTCCAGGCTGAGGGGCACCGAACATGTCTGCAAACGGATTGCCAGCCAATTGAAGCAGATCGTCTGATGCTTTTTGTGCCTGAAATCCAATTATCGTTAACTGCAATAGATTATTCTAATTGTGATTCCTATTCGCGTCAAAATCCTCTAATTCAACTATTTTTCCATGTTTCTAATTCATGAAGATTTTGCTTGATTTTGGTACCTCATTGGCAGATGCAGAACTGAATAAGTCAACGATTGGTTGATTACCACCTGTTGGTGATGCGAGGAATGGATTGGTACTGGGTCCTCCAGATGGTGATTGTATCTTGGCCTAAAATCAATTGACATATTCTTTGTGACCAATGCGATGTAAAGCGAGAGATTTGATATCGCTCAAGTTGTTTTTGAATAAATTTTCAAAGTAACAATGCAACAGAAATTGAAAAGGATAAATTTCATTAATTCACCTTGTATTGATTCATGGCAGCCTCCTCCTCAGCAAGTGCCTGTTGCCTCAATGCCTCATCAATATGTCCATTTCCAGTCTGATCAAGACGTGCATTGCTAGCTGCTGTTCCAAACGCCGTGCTGGTGGAAGATAGTGCGGACACTCCTGACTTTACATTCGTTCTATTGCTGCTTTTGGGGGCAATGATGGGGGTTGCGGTTTTTTTTTGTGTGCGGATAAACGGGAATGGCCGATTCGATAATCCAGAATGTTTTTTTTTTTAAGGTTATCAAGGAATTGTTACGGGATTTTTTGATAATTTTGAAAATTAAAAAGGAGAAACAGACAAACAAAAAACAAAGAAAAATTGTGTAGTACGTATAGATGCAAAAAATACATTGAGAAAAGAATGTTTAATGTATGCACACAAATAACACTAAAAGTAGTTCACCCCCTGCAAAGTGCATTTCATCCCTCCTTGATGGTAAGTTACACCCAGTGAAACGAAATGCTAGAAGAACAATCTTCGGATCTTGAAATCACGATATCTCCCAAACTATTGGTCCTAGAGGGTTGAATCTTGCGCCATTGGAAAGCCAGGGAAATACCCCGTAGATAGGTGTAATTTACCCTTTGAACCGTGAGGTTAAACTATACCCTCAATAAGGTGTGAGCTACTCTTAGCGTTTTTTGTGTGTGGATATGTCAAACGTGTCTGTGTGTAAGTCTCGCAAATGAAATAACTATTTTGGGTTTCTAAACAAAATTCAGATAAACTCTTGAACGACTTTGAAAGTATAAGCAACAATTTACAGTCTATAATATGCATTTGTTGGTTACATTTGTAATTGAATAAATGTGCATGCCACGTGGTAATTAATTGATACAATAGCGAAGTGCCACACACAAACACGAATTTATATTTATCACACGTGTGAATAATTGTTTTATTTTTTGCTCGTGTGACATTTAAACTGTGTAACAATACTGGACATTGATTTTAAAAGCCACAAGTGCTTTCAACAATCTACTTCTTATTCAAATTTACTAATGTACGAGAGCTACATAATGTGAAAATTGTGTAAGCAAAATATAAAACGAAAGGAAAAATTCATTAAAATAAACCAAAATGGCAAAACTTATTCATTTGTATTGGTTTTAATCAATCATTTTTCCAGGTGTATAATCTAAATTTTACTCAAACTTGAAAGAAATGATATTTTTTTTTCTTTTTCAATAAAAAAAAGAGAAATAATAAAATAAAAATAAAATAAGGAATAATCAGGTAAGGGTTTAATTAATTTGATCACCGATTGAATTTGATTGATAAAGTTGATTAATTATTTTCAATGAATATCTCTTGTAAATTTGAATAGAATAAATACCGCATTTTGTTATTGAGAATATCATGAAATTATTAATGAGAAAAGTGGATTTACCTGGCAGACTGAGTTGGTGTATTGGCTGCTGAGCCTTTTTTGCCTTCTAAGGAAGCTAGATGCTGCTCCAAGGCATCTAGTAGGCTACTTGGTGCCTTTGTCAGATCAGGTATATCTCCTTTGTCGATACCAACATTCTGGGTGAAGTATGATAGATTTTATTCAATTGTCAGAGGGTCACAAGATGAAAAATTATGAATAAATAATGAGAAAATGATTTTTCTCACCTCAGCAACTTTGAGAAATTCTCCAACTCTATCCATTCGTATTAAGAATTTTTTGTACAAATCAAGTGCATCACGACATTGTTTTTTATTCATATCAAAATACTTTTCTGCAATTGAAGAAAAAAAAGAACATGATGCATTTTCATGGATCAAAGTCTATATGATTTGGTTCTACTCACCCAATAAATTTATAATTCCGTCATTGTAACAAGCAAAGAGCCTTATCAAGTCTCTAAAGAGAAGCATAAAGCACATACTGATGACACCATTCGTAAGATCATTGGCAGAACAATCAAATTCAAGGAGTGCATCAAGTTGAGCTTGCAACGCTGGTAGTGTCTTCAATAGTTTCTCAGCATTCATTGTACGCAATGTTCCATCTTCTTTTCTAAAAATTGGTAAAAAACCGTGAGGAATTCAATAAATTTTCCTCTCGGATAAACAAAAAATTATAAAATGATTATTTACCCCCTTTTAACTTTACAGAAATCAAAAGCTACACTTCTGTAAGACATTGCCTTCTCATTCAAGTATTTAGCATATCGTCTGATAAAAGGTGACATATCATATCCTGAAGTTGAAAAAAAAAAAATTATTAATCCATTATATCTCGTCTCCTCATAATAAAGAAAAATAATAATATTAATGTGCAACACACAGAGCTATTGTTAATAATTTATTAATTATGAATTATTATCACTGATTGGCATGGGAGACTCACCAACACGTGCGCCTGCTGTTCCCGAACAAAGATAAAATTACCCGAGGTTAGTAAAATCATTGACAGGCTCATGGAAAAATAAATTAATTGTGTGCAATTCAACATGTTGAAATAAAAATAAAAAAAGTTATTTTTTCATTGTAAATCGAAAGGATATATTATTGTTGAGTTCAATTGAGGTATCATTCCTCATGCATCATTAATGTGACTTGTTCAAGATTTATCAGTATTGATTTATACACTTGTATGCAATTCAATTCAATTCGTGAGTGAGTGATATAAAGATGATAGAGAAGAATTGACAGAATTAATGGGTTTTATATTGAGCAAAGTTATGTTTACCACATTATGTACTCGTGATTATTCATTTTTAATTTATTTTTCGTACTTTGATGAGTATGATTGGAATTTATAGGGTAGACACACCAGTGGAAAAAATTGATGGAAAATGAGAAGAAACAAAAAATCGTTAATTTTTTTTAACTATTCACACATGAATAATGAAAAATACTGACGCAACTCCTCTACTCAAACAAAAACAAAAATGAATCACAAATAAAGATATTTAATTACTTAAAAACAGGCTTAATTCATTCACTGGTACGTTAATCCTATCCAGAATTCCTGATTTAAAAGTCAAGTTTATTTGAAAAAAAAAACATCAACAGATGGAGACTTGAGGTGTGGAGATAATTAAAATTTAATGTATTCTTAACAATACAGTAACCTCATTGTACAGAATCAGACTCTTTACCTTGCACACCACTCTTGTCCAGAAAATTGCTGAGCTGGAACGTACTGTTGCTCGATGCAAGGTACTGCGTGAATCTCTGCGAAACGAACCATAAATTAATTACTTGAGAAAGGAGAAAGGCAAAAGAAATGTATGTGATAAGATTTATCGTATTATTTATTCATTTGTACCTCATTTCCATAACACATCATATGATGTACTGTTATGAGGGCTTTGAACACCACCGTCCAATTTGTATTTTGTGAGCGTTCTACGAGAAGATTTGCCAACTGTGGTATCGAAACATTCGGCTCATTGGTACAGTGTATTAAATCTGCAACGAGAGAATTCATTATTTTGATAGGATTGCGTAATAAAAAATTTTCTCTGATTTTTAAAATCTTGATGATTGATAAATGATTGATTGGAATTCTTGCAATTTGACATCTGTGACAATCTCCCCATTAATTCGACCATTTGACCCATTGAATGACTATCACATCACTGACGGACCAAGCATTGACACCGAGCACTGCAGAAACCAATTCGATCTTACACATATACAAGTACACCCAGAGTAACTAATGTTTGTGAACATTGAACCAATACACCTCCAAACGTAACTCAAGTTTACTGGGTGCGTGACCCCATGTAGCTGAACCCCAATACGTTGGATTGTCTCTTCCACACTACACCGGTATTCTGGCACGCGGTCTTGCTCCCAACACCGTACGAATTAGCCCCAATACCCTCTGTACGTTTTTTTGCCCTTGAGTATTTAAATAGAAAATAATTAAGAAGAGGATCATTGGACTCTCCATTACCAATGCGTGGGCACTTCTCATTGACACTGCAGATGACACAAATGTTGACTCGATAATCTATTTGATTAATCAATTAAAAGACATCATTCAGACTCATTTATCATGCCTCATTATCCTACAATTTAAATTGTAACTGTCAATGAAAATTCTTTGATTATTTAAAATAAGGAAAATGTAAAGAAATTCTGTTGATAAGCATTGACCGCAATTGTGCGTCATGCACACGTGTCGACGGTATCATAATATGAATAAGACGTCGAGATACTTGAGACATATGTGACAAGTAAATGGAAAAAAATTTCAAGACATTTCGCCAAGATTTTTTTTGAGCAAATGAAAATAATAATTTTTCCAATTTATCGAATGAAGAATTTCAACGAAAGTAGAATTAGCAATGTGTAAATTTCCGTTTGATTATTGTTACTTTACTACAATAAAAAGCATCCAATTCAAACAACCGTGCACCAGCTATCGCCTTTAACTATTGATCGTGTACTCCGAGCCAAGCCCCTCTTTCAGCTCTCTACGTAATAGCATGATAGAATTACTATACTGCTATCAGTAATGTAGAAAATGCGTTAATCAAAAGTACTTTAATATTTGTAATTAAATACAGTAGTGTTTATTATGAAGAGATAATGTATCATGAATAAGTAGAATTGTCATTACTCTGTCTCGAGTGGTTCATGTACATGACCTTGCTCCTCTCTGTCTTTCTATTCCAATTATACTCTTATCAAACAGTGGCGCATTTGAGCTCTACTCGTGCCTACCATTTTCAACGACAGACGTGAATAAAAAATCATCAATTGTTCAAATTAAAATTAATTAAAAAGAGAGAGATAATGTAATGAAAACAATCTTTTTCGACTTTCTAATTGATAAATTTTAATTAATATCATTTGCAATTACAAACAATCAAACAAACTGTCTGGGATGTAAGAGGAGGGGGGTGGGGTGAAAAATCAAGGGGAAAGTAACTCTCTCGTTAGACCATCACCAGTCAGCGCGGAAGGATGGACGATGATCATTGACCGGAAGTAACCAGCGTACATCAACTGTATCAGTCTGGCCTGCAGTTGCGCAACAAAATCACTCATCAAATCTCATTACACCCCATATTAATGTACCATTCAATTACTAAGTTGAGCACACAATGTGCCACAAATTTCATACCAAATGAGAAGGCAAGTTTTTTTTCACACATTTGTGTTAAAAAAATAATAATGAAAATGAAAATGAGTGTCTCTTTCATTGCAGTTGGTGTGCTATAAGCTGAGGGGAAGTTAAGAAGGAGTGAAAAGACTGTCTACATAACCCAAGAGTCGTTCACCTACGATTGTATGAAACGCTACTTAGCAAATGGCCGTTGGGCCGTGCGAAACATGCCGTGAGATCGGTCGATTTTTATCAAGAAAGAGTGATAAAATTCATTGGTATTCATCAACAACAGACTGTTGTTCATTAAAATGCATTAATGAGAATTTTTTCGTCTCTTATCATTTCATTTAATTCCACGTAATTAAATTGTTTTGAAAAAATAATCTGTTATATGTATAAGTATTATCATTGATTACGATTGTATGAAACCTCTGACCTATTTATTTTTTTTCAATTAAAACAATTATCAGTGTAATATCCAGCTGACAATGTGTTATGTTATGGCTATCGGTGATCGAGTTGCCCAAACACACTATCATACACGCCCCCTCGCGTGTCTGCTATATGATACGAGAGACACACAGGAGGCGGACAGAGTCTGAGTATCTCCATCCCTCACTTAATCTGCCTACTGAGAGTCTAAAAAATATCCACTCGTACAAAATATGTTATTTTCTTTATTTGTTACTTGTTGGCATAAATCACCGAGGATATAAATTGTTACCATCGTAATGCTTTGACCCCATGATTGCAACACGTAAAAATGGAAAGGTATTGCAGGACGAGTCACGAACGATACGAGTCTACACTCTTGAATTTACAGGAGGTATCTCAGGGGTCAACGCTAACCTCTCAGACCCTATTCCGCATGGCAACACTTTGAATCTTTCATTAATCATCCATTCAATATTGGAATTTTTGATAATTAATGACATACAAAAATATAAATGGTGCATTTCACTGAATTTCGCTGAATGATTTTGCAATAAATATGTATCAAGTGATTATGAAATTCTCAAGCACGATTTTAATGTTCTGGATAGAACTGCAGTGTATCTAGGAAAGTAAAGAGCAGAGGTCTGGAAGGAAAAGAAATTGCAATGGAGAATTGTATTTTTTCATTTACATTCGAGTATTAATATTTTTTCAGAGACAACTGATTTTCACGACAGATAAACAGTATTATTATTATTGTCGTGAATATTATGAATAATTTTTAAAACTAAATGCCCATATTATTCTTACAATAATTTATTAAACCGATGAAAATCATGGAATTTTACATTCTCTTGTATGCGTAGGTGGACAGATATAACACGTCCAACGCGAAACGTTGCTCGGCATTTCTTCATGCACGCGAAACTGTTAATGTCACTGACACGAAATTGTATATTATAGCCCATGTGAATAATAGTGTAATTCTGGAGTGTTTGATTATTCTCCCTGGATTTCTTTTACTCAAACATAAATTTGATATATATCTTTTGAATAATCAATAGAAGAGTATCTACGAATGTCAGACTGTCCTCTGGAGTCTATATATAATTCAATCAGCTATCGGGTGATAATCAAGGTCAGATCCAATTGAGGAATAGTCCAATTAAATTCTTGACAATTTTTTGAGAGTTTATTCAACATTTCTCTTCCGCATAAATATTTTATTACACTCAGCTCCTCTTTTAATTTTCTCTTTTCGTTCAATTCCCATAAATAAGTGTAAAATATCTCCAGTTGAGAATAAAACTAAAGTATCACATATTACCCTGAACACATACGCTCCAGATAAAGAATCGTTTGTCCTCCAGCATGAAAAAAAAAAAAAAAAAAAAAACGGATACCAAAGTGGCAAATAACATATTGCTCTCGTGATTCGTGAATCTGTATTTTAGCACCAAACCAACAATGAATAATCCAAAATAACTGTTCTCTATTTGCTCAAAATTATTTCTTCCCTTTCCCCAATGGTTATTCAACTCTTGAGGATAATTTCAGAGGATTGTAATGTACGCATGTGCTCCGAGTCTCGTCCCTGACCCCAATAGCAAAAAAGTGAATGAATGGAAAACGGTTCGCAGACATAACCACTCACCCAGGTGAAAACAATCTTATGTGATCGGATGGCTCTAACGAACGACCTTGACTCGAAATAAATGATTCCTTTTTTTTTCATATGTAGAAACATGTACTGGAGGAAAAAAAATGATTGATACATTTGTTTGGAGTGAACAGGGGTTGAAAAATTGAAATTCAATTTATTAAAGAATTCTGGACGTAAGGATCCATAAATAGAGGAATGATAGGTTGAAGTTGATGGAGATTCCAACAGTCTTGAGACTCACGCAATCGGTCTCTCACCCCGTCTACATATTTCTCAATGTTTTTCATTAAGAGTGGAATGCATAATCACAATCTGGCCTCTAGCTGCTGACCTAACAGGTTGAATAAACACCGAATTATCTTCCAGACATTTATCAATTGTGATCTAGCTATTGTAACCACCCACGTGTATTGTTTTTCTCCCATGGCTCTTAATTTTCCCTTTTACCAATTCTCCTCCCGTAGAAAAGGAGTTGACAGAAGCAGCACGAGGTAAGGGAAAAGGAATGACACACGCGCACGAGAAACATTACAAACTCGAACACCGGGAAAAATCGATAGTAGTCGACACACTCGGGGCTTCCGATGTATTTCATGATTCGCAAAGTACTCTCAAGTAATTCGAAATTCAATAAATTAATTTCTCACATTCAACAGACTTCATTTCCCGTATTTTTCACCTATTTGCAATTACATTAATCACTCCCAGGAACTCTGGCTCCAAAATCTTTGGTTGAAAAGAGCGAGAAATCGTGGATGGAACGTCTCTCTGAATAATAATGATGAAATTGTTGACTATCCCCAGGGTTAATAAAACCCAAAATGGATTCCAATAGAGTGCGATCAGTTAAACTGACTCGTTAATTCTCAAAAAAACCGGTTTTTTCCTCACATCTCGAAATTGTATGGTGTTGGTTGGTGGCCGGTGGATATCTTTGACAAAATCCAAGAAATTGACATTTTGGGAAGAAATAAATGTAAAAGTATAGACACTCACAGTCTAAATGTTTCTTCTTAGGGCCAATCATCTCCTCAGTTGTGGCCTTGCACACCGATTTTGCAAGTCCCTGACCGGCGATACTGTGTCTTGCTGCTAGCAGCCTGTCGTTTATGGTTTGTCCCGCCATAATAACGATTGCACGCTACTGCTTGATGCAATGGAAAAAAAAAACACTATTCAGATATTTAAAAATCAGATGTAAATGGCTCCACTCCAATTGGTTGCCTCGATCCGTTGATATTGCACCAATTCCACGAAAAATCAACGACCCTTGTACAATTTCCGGGCTACACCCTTCACTCACTCATCACCAGAACAATTTAATGAAAAAATTTCTGAATTTCAGATAATCACTGCACCAGTTTATTCACTTCAACGATAACAAATAAAAATGATATAGGAGTCACGTCGACAGTGACGTTCGAAAAAAAAAAAAAAAAATTCAACCTCTCCTTTCTCCCGTGAATCACGAATACCCCCCGTTAATTCTCCCCCACACACCGCCCTTCAGTTGTGTTTTATTTAAAAAATTGAAAAACGCTATCGTCAGGTCTCCCTTAGTTGTCGATGATGGTGAAAATATCTTGAGTTAGTGATTTTCCCTGTTATTTATTCCCCCTTTTTCTTTCTTTTTTAACGATCGGCTTCTGGTGAGCCGTGAGCTTGGTGCTCGCTCGCGCACCGCTTTAACAGCTCAGCTGGGACGGACGACAGCTCGGCATACGGCGGCAACGGAAGGCTCCCACGATTCACTGATGGTGGAAAATGGCCGCCCCGGCAACTACATTCCCCACTACCACCTTTTTGGTTATTATGTGTCTCACTCTGTCGCCTATATCTGACCCATCTGACCTCTTACCACTTTATCCCTCTACCCCCTTCCACTTTTATGGGTATGATTCGTTCTGTGACGTCATACAACTTTAGTCAAATTAAGAATTGAGATTGATCAATAAAACTACTTATTCATTGATAAAATATTGATAAATAAAAAGAAAAAATATTGTAATGATTTTTAATATTCTCAAAGAATTTTTTCCAGGTGTTTTAAGGAATTTTATTTTGGAGCAGAAATGAATATTTCCAGTTAATTCAAATACCGGAAACACGTTGGGAGAGAGCAGTTTATCATAGCGGTGTAAAGGGAAATTTCTCTGTGCGATGTGGTGCAAAGTAGTGACTATTTTTGAGAAATATTGATTGATAATTAATAATTTGTGGTGGGAGAGTTATTGAGAGTCAGGATGAGCAGTCGTATCAGATCTCTTCTTCAGAAGAAGGTGAATTAGACACTTTTAAGAGAATTTTTATTATCCAGATAACCTCAATTGTCCAACAATTGGTAAAATGGATCACTGACATTTTCCTCCAAATTGATAGTTGATTTATATATTCAAAATTAACAGTTTATATCATTCAATTTCCTTTCAATTTTCAGATCCTTCAAAGCACTGGACTTTCAGATATTTCGATTTCCCAGAATTTATCCCTAAAACAGGACAAAACAACGAACAAATTCATCTATGAATTACCTTTGAGGACAAAAAATTACGACATTAGAAATCAAACAGAACTGCTCATTTCTATGAAAATTGAAAATGAAATTGTCAATAATATTAATTTAATTGAAAGAAAGAATAATGAACATCTGTCAATAGATATAAATAGAGATAAATTTGTCAAACAAATTTTAGAAGCTAATTTACATCAAGTTACTCCTCCTGAAATTCACGATGAAATAAAAACAATAGTCGTAGATTTTTCATCCCCAAATATTGCAAAACCCTTTCACGTTGGGCACTTGCGTTCCACAATTATCGGAAATTACATCTCCAATTTGAATAAATACCTCAGAAAAAATGTGATAAAGTTAAATTACTTGGGAGATTGGGGTACGCAATTGGGATTTATAATCTTAGGAATGGATCTATTGAAGATTACAGATGAAATAATGAGAGAGGATCCAATTAAAAAATTGTACGAAGCGTATGTTTATGCTAATAAATTATCAGAGAGTGATCCAGATATTCTGGTGAGAGCTAAAGACATTTTTCAGAAATTGGAAAAAGGAGATGTTACAGGTCGCGAGCGCTGGGCGAGTTTGAAACATTTAACTGTTAAAGAATTACAGAAAACTTATGAAAGAATTGGAGTAACATTCGACGAGTACAACTGGGAGTCATCATACAATTTTTCCAAAATCGTTAAAGTCATAAATCATATGGAGAAATTAAAATTGTTGAAACTTGATGAACAAGACAGAAGAACAATTGAAATAAATGAAAATCGAAATTTACCGATAATCAAGAGTGACGGATCTACTTTGTACATAACTAGGGACATTGCAGCTGCAATTGATCGTGCAGATAAATACAATTTCGATGCAATGTATTATGTAGTAGAATCTGGACAACACGATCACTTTAATAATTTATTTACAATTTTGAATAAGATGAATTACTCGTGGGCAAGTAAATTGCAACATTTGAAATTTGGGAGAATTTCAGGGATGAGTACTAGAAAAGGTACAGCAGTTTTTTTGAATGATTTCTTGGATGAGGCGAGGGATGCTATGAGGGAACAACAGAAACAAAGTGCAAGTGAGTTTAATTATTATTAAATTGTCTCGGAATACGCAAAAAATCTTGAGAGAAATATAATAAATAATAATTTTTCAGCAACAAAAGTGCTTTTAGAATCTGATGAAAATAGTTCTGACATTCTGGGAATTTCCGCAGTGATAGTTCATGATTTGAAGCAGAAAAGAACACGTGATTATAAATTCAGTTGGGATATAGCACTAGATGTGAGTATTTTCTCTGAATTATCAATAAATAGGCGTCCCTAGAATCACCCAATTCTTTCCATTGGAATAGGTAAAAGGAGAGACTGGTGTAAAACTTCAATATACTCACTGTCGTTTATCTGGAATAGAAGAGAACAGTGGTGCAACTTTACCAAATGAATGTGATCCATTACTGTTGACTGAGCCAATCATAAATGATCTAGTTGTTGCAATTAGTCAATTTGATGAAGCAATTGTTCTCTCCTATAAGACACTGGAGTCATGTTACTTGGCCAAGTACCTGCTCAATTTGAGGTGGATAAAACAATTCAATTCAATTAATCAACTACACCCATTTCAATTCAATTAGAAACCATTTTTCTTTTTTCACAGTCACACAGTGAATAAGACGATCCAGGAAATAAGAGTCAAGGGTGAATCATCAGATGTTGCAGCACAGAGACTTTTACTGTATCGCTCTACTAGGAATGTGTTAAACACAGGGATGAAACTTCTTGGTTTAATGCCTCTGAATAAAATGTAAAATTGAATAATTTTTTTCTGTAATTAATGATTGATTACAAGTAATAGAGCAACTATTTAATCATAAGTCACTTATCCGATGATTTTCTTCGGCTATGAAATATTCATGGCATGGGTAATTACTATAATAAATGTATATTTATAATTCAAAGTTGAGTTTAACGTTTCTTCCATGTGAATTTACGACGTGCTCCCTCTTGACCTGGCTTCTTACGCTCTCGAGTACGATAATCCCTCGTCAAAAGTCCAGCTTTAATAATTGAAATGAAAACATTTATGAGATTTTTTGAATTTTCCATTTTTAGACTTTTTTTTTTTTTTTCTTACCAATTCGCATTTTCTCAATCATTTTTGGCTCGACAAAACTACGAAGTCCCCAAGCAATGCCCCAACGAATTGCTCCAGCTTGACCACTTGGTCCACCTCCCTCCACTGTAGCTTCAACATCGATGCAATTCTCCGTACCCGAAAATATTAGTGGAAATATGACCTGTAACATAAAGAATTATAACATTAATCTAATTTTTTCAAATATTTTGATTAATTTTCTTTCATTCTTGTTGATTAAAATCTCACCAAAAATAATAAAGAAGCAAGTGAGTAAAAGTCTCGTTGATCACAAGAAAAACGTTATAAATATTATAGATTGTTCAATTCCAGATGAGTATTTGCTGTGGTAATTATAAATTATGATTATGTAATTTAAATGAAGAAAAAAAAAAAAAAAGAAATAGTCTGTCTCCACTAAATAGAATAAACGAGTACTTGAACATTCACATCATCTCTTGTTATTAGCAATTTTTGATAAGATATGCGTCAACATTTTATTATTATCCAGCAATTGTGATTTTATAATTTTGAGTCCTTCCTCATTTGCCCTGACACCACTTGAGAGTTGATTGATGGTACTTTGGAATTCACACTCTGTTTTATCATCATTTTGCTGCTTCATCCATGTGACATGTTGGCTCAAACTGATGCTGTCGTCGTCGACAATTGGGGCATTTTTCTGGGCAATTTCATAAGCAGCTTTGAGTATTTCTTTAGGGAGCCTTTTCTCAAGGGGATTCAGAGGCTTCACTACAAGCACTCTCTTTCTATTCTCCATATCAATATCATGATCAGACATCCATTTTCTGAATGTAAATGGAATAGCATTATTATTCAACACCATCTCAGTGAATAGAATTAACTTTGTCTGTCTTACGAGTTTAGTCAATCCAGCATGATTTCTCAATCCCTGAATATCATGAACAGCAATACCCACTAAAAGATTCATTAGAATCACCGTAACAAATACTAGAAACAGTGTAAAAAGTATTTGAGAACAAACAGAGAGAGGATGATACAAAACAAAAGGTCCATCAGTGATCTGATCAGACTGATTAATTAATCCCTCAAAGTCCAATTCACCTGCCATCATTGCCAGGACTTTGATGAGCCCAGTGAAGGGATTCCCGAAGGAAGGTTCCCCAACAAATATTACACAGAAACTGATCGTAAAGCCAATTAAAAGTCCAGAGTAAGCCAAAAGAAGTTTTGCAAATTCAAACTGTATATGAGTAAACATAGCAACATATGTTCCAAAAGCCGGTAATTGTCCCACCATAAGCATCAAATTTGTCCAGGCACATAGGATAGCAAAAGCACCAACATAATTCTGCCAATCGTATGTCTTCCCAGTGTAGACAAATGATGTCATAAATACACTGAGAATAACAACTCCATCAAGAACATTATCGACACTAGAAAAGTATTGTCTTGCTGATTTGTGAACCATGAAACCAAAGATCTTTCTGGGTATGGTGATGCAGGTGAGAAAAAGGGAGAGATACCACTCGATTTCAATGACAGTCTTTCGAAATAAAAAACCAGTCATCCTTTTGCTTCCACATACTTTTGAAGCGCCTGTATCAGCATAATTGTAACATTTGTATGCGAGAGCTGTGAGAACGTATGTTGTCATACAGATGACAGTTAGTGCATATAGGAAAATCCTCATCAGATAGAATTTTCTTATTTTCTCCCATTTGAGGTGTAGAAATGCCATAACGAGGGGATGAGACAGCAGATCCTTTCGGCGTTCTTGGACAAAAGTATTTATGAAGCTTGTCTCGCAAGGATTATTGCTGGGAAACAGAAGATCAAAATGCAATCGCATTTCAAATTCACGATTGTGGGGTACCGGTCGTTTGAGTCTGATGGAGGCATCCAATCGTTGTCTAAATACTTGAAGAGACTCTGGGATTTTTCTCAGGATGACATTGAGAGCAGAGAGACCAGTGCCAGTTGTAGCACTGACATCAGCACCAGCCCAAATGAGAGTATCAACACACTGACTTTGTTCATTTAGAGCAGCAATGTGAAGAGGTGTAAAGCCAACTTTATCACTTGCATTGACATTAGCTCCGTGCTTCAGTAGTGATTCAACCAATTCTGCAGAGGATCCAGTAGTCATGACAGCAAAATGCAGTGGTGTCCGATGAGCACGATCAACAGCATTGACATCGGTGCCTGGAGTGTTGAGGATTGCTTCAACACAAGGAAGATCTTGTACAAAACAGGCTACATGAAGAGGAGTTTCACCATGATAATTCTTGAGGACAACACTGGCTCCACGTTCGAGAAGAAGTATCACTGTTTCCAACGATTTTGCACGAATAGCACAGTGTAGTACTGGTTCAGTGTCCTGGAGATGAGAATTGATGTAGAGTTTAGCGCCATTATCGAGAAGAACTTCTGCTGCCTCACGAGAATTTCCAAAAGCAGCAAAATGCAGAGGTGTGTAATTACTACTACCACTCGCGTAATTAACATCAACACCACGTCCAATCAAGTGCTTGAGACATGCAACACTTCCGGATAATGAAGCTGCTAGTATAGCATTGATGCCAATGCAAGGTTCAACGTAATCAATTTGTGCTCCAGCTGCTTCTAGTTTAGGCAAAAGATGGTATAGATCTCTGAAGCATGCCCATATGTACGCAATATTTTTGAATCGACCTTCACAATCAGCGAGAACAGTTGCGTCAATTTCCGTAGCATCAATCTCTCCCTGCTCCATTTCCAGCAATTTCTTCAATTCTGAAACACTAACGACCGACCACATTGCACTCTTCAGGCTCGGTCCATTAACTTCAACATTTCTTAGGGCCTCTAAATTATCAAAAAATAGGGATTCATCAACTGGTGGTGGCTGGCCAGCATCAATCTCCACGTGTTTTATTGATTCTTCTGATGGATCAATGACAATTATTTTTTCAGGAATATCCCGTGATCTTGATAATCTCGCTGATCTGTAGGTTGAAGCCATTCGTACTGATAGAGGATCTCTGTTGTTTCTCATCGTATCGGTCAAGGTTGCCATTGAATAGTGTCGCTGTCTGGATGATGAATTAATACCATTTAGATCCATATTTATAAATTCACTGGTGTCCATTGTTTGTCAATTACAGGATATCAGTGCAAGATCATCAGCACGCGCAATTCACGCGCTATTAGTAAATAATAAGCCACTTTCGCTGGTTATGATGAAAACAATTTTTGATGATTTATCTCTCTCTTCGGTGTGATGAGTTAACGCGACACGTTGACAACAGACTAAAGAGAATTTAATCGGTAATGGCGCAGCCTCACTCTCTTGGTCACTCCCTACCTTAATTCTACTCTCCACCACTGTATTTTGTGATACTACGTCATAAGTTCTACACTGGATCGTTTCGATCGGCTCAACGTATGGGTACAGTGTCAGTTTGATGTCCAAGCTCTTAGCAAATGATACCCATTATATTACTACATAACATATTACAGGAGCCTCATGCCTACCGGTTAACAGCGTTATTATTCAAATTTCATGGGAATTTTTATGAATTCACTTAAACTTGTATTTTGAAGAGATATATGTAATCGGAGGATAATCACTTTGGCTTGTCATTTTATACCGACGGCGATTAAGCATTGTTATCGGTGATATTATATCAGCATCACGTATTATTGTATTTTTTTGAAAATTGATCACTCCTGCGATTTGAAGAAGTGAAAAAAAACACATCTTCTGGTGTCTATATTTCCCATTCCATCAATTGATAATAGACTTGTATTGTAATTACCTTGATTGAGCGACATGATTGGATAGAATTCTTGAGAAATATGACTTGTTGTAATGATTACTGCACTCTGAGTAGCGATTATTACATCATAATAAATAATTTCTTCAAGTTTGACAGTTTCTTCAACTTATCTGATTTCATAAACAAGACTTATTGCTTGGACATGGCATGGCATTCTCATTGTTCTGAAATGCCTCTTATTGAGCCTTGGAATTCATCAACATTTTGTATACATTGTTTCAACATAAAAAATTCCCCTGAATTGCAAAACTTGAAACAGAGGAGAATAAGAGCATGAAAATTACTTACATATCAACGATTCTCCGTGTATTCTACAAATAATCAAGAAATTCCGAATAATCAGATCGTACGTGACTCAGTGATAAAAAAAATATTTAAAAAAAACCCTATTTCTACCATGACCAGAAAAGATGAATGTCCCAAATATTTTTGGAATTAAGCTGATCAGTATTATCAACACCTCAATTCATTTCTAAAAACATTTTTGAAAAAAAAACTGATCAGTATTATCAACATCAGTTGATCGGTATTACAAACAATACACGAGTATTAGTATATGAGCAATATCGCTTAGCAATGAGCAATTTCCACCAGACAACCCAGACGAACCTCGACCATTCTCACTCGATGACCCTGCCAATTACTTGCTCATCACCGAGTACCGCTTGGAACGTTATCATATTATACAGCCCATCTATGCCCAGAGGAAAGTCGCTAGACTCCAATGGGATAAAAAAGATGAGGACTTGCAGTACGATTGATAAAATGGTCAATCGTATCATTTATGGCAATGGACCAAGGATCGAAGGACAACACACTTTTGTCGCTCTCGGCGAGGTCAAGATCTCGGGCAGAATACGTGGCTACGTAAGTTGTCCCCTCACCAAGTTCGCAAAGGCTCTGAAAGACAATAAGGACGCCGATGTTGTTGTCATCGATGAGTTCAAGACAACCAAACTGTGCAGCAAGTGCAACGGAGAGTGCATCACCAGCTTCTACCCCCACAGATATGAAATTTGCCCCTATTTTGGTATCTGTTGGCACAGAAATATTAACGCTGGACGCAATATTCTTCACCTCGCACTCATCAAGGCAGGCCTTACTGATGAAGCTTCAATCGACATCTTCAACAACTTTAAACGAGGACAGTAGATTCAAGCGCCCAATATTCAATTTTCAGTGCCTCAGCCTCGGCCACAAGCCCGAGGGATGCGGCACGTTTACCTAACAATTGTAATAATTCATCACTACCAACGATCTTGTCGTTCACACTTTTACTCTCATAGTGATTGTGCCATGAACTGTATCTGCGATGAGATATATTAAGCTGTACAAGGACACATTTACATTAATAACATTTATTCATGAAAAATTTGAATGTGTTTATACAATGTAATTGCGTAAAAAAGAGGAGGAGAGGAATAAACGGATGGAGAAGAAAACAAAAAAAATTTATTCCTTCTCATTATTTTTTTCTTCATCGAACGATTCCTCTTTTTCCTTACTAGATAAATTATATTTATCATCAGTGGCCAGCACTGCAACAAGTTCTTGAATCAATTGTCTATTACTTTCACAAATACTAGTTAATTCTATAATTCTCTCCTGAAGTCTAGTAGCAACTCTGCCATCGAAATCATAATCAATATCAGTATTGTTGTTATCTACATAACGATAGGCTGTCTGGGGCTCACTTTTTCTTCTATACAAATAAGCATTGGAGCTTCTTTTCGATGATAAAGTATTGCTGATGAATTTTTTGTGCTTAGCAACACGATGTGCAGCAACTAGAACATCTCTGGGTAGTCTATTTTCCCTAGGATTCAACGGTCTAACGGTTAAAACAGCTCTCAGAGGTGATGGTAGCACAAGGGTCGTCCAACTGAGTAGTTTGACCATTTTATGGGGCAAAAGTGCTAAAAGTAGAGCACCCTCCACATCACAAATTAGTTTTGTCTGCCTGACGAGCTTCGCGAGTCCCGCAGTCTTTTGCAATCCCTTGATATCATGTACTGCAATACCCACTAGAAGATTCATCAGAACAATTGTGACAAATAGCAGAAAAAGTACAAAAGACAGTTGTGCCGATACTTGAAGTAATATCCAAGATGTGCTACCCACATCCACATGTCTCCCAACGTCCTCTTCTCCAGGAAAAAACAACTCTTCAAAATCCAATTCCCCCGTCATCATCACCAATACTTTAATTAGCCCAGTGTGCGGTGAACTAAATGATTTAGATCGTGGAAATATAACGCAAAAACTAGCAGTGAAACCCACAAGTAAACAAGCATAAGCGAGTAATAATTTAAAAACTTGTGCCTGTACACTGGTAAACATGGCAACATATGCACCAAACATGGGTAATTGTCCAATCATAAGCATCAAATTGCTCCAGCCACATAATACCGCAAATGCACCAACATGACTCTGCCAGGTATACGTTCTACCAGTATAGACAAAAGATGTTGCAAATACACTGAGTATAACGCACCACTCAACAATATTTTCAGGTTGCATGAAAAATTGTCGAATTGAGGGATACGTCAGGATTCCTGTGGCCTTTCTGACACCTTCGAGAACCGTTAAAACAACAAGTGCATACCACTCAACTTCCAGAACCTCCGGATGTCGATGAAAAAAGCCTTTTAGTCCTGTTGAATTACCGCAAAGTGGAAGACTCGGAGTTTCGTCAACTTGGCCATGAGACTCGTTATAACAATTATGAGCTAGTGCTGTCATTACCCAAGATGTTAGAACGATAACATAGAGTAAATAAAAGAAGAGTCTTCCTACGTAGTATTTGCGAATTTTTTGCCACTTCAAGTGAAGAAATG
Organism: Coelinius sp. EB29; assembly: GCA_035578325.1. Taxonomy (NCBI): domain Eukaryota; kingdom Metazoa; phylum Arthropoda; class Insecta; order Hymenoptera; family Braconidae; genus Coelinius; species Coelinius sp. EB29. The sequence goes on from JAOZGT010000008.1 coordinate 6,224,168, forward strand.
ATTGACATAGAGGATGTTCCAAGATTTCTTTGTATCCTTCCTTGACAAATGTCCCCAAGTATCCAATCTCTCCCTGTCCCTTGTGCTGTAGAAGAGGATGAAAGTCAATTCTCAATTCCATTTCACCAGCCGCTGTACTCTGTTGATGAAGTGTTATAGAAGCATCCAGCCTCTGTTTGAATATACCCAAGGAAGTTGGGGTTTTCCGAAGAATAATTGACAGAGCAGTAGTTCCCCCCTTAGTCCTTGCACTCAAATCAGCACCATATTGAATCAAGACATCAACACATTGAGACAACTCATTCAACGCAGCAACATGTAGTGGTGTATATCCATACTTGTCAGCCTTGTTAACATCGGCTCTCCATCCGATTAAAAATTCAGTAACATCATAAGCGAGTAAAGATCGACCAAGGGCCAAATGAAGTGCTGTTCTTCCGTCATTGTCTTCGATATTTGGATCGCATGAGCCATTGCGCAATAGTGCCTCAACACATTCAAGAGAGTGTGATTTGGCAGCGAGATGAAGCGCCGTTTGACTTCGATGATTCTTGACCCTGACATCAGCATGATTTTTTATTAAAATCTCCACGTTATCTGTACAACCACCCTCAGCTGCTAGATGTAGCGCAGTATCTCCTTTTCTAGTTAATAAATCAACAGTACAGCCGGCTTCTAATAGTGTCAATAAGTATGAAGGATCACCACGATCAGCTGCATGATGAATTGGTGCAAGACCCGTAGAGTCTAAACGATTTAACGAGGGATTATTTGGGGCTAAAAGTGCCAATACATCTTGAGAATTACTCCTAGCTGCAGCATGGAGAACACTCTCATCTCCCTGCATAGAGTCCTGACTGAGCCCTAGCTCTAAGAAAAATTTTGCAACGGCCACAGAGTTGCCAAAAGCTGCGTAATGAAAGGGGGTATGGGTTTTGGTATAATTAACAAGAGCACCATGCGACGTCAGGTATTTCACACCCTTCAGACAGTCTGAATATGCACAAAGATGAAGACCGGTGAGCCCACGCTCTTGTTCACTGTGATTAAGATCAGCTCCAGCCGAGTGAATGCACGGCAGAAGATCATCTCGACCTAAATAGCACGTGTACAGCATCAGAACATTTATCTCATTTTTCTTGCAGTTCTGTAAAACACTCTTCAGGTACTCCAGATCATCTAATTGTCCAGTTTCAAGGTCCTCGATCAGTTGCATCCTCCCTCCAATTGATCTCATGTGTTCGGCTAATAGTCCGGTGATAATATCACGTGATACAAAGAGTGTTCTATCGTTGTCATCAGTCACTGAAGTTTCACTCATGCACATGGAGTAGCAGTGTGGCTCCTCAACAGGTGGGGGCTTTCCGTAGTCCATGCAACATTCACCAGGATCCCAGGTCTCTTCCGCATTCTCTTCCGCATCGAGCGATGATTTTTTTGATGTTAACCATCGTGTTAATAGGAGAGACGTGTTTGGCCTGTACCTACGACTTCCTACGGACGATGCCGCCTTTCCCGGGGTCGAATAACTTTGCTCGAGGGTCACACGTTTACGAGAAGGTGGGAGATTAGGCACGCTGGGACACCTGTCCCCCATGTTCATTGACTTCATGACCAATAGCTTTCAACTGACTGTAAAATTACACAATTTTTATTGATCATTGGAATGTACTTAATTCATGAGGTTCCGGAAAATGAGGATTCTAGTGGCAATGCTTCAACGAATGTTACGATTAACCTTCAATGATTCTCATACGTATATATACTTGTGTATATGGTATTGTGAAAGTAACGAATTCTGATACGTTGATTAATCATGGTCATGATGCTTTAGTGACCTTTGTTGGTGTAAATGTGAATGAAAACGTTTATATTTCATTGAATTATCATTTTCAGAATTTATATGTGAGTGTGTCTGTACATGTTTTTGTTTGATTGAATGGAAGAGTGAAAGAGAGATCGGCAATTGTAATGGTAGTTGAAGGGATACAGGAGTGTAATACACCGAAAAACGTCATTGCGAACACGCGTTTCATACGAGAAGATTAAATGGACGAAATGTCATTCTTGGCTACGAATGTCAAGTGGAAAATCGGGCAAGTAAATTACAGACGACGCTCTAGTTTATCGGGATGACTTGGGTGAGGTGGAATGAGGGAGGATGTTTAAAGGAATGAGGTATCTGATGTATATTTACGTTTATGTGGACGATTTGAAGGCAATGAGTGGGGATGTGATGGCCAATGGCTTGCTTGGAATTAATTTAAGGTTGTCAAAAATATAATCAGATTAAATATCTCTTGGGTTTATCAATGAAATTGTCAATATAATCAATCGTTAATCTTGATGATAAGGAGGATTGTCGAAATTATTATTGAGAAGGGAATTTGGACACTACATTACTTTGAATAATGAGTTGTTGAGAATTTGGGAAATAATTCATTTTTGCTAAATGACTAATCGAAATTACGACAGTCACCTTTCAATGTTAAAACCATTTTTATCGATGTTTCGAGATGTCGTTACGCACAGGAGTTGTGATGATAATCCAACTTAATGTTTTACACAAGTTTTTGCCGAATGATCCCACGTCCCACTGTGGGTACATCCATTTCACAACTGGGATGAAATTACGCGTGGGTATATAATCTCAAAGTGGTGTACGTTGTGCGTTGTAAAGATCAACGCGAACTGGTCACATTGACTGACGACAATCGACTGAAACGATTTATTGACGAGAATGTCTTTTTCTTCTGTGAGAATGACACACGCACTGGGGTTGCGATCATTCTGTTAGATGGAATTTAGAGATTTTCATCCGAGTCTAATGGGCTGAATCATCGAGGGAATTGATGTATTTGGGTTTTTTCGAGAGGTTTAACGGTTATTTGATCTGATTCATTACTCGAGTTCATAACAGTATATTCTGAAACTTGCGACTTTTTATGTGAATTCAATTACGCAATCAAATTCTTGACGATGTAGCAAAAATAAATTTTGCAGTTGATATAATCGATTATTTTATTTGAATGTTGATTTTTCGTATTTGGAATAATATTTGAGTATTTACCTGTGTTTATCAATGCACCATCGATACTTTTCGTCACTCAATACGTCACGAATTTAATTTCAAAACGAAAAATTAATCAGACTTACTTGTTCACGATGATGAATTCGTTCGAAATAAGTTATGTCCTTTGAGTTGATTGTAATTTGTCCAGAACCGTTGCCCCATAATTTCACTTGAGCCGTTGCCATTTTCTTCCTGCATTCTGCAAAATATTTAAATAAAATATTTATTTTGAATATTCGTGGATTATTGATGTTGTTTTTATAGAATTCAAAATTCAAACAATAGAACTTACGCGATACAACAATGTACGCTCTTCCCTGATCATTGTACTCCAACTGGAATTTGAGGAAATTTTTATAATCATAAATTGAATTAAAATTTGAATAAAAGACTGAGAAATTTCAACTCACAGGAGGAATAACTAATCCAGCAACTTCTGCCTTATGTATTTTCCTGAATTGTGATAGAAAATCCTCGCAGATGGCAGAATATGGATGATCTGCAAGTCGTTGTGCAGATGTTACGAAATAATCGTACTGGAAAATAAGAAATTATTCAAATACTCGATGACTTCACAATCAATCAGAATTAAATAGTCACCTGTCTTTCCATCAAAGGCTCGAGGAACAGTTTCTCCAGATCATCGTGTGGTAACCAGGTAGATCGAAGCAAATCACTGAAATTATTCACTTATTGATATCAAAACTATTCTCATGCTTCATCGATAATGATCAATTGATGAACTTACGCTTTATTCTCTGGATTTGGCTGCAATCCTTGACGAATTTCATCATCCTGTATCTTATCCAATTTTTCCATCATTTCAACCATGTCCTGGAAAAAAAAACATGAATTGATTGAAGGTACTGATTGTCCAATATATTGGAAATGATTGTGAATAAAAACTTACGTAAAGAGCTTGATAATAATTAGGTCTCATTGTATAAAAAAACGAATGAAAGGGCCTCCCCTGTTCATCAAACTGTGCAGCTTTTTTTGGGGGGAATATTTTCATTGGATCCTCCATAATTGGTCTGGCTCTCGGTTCAAATAAGCCAGAAGGGAATAGATACTTTATGGCACTCTGTGAGATAGAAAAAGAATGAAAATAGGTATCTCTGAAACTTCAGAAGGGGAATTTATTCAAACTCACGTTGACGTCCTCTTGGGTAAAAGTCTCAGCAGGCTGTCCCATCATATTGGCAAGATGTCTCTTTCCAATATCGTATTCTCTACTCTCTTGTTTGATAAATTCCTCTGCAAGGAATAGAAAAATTAAAGGAATATTGATGAAAGAATTAATTGAAACCATTTCAGTGGGTAAAATTCAAAGTACTGACCATATTCCTTGGCTCTCTGAATATAAGCTTTCATAGCTTTGCTGATTTTTTTCTGACGTGGTTGAGACTCTCCCTCGTTCATAATATGATCCATATCTGCTTGATTGATGCATCTTGCTATTATACCCTGGAAATCACCATTAAAACACGATCCAATGAAAATAATTATGTATTAATTATACCGAAATGTAGAGGTTAGGATTTACTTCGGAATGATTTTTCTGAAGTAATGGAAATTTTCACGGGTTCTGATGAATTCCATAAATGTAATTACCGTTGGGAAAATCAATGATTGTGATTTATTCCACGAATTACACAGACTTTTCAGTGCACTCCGGTTAAATCCATGTCGCCCAAAGAGGGCACATGAACCGGAGAGCGCCATTTTTATTTATGAGATGAGAACTGCGCGGGCAACGACCTTCCGATAATGTGTGGGGCAATTGCCATCAGGACTTCAATACATTTTTGTAATAATCAAAAAATAGAGAAAATGTCAAAATTGGCCATTTTTACGGGAAAATGGCTGACCCCTGAAATCATCCCACCAAAAATTTTGTCTTTTCGATTATTTCACATTTGATATCTCAATAATAGCGCTCCCACATCTCAGGATACATGGAAAAAATTGGAAAAGAGTTAAATTGGAGAAAATGTTAAAATTGGCTATTTTGACTAGAGCCTGATTCTCAGCGGGGTTTTCAAACGCTTTTAGCCATGGCGAAACTAGATAGAAAAATTATATTCTTAAAAGATGATTGCAATATATTTTCTCAATTTGGAGAAAAAAATATACATATATTAAAACTACTCATGAGACATAATTTCTCATGGCATGAAATCATAATTCGTCACATCGTCAAATTGTTGATTCTGTTGATTTGTTGGTGCCATTGGTCTTGTTCCCATTTGACCTCGAGGACCAACCATCTGCTGCTGCATCCCAAGAACTTGTTGTCGATATTGTTGAGGCTGTTGCTGCAAAATTAAGATGAAATTAGATCTCACGGTGACTGACATTACATGTTGAAATAGAATTACCTGTTGTAATAAATTCCGAAGGCCAAGATTATTTGCCATGGCAGGTCTCATCATTCTCTGAGTATTAGCTTGTTGCCCGATAATTCCAGAGTTTGCGTTCAATGCCTTCTGGGCTTGTTGGATCTGAAGATGAGAATATCAGAATAAATCACTTGTTGAAACGTTTCCATCAATTAATGAGGAAAAAAAAAACTTGCCTCCATTTGTAGTTTGTACTGCATTTCCTGTTGCTGGGCTGCTTCCAAAGTTTGCTGAGTCTGTAATGAAATACATGAATATGAATAAGTTGATGTTAATTCAGTTATTATTCATTCAAACGTACATCTAATTGCGTTTGATAATGAGCCTCCTGCTGTTGTGCAGCTTCAAGTGTCTGTCTCAATTGATGAATTTTCATGAGGTTTTGCTGTCTGGCCATATCCATGCTATCGTAATTGGGCCGTTGCTGAACCATCATGCCTGGTACACCACCACTTCCAGGTTGTTGTTGTTGTTGCTGTTGTTGTTGTTGTTGTTGTTGCTGTTGTTGCATACCACCCTGTATATGGAGTATTTGATTCTGAGGAGCTGAATTTGCCAATGCTTGTTGAGGATTATTGGAAGGTACAAGGTTTTGTGTTATTTGTCCACCTCCCATGGCTATGGTATTGGTTTGTGACATAAGAATACCTCCTTGAGATATTGCTGAATTACCAGGAATTGTACCAGATACATTGTTACCTGGTGGTCCAGCACCTCCCTGTGGATACATCTATTTTTTTCGTGGTTTTTCACTACATCTATTTTTTTCGTATTTGTCCTTCTATCATTACAATAAGGTTTAGGAATATCCAAGTATTTCAACAATGTTTCTTTTCGTTGATAATTATGAAAGCTCCCATTGAAAACCAATTTGATACTACATTACTGATGATTTTTCAATTATTTTTTTTTTTCAATAAATTTTAATGATGGAATTTAATTGAAAAACTGTAGAAGTCGCTTGGATCACCTCAAGAATAAATTAAAAACAAGAGAACAAACCTGATTTTGTCTCAGCAATGCCTGATTATTTTTCTGCTGCTGAATGACTTTGCGTAGGCGTTCAACAAATCCAGGTTGATCATTCGGTATAAATCCCAAATAAGCTCGTTTCTCAGCAGTGTACAAAAGTATTAAAACTTTGATATCACAGTTGGGAAGTGTCGGAGAGGATGGAAAATGTACACATCCAGCAAATCCTGCAGTCATGACTTTTGTCAATGAATCAAGTGCTTCACACGGTGTAGGATGGAAAAGAACTGATTTAGAGTTTTTCAAATAAGCTCCACCAATATTTCCAATCAATAATTTAGGTACCAATTGCAGTAGTACCTTTGGTGGCCAAGAATCAGCTTTTAATTCTGGTTCACCATCTTTAGTATTTGCAGAAACGTGACAGGGTACTTGTCTCGTCTGTTTCTGTGGATCTGTTGGATTTCTAGCTTTCTCAGACCACTCTAATATCCCATGCCAAATTGTTGGACGTTCTCTGCCAGGTAGACCAATCTGTGATACTTGTTGAATATTTGCTGGTACATTTCCCTGTCCTTGAGGTGGATTATGACCCATTTGCTGAGCTGATGAAACAGTTGGTTGATGAGAGGTAGCAACACTCTGTTGGCCTTGACTCTGAATTGTTTGACTCATGACACTCGAAGACACAGCTTGATTCTGTCCAGTTGACGGTGGCTGATTCTGCATTGTCTGAAGTGTACCCTGTTGTTGGTCCTGCTGCTGTTGAGATGATGTTAATGAAGGATTCATGGTCTGTGGATGTTGGCTCTGCTGTGTTGCCTGTGCTGGAGTCTGAACTTGTTGCTGTCCATGAGATTGCGGCTGTGATTGTCCCTGCAATTGGCCCTGAGATTGTGCCTGATTTTGTGATTGATTTTGTCCAGTCATTGGTGATTGATTTGCCTGATTTGCCGTCTGTTGCTGCTGTGAATTACCACTCATGACAGATCCATTGGCATCCATTCGCTGATTAAATTGAATATTTAAACCAAGTGATGATGGTGGCTGTGTCAATTGTGCAATCAATGCACTACCCTGATTGTTATTTTGTACAGCACCACCACCTGGTGGATACAATTGTCCTCTCCATTTTGGTTGTCCTGCACGTGCAGCAGCTGCATGATAATTTGGTGGTCCTGGTATTTGTGGATTAAATACAGGACGTCCAGGATTTATAAGTGGTGGTGTAGGTGCTGAATGTATATTTATATTCGTTGGTGTTTGATTTCTAAATGCTGGATTCATTGGTGTTTGTGATTGAGGTGTCTGAGACAAATTTTGTCCCGGTTGATTTGTATTTGGACTGTCGTGACTTTGTAGAGGACTCAGGGGTATCTGTGCACCACTGCCACTTGTCTGATGTACCGGTACACCAATTGGTGGACTAACTGGCCTTTCTTTGAGATTATAATTGCGCAGGAGAACCAAGTGGCGTGGATCCTTTGCATAATTTTTAGTCTGAGATGTTTGTAAATCACCACCAGCCTTTTCAAATAATTTGAAAAGAGCTGGAATTTTTCGTGGTGATAGAATCGATAGAATAATATCTCTCTCTTGAAATACAGCTGCAAGATTTTCCACAGTATGTCCAGCAAATTGATGAGACTCTTGTACAACTGTTTGATAAGGTGGTGAATTACAAACAAGTATACAATGTTTTAGTGAATTTGCATTTGGCTCTCGTTTAACTTGAAGATCCTCAAAACATTGTAGAGCTGTTGCTAAACCCTCTCCTATATTAGCATGTGATTCACCCTTTCCACCGACCATCTCCAGTCGCTCCAGTGACAATAACAATTTGTGGGGATTTGAAAAGGGTCCGCGTGTTGTTGTTGTTGGTGATGGAAGACAATCTGCAGCATGATAAACAACTATTCCATACAGGGTTGTACTATTCTGTTGAAGAGAGGCAAAAAAAAATTTATCAATAATTATGAATTATTCATTATTATTGTATACACACCTCTGACACATATTCACGATCTTCGATGTTACCCTGGCTAAAGTATTCCACTGTTGGAATCAGATAATTCGTCTTGAGGTCATTTAAATAAGCTCCATTAACAGCTGTTCCTTCAATTACAAAGATTACGTCGACTTGGGAACCGTGTTCATTCGGTCCAGGTACCATTGTTGTTTATTATTTGGGATAATTAATCTGCATGTATTATTCCACAATTCAATCATTTGTTATATCACATCTACACAGATTCATCAGAAGTACCACTACTTATTAATCCCTCGTTAGATCGACACATTCTCACAAGATGCTGTTGAAATAATCTCAAGTTATCCTGATCCAACGTTTCACCACTTCAGAAAGGAGTCATATCATCCAACATCAGCTTGGCGAGAGTGTTGGGAGGAATGGTCACGCGTGCCGTCGGGTGGAAAGGCGGCTTTTTCCTCGGACAAGCTGCTTCACTCTCGCGCAGGCGCGGCAAAGGTTTTCAAAACTACGTGGATGCTACGCATGTCAATGTGAGCTGAACAAAATGAAAAAACAATCGACAGGGATGGTGTAACACGATCTGTCATATCCGACAATCAAGAAATTATCCTGAGGCATTTATTTGTGAAAGTACATACCTCGAGATTCAACTCACTCCTTAACACTTTGACATTCCATTATTCATCCATTATGGGACCAATTGCTTTTTTAACCCGGAAAGAGACGATTTCTACGTGTCACAGACTCCACAGGTAAACAATTGATATTGTAAATTATTTTTTAATAGAGAAAAAAAAAATAATGATTTGTTGTAGCCCTCATTTGACTGATGAAGAGAACAAACAAGTTTATGGAAAGTGTAATAATTATTGGGGACATGGACATAATTACACGGGTACGTCTTTATTTAATTTTTTTTTTTTCAATGATAAACTGTTTTCAAGTTGTGGAATAATTTTTTGTTTTATATTCCAGTTGAAGTAACGGTCCGAGGCCCCGTGGATTTAAAAACTGGAATGGTCATGAACATTGCTGACCTCAAAGTTTATATGCACAAAGTCCTAATGGATCAGTTGGATCACAAAAATATTGATAAAGACGTTCCTTACTTTGCTAATGTTGTTTCAACAACTGAAAATGTTGCTATTTATGTTTTTAATGAGTTGAAAAACATTATGAGTGATCCATCTCTACTCTATGAGGTTAAAATTTATGAAACTCATAAGAATATTGTTATTTACAGGGGAGAATAGTAGTTCTTCTTTTTTTTTTTTTATGAGTGAAAAACTGATTAAAATTATTTTTCAACAAATTTTCAAGATCAATGACCTTTCTCATTCCCAACCAATCCTTGGTCTTCAAAAAATGGCGCCGAATTGGACCAGATATTGAGAGCGAGTTTGTTAAAGGACATTGATTATTAGCCTCAGAGCCAAGTGAAATGGAGTCTGTAAATGTTTTCTTGGATAATTTAAAGAAAGATCAGGAATGTCGGCAGCATGAGTTCGTGGAGAAAGAAAAATTGAAAAGAGAAGAATTGGATAAACTCACACAAGCGTTGATTCAATTGAAAGGTTATGTTTACAGTTCAATACTGATAATAATCCATTGCCCTTTTTCAAAATTATTAACCACATAAGACACTCTTGACATGTAATTATCCTACTTGTAGACGAAAAAAAACAATGTGTAATGAATATCGACAAAAACTTGAGTTCAATAACTTCCTCCAAGCACAGTATCCACAAAAGTGTCCAGGAGACAAAGGATGACAATAATGGCTTACCAATTTCATATGCCTCCCGAACGTAAGTTTCCTCAATATTTCAATAAAACTCATAAAAATTAATTGCTTATCAAATATCTAATGTAATAGACATGCTCTGGAGTTTTTCAACGATGTTATGACATTCATCAATAGCCAAAGTGAAAATACAGATCAAATTGAAGCAGAAGAGAGTATTGATACAACTAAATTATCATCTACAATTGTAAGTTCATAAATAAAATAATATCAATGATTCAATTTACGTAAATTCAATAAATGTATTTTATTGTTGATGAATAATTTACAGCAAGAGTCGACTGAAAATACTCAAAAAGAGGTGGTTAAAGTGAGGAATAAAATTGCAGCAGTAAGAACAGTCATAGAAAGTATTCCTGTACTTTCTGGCTTCATTTCCACAATAAACAATGGAGGTAATTAATAATTCCTCACTCTATTTAATTCAATTAATTATTGGCAATGACTAGATTAGATAGTTTACATAAATGTATCTGTTTCAGAAGAGGAATCACAGTTCGACCTTTCCATTACGTTAACCTAGACTGATATTCGTATTTAAATGAATATTCAATATTTTTAGATTTTTTTTTTCGGCTATCTCGCTGTTTGCACATCACTTATCAATTGATTTGATGTGTCTAGTTTATTGTCTAGATTTAATTTGAGGAGTAGAAGTTGAGGGTCAACAATGTCCTAGAGTATTAAAAATATCATTAGTATTTGTTATCTTTATCGAGTAAATTTGATTTATCATTTATCAAGAGATTAATTGAGATTATTACCCGAAAATGTGTCTGCATTTGGGACATGTATGGTTGATGCATCTGACTGTGGAATGAGTTATTAGTTGTGTCTTTTTCTGGCTTATCTTGATGAATTTTAACGGCCAATCTCTCTCTTCAAACGATAAAATCATGAATAAATATATTATTTTCGTACTTTTTGAATAAGTTATTATCATGTTTTTACCTCGCTAAAGAAATTTTTTCAGTGGCTATTTTATTCTCTCGCTGTGCCAATTGTTCCAATTGCATTTCCAACTGACTCATTCGTTCTTTATGCTGTTTTTCCAATATTCGAGCTTCTTTAAGGGCTCTCATTCCTTCTTCGCGCTTCAATATTGCTGACTAAATATGGGAAAGTATAAAACAATAGTAATCAAATTAATTTCGATGGCTTTCAGAGGATATACCTGAGTAAGGTTTTGTAATTCTTTTGCTCTCTCTGTTAAATGTTTTTCTTTATCCCGGATTCTCTCTTGATCAGCCTCACATGATTCAATTCGATCCTGCCATTTTTTTCTCTCGAGATTCGCTGAATGAGTAGCATCATGTGCTGCTTTTATAGCTGCCTCCAACTGTGAATTAAATTAATTGAAAATGATGGTTAGTTCAAATATTAAAAGTTTAGTGGATGAAAAATTACCTCTGCTTTTGTAATATCGTCAGAATTAGTTTTTAGATAACTCAAAACTTCGAGTTTAGCTCTTTCAGCAGCTGCTGCTTCTCTCTCAGCTGCCAATTGTTGCATTTGTCGCTTTTGTTCAGTCATCCATGCTTCTTTCAAATACTATAATATATTTTAACAAATTTAACGTCAAAATGGTTTTTTCTAGATTTATAAATTATTTATTTCTATTGATTTTTACTTGTAAATGATCACGTTCCCATTTATTCTGCTCTTGGAAGAGCTCTCTCTCTTTCATAAGCGCCTGCTCCCTCATTTTCAGTCTCGTTTCAGTTTCATTATACAATTCAGTACTTCTTTGAAATTGAAGTGACAATTGAGCCGTCTCAGACTTTAAATTATGAGTTGCAATCATTAATTGTTTCCTTTCATTTTCCAACAACTCTTGCTGAGAATTCAACTGTTCTCTGAGTGCTGTGGGAAAGTAAATCCTGTTTGATTACAAGTCGAGCAATAATTTAATCATAAATAAATCACCTTGTAATTGTTCCTCTTGTTTCATCAAATCTCTCTCCTTTTTAGTATTTATTTCAGTCTCCTTGGTCTTTAATTGATCTGTGATATTTCGAAAATCATCAAAAATTACCTTTGAATTATTCAAAATAGTTTCTAAATTTGTTTTATTTGATTCCACACAGTCGATAGCTTGACGCTCCAATTGTTTGGCACGTGATATATTTTCAATTGTCTCTGAATGCTCTTTTTGGAGCACTTCTATTTGTTCTTTATGTCGTGTATGCATCTCGTTAATTATTTCTCTATATTCTTCCTATATGAAAAAAAAAAAACAAATTCGTTCATTAAATACTAGATAATTAATTAATTAGTAATTTTGTGTAATAATTAATCATTCACCTTCAGATGTTGAATTTGTTCTTTGAAAAATTCTTCCATTTGTTTTTTTTCATTCACCAATTTCTCAATTTTCCTTTCATAATCTTTCTCCAATGTTTCAGTATCCTCTCGCAATTTCGTCTCGAGTCTGTCCATTGATGAACGCATGAAATGCATCTGTGTTCTACCACCAAAAAAATAATTCTCTTGAATCAAAATAAATATGTAATATACTTGTATTTGAATCAATTGATTAATTACTCGTGTGAGTCCTTGAGGATTTTAATTTCCCTCTCATGCTTTTCCTTAATAATATCCAAAATATTCTCCAAATTCTGCTTTTCCATTTCTAACTTATTGAGTAAACCCTCGGACTCTATTGTACGATTTTCTCTCAATTTTTCATCTTTTGTTACACGAATTTCTTCATATTCCGAGTGGAAATTTGGTGTAAATTCCACTGGCTCCTTTGCAAGTGCCTTGGCAAGTAAATCATTTTAATTTTCAATTAAGTAATTCTTGAGGATATTTTATCTATAATTAATGATTTTTATTACCTCGATGTAGTGATCAATTTTTGCCTGTTGCATTTTAATTTTCATGTCAAGAGCAGCTTGTCTATCAACTTGTTTTTTTACGAGTATATTAAACATCCTCTCTTGCTCATTTAACTGACTCTGTTGATGGCTCATGATACTCTGCAAGTGTTCAGATTGCTGGGACAAAACAGTAGCAGTTCGAAGCTCATGTTCCTGTTGCTGAAGGGTAATTAGTGCTGCCTGCTGTTTATACTGTACTTGAGATAATTGAGATACTTCAGGATCGGAAAAAGTTTTCTTTTCAGGCTGAAGTTTAGAATTTTCTCGACAACTTTCCACTTCTTTTGAGGATACTTGAGATTTTATTTCCGATTTATCAGACTTTTTAGTACCTCCCAACCATTCGGGTAATTCATCTTGGAGCTGAGTTTGTTGAATTTTTTTCTGAACAATTTCTGCTCTCTTCTCGGTTATTTCAGGCTCTTGAGGTGCATTGGATGACGTCAAGAACCCAAGATGATCCTCAAGAGCTGAGGATCTACCTCTCCCCCTTCTAGGCTCTCTAGAGCTAGAGGAACTCAGAGTAAATCCACTGGAACTTGTTTTTCCCCCTTGATCTCTTCCCAGCAAATTGGGCATTGATTCTGAGAATATTTCTGCAGATTCATTAGGTTTTATTTGTAGATTTTTTGATATATCCTTGAGAGAACTAGCTCGAGAGCTTGAACCAAACAAATCCTCCATCAATGATGATTTCTTTGTCTTGTCAGGGATTTTCAATGTTTCTAGAGACTTTAGGGGCTCATTGGCAATAGATTTGTCTACAGAAAAATGTTTCTCAGGGGGAGGATCATTCTGAGGAGTTTTTAGTGAAGTTGTAGGCTCCGAAAATATCGGAAGATTGTTTGATAACCCTCTAGACTCTGTCTGCTTAATTTTGAACAAATCTGCAGCTTTGCTCGCTTTTGAATTACTCAAAAGTGGTTTAGAATTTTTCGATCCCTCACTAAGAAGGTCCATAGCATCATGATCATCATCAGAATCTCGAGAGAATTTATTAAAATAATTTTCAACTAAATGGAGAAGTGAAGAAATAATGAAATTGACAAATACCTTCAAATGCAACTTTTTTCTTGTTCGTTGAACCTCTTAATAAATCATCGTCTAAATCATCCAACTCGTCGAACATTTTTGCCACTTTGTCAGAGTCATTATCAGAAGAATCTCCCATTTTCCTAATTAAAAAAAACTCTGAATTACTCATTTATTAGTGATGCTCCATTAAAGATCCCATGCCCTCCAAATTGTATATGTACATACACTGTTGTTGTATACGGATATCAGCTGCTCGGTTACCATGGTAACTCCCTCCCTCTCCAGTGCTCCTCATTCCATATGACGTGTTAGCACAAGTCACACAACTGATGTGCTGAGGGATTTTCGTGATTAAACGTACAATATAATTCAATTAAAATGTCTAAAACAACATTTTCACCCAGAGCATACTGCAAAATAATTCTGCACGCTGCTAAATATCCACACTGTGCCATTAATGGATTATTATTAGCTAAACAGAAAAAGGGTGATGGTAAATCGAGTGATTTACATATTGAGGATGCAATTCCACTTTTTCATCAGTGTTTAAATGTTTCGCCAATGTCGGAAATTGCATTGGGATTAGTGAGTATTAAAAAGTGTATATTAATCATCATTAGATCATTGGACAGTTGTTGGAGGGAATAGTTTGTTTTGGAGTAATTTTATAACCTCAAAATTTTAATTATTTATTAATAGGTCGATCAATTTGCCACTACCAATGGAATGGTCATCGCAGGGTATTATTTGGCGAATGAACTTTTGCATGATTTGAGGTAAAATTGATTGAATAAAGTGATTGAGTGATTTTTTTTGGGGTTTTTAATGAGGTGAAAATGTGTGAAATTTCAGTACGGACAGACCTGCACATAGAATAGCTGATAAAATAGCTGACAACTTTGGAAATGCTTTGATAGTTGTGGTAAATATTTTTTATAATTCATCGTAAATGGAAACTAGATGATAAACCTACAATTTTCATAAATTATTATAATTTTTTCTCATACAACAGATTGACAATCGAGAATTTACTAATAATATGGGTACATGTCCTCTTCGAGTCAAACAATTTTTGGATGGAAAGTGGAAACTTCAGGATAAAGCAGAGTAAATATTTTTTTTTCTGACTTTTTTGCTTTTTTTCCATCCTTTTTCAAATCGATTTTCTATTAAATTAATCTTGGAATAAATTCTTTCAGAATTATTTATGAAGGTGGGGAAGCAGTTAATGGAGCAATTGAATCTCTACTGAGAGAAGAGCGATATCAGTCATTGATTGATTTCGACAATCATCTAGACAATATATCCCTAGATTGGCACAATACCGAGCTCAACAAAATTATCAAAAAAATAATTTCAGTTCAATGATGAGTTAATCACTATTGCAGACATCCCAAAGGATAATTTCGTCGATTTGTTAGTCTAAATTCATTAATATTCTTTATGTAAATAATTTTCTAACACTCACCAAAAATTTGAAAAAAAAAATATAAAAATGCATTTTCTCTTCTTCTCAGCAATATTTTTTTGTTGCAATAGATATTTTTGTTATTTTCCTCTCACCAGGGAGTAATTGAATTCAAGATTTTTAAAAATTATCATCAGGAAAAGAAAAACAAACATTTTTATTTTTTCCATGTATTTTAATGTTGTCTCTTCATATTCGTGAAAATACATGTTTCAGCATAAATACAAACAGAACAATGAACAGAACAATTGTACACAACAGTTTTAACCATTAGAACATAAATACATGGGTACAATTGCTTAAAAAATATTTATGATATATTTTTAACGAATCATGGTATCATGGAAAAATATTGCATATTGTTTGTTAATATCCTTCAATATGCACAAAAACATTGGAAAATATTTATCTCTTCTTTAAATACTTGTTTTATTTTTAAATTCCAACGATATCCCTCATTATCAATAAATCATCATAACATTACACATTGTATTGTGTTCCTCCAACGTTCCAGGGAGAAAATAAATTTGTATTAATAAGCAATTGTTCGATGTGGCTTTCAAAAATTTGGCCCAAGATTGTATCTTTGGTGAATGAATCACACTGTTAAAATATTCCGAATAATAAATTATTAGAAAATCTCTAACAATTGTTTGCATCTGATTAATTTCTAAAAAATTCTAACAGTGTTAATTTTTTTCTCAACAGTAATGGTAATACGTTATAAGTATTGACTCAACAGCCTGATTTGATTAATTTTTTCTTTCTACACAGGTAAATTGCGATATCTGATATGTCATGAATATTTTCCGTATTGACTGAAATACATGAAAAATTTCTAATGAATGATATGACGCATGATCACTGCACATCACAGAACAATTCAGGTGTATCAAAAATACTCATTACATTCCAATTGTCTTGGAATCTCCAGAATTCGAGGATTTTACTTTACACAGCCTTTATGATATTGCACAGTGATTATATGATACTCTCATGTCAAGAAGATGATCCCAAACATTATTGGACATGTTTGAATTTTCAAAAAAAATCAATATCAGTGAAATAACGTTTTTATGATTCTAAATGGTCGAAATGAATTACGAAACATGAATTCAATTGAGTATTTCTCCGTTCCTTTTTCAATGAATTCAAATTACCCAATAATTCCCCTTGTCCATCACCATTAATCAACTGTAAATTAATCAAATACTACTCCTACTACGCTCAACAATTTTTCTAGGGACATTATTTCGAAATAATCACCTTCCTCACTGCACATTACATGTGCATCAAATTTGTTTATAACATTATTTTTATGCATTTTTTTTTTTTCGAGGCGAAGAGACTATCCGTCAAGCTTGAAACGACTTAAACTATTGATTTATGCATTTCATATAAATAGAAATTCAATACAGTTTGCCCTAAAAGAGGGATCATAAATACCTTTTCACATTTAATCAATTGAAATAATACGAGTGCTTGAGATTATAAGATTTTCGTGTATACGTAACTCATTCGTGTTTATTTTTCCCCTCAATTCATTTGTAATGACTCATAACGATCGATTACTTTACGATTTATTTTATGCATTGTGCCGAGTGCTATAGTACTTATCCATCAACTGTATGTACAATATTTTCAATTTTTTTTTTTTTTTTTTTTTTCAACAGTTATAAAATTTCTACAAACCCCTTATTATGTTTAATCCATCTAATATCGGGCATAACAACTCTGTGTAAGTGCTTCTAATACTCTTCTTCAGTAAATCAACAATCATTTGGACGGTTGTACACATATTGAAAAGCAGATATCTTTTTGTTCTTCTTATTTGTATTAATAATTATTTCGACGTGACGAATTATTTTCATTTTATGCTATTATTAATATGCTGCAATTTGTCTGTATTAATTTGCACTTTCTTGGACTGTGCAAGTATTTCATGAATGGAAAATTAAATATCTTTTTCGATATTAATGCTCTATTTTTGGGTATGTATAAGAAAAAAATTATAATTCGACTCGATTATTCATCGATGAGTGATGACGATTGTCAATTATTTTTTGAGGGTAAATAAATTAAATTAATAAAAAATCATCTGTTGCTGAAGTTATTCATGTTAGATAATTACCGAAGCTGTCGTAGTGCTAGGACATTGAGGAATTTGATTCAGGTTGCGTTGGTAATTGAGGTGTCTGTCGGGAGGTACGTCGTGGCCAGTGTTGGGGTGATGCTGGTGGAGTAGTTCTTGGGGTTACTGGTGCTGAACCGGCCATGACACGCCAGTTACTTCCTATTCCTCCAGATCGTCCTACTGTGTTAAGACTCATACTGCTACCACTACTACAAGCAACTGCTGCGGACAAATCCACTCGCGACACCGCTCTGAAAACAATACCGCATTGAATTTTTTCTCAATCCATTGTCATAAGTTATTGTTGAAACCATCTCATTCTCAGGGGCACTTATATTTCTTTTTTTTTTTTCTCTCCATTGAATTCAGTTTTTTCTAGATAATCCAATTTTTCAATTTTTTTTTCCCGATCATTTTGTTCTTATCAATAAATAATGAAAATTGAAGAAATAAAAAATGGTACCGTGAGGGTGGCGCTGAGCCCGTGTAAGTGTTAAATCCAGCTGGTCCACTTCTCGGTCTAATAGCCGAGACGGCACTAGATGACCTTGGCATTGCTGGTGAGGGTGGGGCGGACGGTAAGAGACGAGGGGTCGCCGGGGGTGTACGACCAGAGCCCGAGCTACCCGTACTACTCGTTGATGATTTTCTCCTCAATTGTCTGCGGGGTTAAGAATTTTTTTTTCAACAAATATCGAAAAAAAAACTTAACACGAACTGGAAGAAAAAAAAAATGCAAAAATAAAGGAGTGTATAGGGATAATATCAATTTTTTTCTTCTCCTCTTTATCTATGCAAAAGGTTGAAAGTATTTTCCTCAATACCTCATCGCAGTATTTTTCTCATCATTTTCATACGATTTTTTACCTTTTTGAGGGCTGCCTACACAAACCAGTGGGACACTGTCTCCCCATGGCGCATTTTCCCTCACAAACCTCTCGCGCAAGTGCCAGTGTCTCGTAATTTCGGAGAGTGGCCCTACAAGCTTCTGCATCAGATGCAGCTAGAGCGAGTGAGGGAAATCGTTCTTTGAGTCTCTTTCGTTCCTTGAGAAGAAAAATTTCAAATATTTCCTTTGTTATTTTTTATTCTTTTATCTTTCATCCTAATATTTGAACTTTTACCTCCTGCAAACGAGTAGCCTCAAAGTCCTGCAATTGCTGTTGAAATCCAACATTAGGATTAGCAACAGTGCGACCTACTCTAACTACCTTGAGTGCTTCTTTCCACGAAAGATTCGTGGTACTCATGATATAGGCCACCGCAACTGTCACGCTCCTAGACATTCCAGCCAAACTGTAAAATCGATTCATATTTTACATCTTCTTCATTTACCCATTTAATCCATCTCCCTAAATATGATTTATCATTTAATTACCAGTGTATAAGTACATTTCCACCCCGCAGTCGTGCTGCATGAATAAAGTCATTGCAGAGAGGAAAGTATTGAGTCAAGTTTTGATCTGGTGTATCTGCTGCCAGTATACACAAGTAATGTTTATCCTGTTGATAAAACAATGCTAATTTATTTGAGGATATTTTTGTCTACACATTATTGATTGGTTTTACTCACGGAATGAAGACGACGAGCTGCATCGTGAATTGCCAAAATATGAGTTATTTCAAATTCCTTCAATTGTGCCTCGTCCTTACTGTCTCTGTAGTTACCGATGTAGAGACCTTGCAACACCTTGGAATAGATTAACGAATAATTTTTGTATTTTAAATTCTGAGAAAGTCGTAGATGATGATGATGACTTATATAAGGAGGATTAAACATCATAGCGATATGTTGTATAGAACTGTGGCACAGAGCCAGATTATAAGTTAAATGGATTGCACAGTCTTGGCCATTTTTCTTGGTCCTGATGTGTAATATGGACGACTTTTACGTTAGGGTGAATCCCTTTATAACTTCAATTTGCATATAAATTCATCAGACCGTTTGATCGATTCAATTCCATGGAAATAAAACATTTCCAATCAATGAAAAACTTTTTTTTTCTTAATCAAACAAAGACCAGGGTAATTTCATCAGTCCATGAAAGTTCTGTAATTGAAAAAGAAAATTGAAACGACCTACTGGAATTTCCCCTGGAAACAACGATGAAAATGGAAACGACAGTTTGGTGCTGGGATATAACCCTCAGGGGTTCACCCAGAGCTGATCAAATATCCATGTTCTTTGAAATTGACACTGACACCTCTGTGACCTAACACAGAGCTCTCAATTCTGCGTAACAAGCAAGGAGAGGATATTCTGGGGATGATGAATTATTCTTGATACCCATGGGAAGTGAACAGTGGTCAATTATCGAAATGTTTGGCATGATATTCATATTTGTTTTTTAATTTAATAAGTCAAAGAGTCCAATCACCGAGAATCGATAGACACGGTCTGGTAGTGGGTTATCACCTATTGTCGATCCATGTCGAGGTGACTATAGGTGTATCCATTTCGAAATTTTACACATTTTTTTTTATTTTTTTTTTTAATAAAAACATGACAAGAGAGATAAAAATTTAATCAGGATATTTAATTATTGAAGCGGAATGGAAAAATATACCACCAACAGAGTCCATTGAGGGCTCTACCTACATTCCAAGTATAGAACAGAACAAGTGTTATTTGTGAACATTATGACAAAGGGAGAAGGAGGAATTTTACGAGTAGAGGTGAAAAGAAAATGCTGAAAAATCAGGTCAAAGAGAGCAATACATGAGAAACGAGTATAACAGTTCTTAGGTAGGTGGGAAAAAAAACCTCCAAGCGATTTTCAAGCACCCTCAAACCAACCTTCATTCTTTTACATGACAAAAACAAATAAGTGACGAAATTGTCACAAGTTTATCACAGTTTCATCGGACTTATTCCCTCGTCATTACATAGAAAATATAACGTGTGTAGAAGTTTCAGATTTCCGGTTCCGAGATAGAGATAGAAAATGTGTAAAAACTCGGTTATTCAGGTCAAATCTCAAGTTTCTCAAGTGCCATTTGTCGATTCAGAATAGGGGAAAAACCCTGATGTGTTTTTTTTTTTTTTGGCTGCCCCAGAAGTGCAGATTAAATAAAGTAAATGCTGGCAGTTTTTGAATTTAGGAGTGAAATATTGAACGCAGAATTCCAGACAACTTTGGTGACATATGGGGAGACAAGTCAAGATTTTTGTGCTGATAAATCATTGATGGAGACTGGCAAACAGCCAAACTAAAACGGCGCCATGAGTGCAGAGTAAAAACTAAAGTCTAAACTTGATTTTCAAATATTATCTCACCTTGTTCATACCATTCCCCATGATTCCCCCAGGATTATCACTTTGCCTTCGGGGCCAGCTTAGGTATTAAGTGATAAGGGATAATCCACCACTCGTGCTGTTAAGAATCTGCCGGCAATGTCCACGCAATAAAAACGTGATAACAATTCATTAATATCAAGCTCAATGAGCCGTACGGTTCATCGATCTCCCTCATTCTCGTATCAAGTTAGATACTTGTGATTTCACTCTGCAGGCATCATTGAGTATTTTCAACTCATTTATCATGCACATGGTTCCAAATAGTTGAATATTATATTCAATTCTTTGTTCAACTCGACCCAGTGATCTCTCACATCTGAAATGTATTTTCATTTTGTAAGACCGATTAATTTTTGAAAGTGGATTAAAAACAAAAGTTGCTCAGTGACTTTGAAAATCTTGAAATCAATATACAATATATAACATACCCCTGACTTTGTAACAGAGTACATGGTCATGGACAATACCTATAATGATCAATCTCGAGAATTTTTAATACAATAACTCCCTCTCGCAACAAACTCATAAAAACAAGAAAAACTAAACCTATCCAATGATTTTTCAGTAACAAGTTATTACGTCCATTCAATTATTGATCAAACAATGGTCCCGTGACAGAGGAATTCTCTAATCTCGAGAATCTTCAGGATTGAATGACTATCCCACGAAATCATCTGTTATCCCCAGTTGTCAATCAGTCGCGACCGCAATAATAGAAAAAACAAGAAATTGTGTCATCGATCTCTCAGTGACTGCAGCAATAGAAAAAAAAAATCCTCATGATATTTTCGTCAGCTCCGTTGTTATTTTCAATCCCTGAATATGTAAAATTTACATGTGCAGTGTCCACTCATGTCCCATCGATTTTCCCCGCTAAAAAAATGAATGTAAACACTTCAAGAAATAAATCCTTATGCCAAAAATTCCTCTCAATCTCCCTTTGTTTTCATATGCACACTGTTGGTGAATGGTTTTGTTTGCGGGACACCTGAGTTATCCGATATATTGTGTCTCACGTGTGCTATAATATCTGCGGTTATTTGTTCACCAGGTATTATGTTTTATTCACGCGCAATTAAAGCATTGAGGTCACCAACGAGTTATCCAACAACGTAAACATGTTTGAAGGGAAAAACATAAAATTCCCTTCATTGTTTATTAAATTATCAATGAGGCATGCTGATGATTAAATAATTTTAGTGAAAATTTTTTAGATTATTGTTTCGATTATAATTTTTATAATAATGACGTTAACACATTGAGGGTGTGGCGTTATTTATTCATTTAATGGAGCGTATACTGATTCAAGTGTTCCCCTGAGTTTTACACATCGTGATTTAGACTCCAATATTACCTACCATTATATATTTCTTATTCCTTTGAATTTACTTTTTTTTTTTTTGTGAAAAAAGGCATTGAGAAATATTTTCATCCTCTTTTTACTCTATTTCAGTCACTTTAGCATCTATTTTCTCTCCTTTCAGAGTTATCTGAAGTGTACGATTGAATGGGTAATGCAGATTGCCGGAGGGTATAAGCCTACGGAAGCATTGGGATCCTCAAACTCCTTGAACTCATCCAATAACACAAAGTTTGTTGCGTCAGGGTATAGCTAATTGGGTTTTATGCTTTCTTAATTTACATAACAAAGTTGAGTGAATGAAATATTTTAAAAATTAATATAAAAATTGATGAATATTGTGCACAGGGGTATGCAAACCCTTAAAAATCTTTTTAGAATGGTGAAAAAATGAAATAAAACCGTGTGATGAATATTTATTTGCGATTGATTTCATTATGATGAACTAATATGACAATGTGGTCTTCTTATGACTGAATATTACCACTGTTTGAAGGGAAAAGAATTCGTCATGATGCGATGTGAGCCTACCCCAAAAATTTATCGTTGTTGAGTCTTCAGATTGATCAACTGATTTCCCCTCTCACCACGAAAAAAAAAAAAAAAAAAAACCATCGAGTGAACCTCAATCCCTTCACTGAAATATAAACAAGTTGATGACTCGATTTTAAGTATTAATCTCAACAAAAATTGAATTTTGTTGCAGTTTGGATATCGCGTGTATTGTTAATTGTCACGATGATTGCGCGAAATACTGTCCGGCTCGACTCGCGGTGGTGGACTCCTCGTGCCAACTCAAGTCTCTGTGGTGAACGATGTCTGATTGAGGGTGGGAGGGTGCAGTATGTAATGGTATAAGGGAGACTTGCACGGTCCAGGTTTAGTCCCGTTGCGACCAGGTACATTGCGCAGGCGCCGCTCGATATCACTCCTCTTGCCTCTTGTAACTTTGCGAGAATCTGGTCAACTAGGACAAACTGTGGGTCAAATTCTGCAAACGGGGTATACTTACGATGCAACTCGGCTGGGTTATATTGGGTTGATTTTCCATTGTATACAGGGTGTATCTTTATTGGTGGAAAATCTCTCGTCCCTCAATGTAAAATGACTTTCTAAATACGGAAAAAATACAAAGAAAATTACTCCTCAGCATAAAAATGCAACACTTGTGGCAATAGACACTGTGGTAATTTAGGCGATTTTGGATACCACCGAGGATACCACCCTTGTTGCGACAGTCACAGCGATAATCGAGGCGATATAGAATGCAACATTTGTAGCGATAGCCTCTGCGGCGATTGGAGTCAAACCTAATGCAACACCCGTGTCGATAGTCACGGCGATGATTAAGGCGATATGAAATTGATGTACTAGAAAAATTAGCCAAATTAAATTTTTTAAATATTTTTCCCGTATTTAGAAGGTCATTTTACGTCGGGGGTCGGAAGGTTTTCCACCAATAAAGATACACCCTGTATTGCATACTGTTGACTTTAATAAAATGCCGCGATTCTGGGCTGGTGTCTTATTATTTTCGTATTTAGGAGACATAAGAAATAAAAAAACAAGATAATTCAAGAGAATGTTTAGTTGATGAGGATTTTTACTATCAAATTGGATTATTTGTAATGGAAAATACAAAATACATTATTCGGTTTTATTTTTATCACAAGTTTTAATCTCTCGATCGGCTGATGAGCAACAGATGAGAATTAATCCAAGAAGTACCAAGGATGTTCCACACCACCACAGCATTGAAGTTGTCTCACTGAATACGAGATATCCCACCATTGCCTTTAATTAAATTTTTCCCCATATAACAGAGTTGAATTGTCAGAGTGATATAAAAGAGAAGGTTTCATGCAATAAAATGTATTGTGAGGTGAATTGAGTGTTAACGTCTATAGGTGTTGAATGTATTTCGGCCTTTCACTTGCTCTGGCTGAGTTCTTGGAATTACATCATAAACTCCGGTATCAGCGCATAAAAATAAACTTCTAGTGCGTGATAACAATGACTGTATTTTTTTTTTTTTCAACATATTATTTCCTCTATTGCGGGGAAAACTGAATACTTCATAATTCATGATTTTCATATTCTTTTTTTTTTTTTTAATTATTTCAAGCGTGAAATATTTGTTTTCTTGCAGGATAAACCCATAGGTTTGAGTTTTTTGAATAAAAAAAGAATATATAGTTTTTTATGATAGATTGAAATTCCATTTGGTGTCGAATGATGCATGCATTGTGTTCTGAGTAATGTAAACGAATACTGACCGAAAAAAAATAATTTGTAGCCGCGCTGACAACTGTCGAGGGCAAGGATGATCCGCAGCCTTGAAGACTTTTTACAAAAAATGTACATCCAGCGGTATTGAAGAGAATCATTACTCCGAATAAAGAAAACTTCATCAGTACTTGACTCTAAAAAGTTGATGATGAATAAATATCTCATTTCCGGGATTTAAATTTATGCATTCTTCCCGCCACTTACCATCGATTCCATCTCAACACTGCCAGCAAGTTTGCCGAATAAACTGCCCGCAGTAGCAAAAATACCAGCAATGGCGGACAATAAGTGTATACAATTTCCCTTTAATTCTTTCATTATCACTATTAATTATCGATAATTGAAATTTATTAATCCTCAGTGATGAAGAATAAACAAAAAATTTTTTTTTGTCCCGTATTATCAGTTAACCTCTAACACGGGATGCACAAATGTAAATTCACCTTGAAGCTGTTGAACTGACCAGAATTTCAACATCCGTTTGCATTAGAAATTCATTTACATGTATTCAATTTTTAAATTAGCAATGTCAAATTTACCACTGTGCAAATAACAACAAAACAATTAAATTTATCACAATAAAATTGCAAAGAGAAAAATAACAGTAAATTAGAGGCACGTTGCACTGAATTTTCTCATAAAAATTCAATACGCGCGTAATGAAAAATATAATAATTATTATTATTTCCGCTAATTCAATTCTTAAATACTTGGAAAACTCTCTGCATGAATAAACTCAAAAAACGCTGAAATATCTATTGAATAATAATTTTATAATCTTCTCGAGAGACCTGAATGAAATTAATCCAGTGAATGAAACATTTTAATCACTAACGGAAATGTTAATTAATCGTGTTAAATCAACAACTAATTAACTCATAAATTTACATTGATTTTCATATTCGATATTTTTTTCGTGTCGATGAAAAATAAATATCTAGTGAAATAAAAAATTGTGACAGTTTTCACGGTTTAATTTAATTGCAGAGAGAGAGAGAGAGAGAGAAAGAAAAAAAATATATAATATTTACATGCACGCAGAGAGGTGGAGATAAAAAAAAGGTGTATGGGAAAGGCTGGCGCGCTAGTGATCATGCTTACAGGTAGTTTAAAAATGGCCGCCGCCAGGTAGGACCTATATTTCCGTGTGTGTGCGTTGGCATTAACAAAAGCCACCCAATGCTCACGACTTTGGGTGAATTATTCCATTTTTTTTTTTATAATCAACAATAATGGCTGATTGTCAATAAAAAAATGGGGCTCATACGATTGTGGATAATTAGACAATAGTTAATTTATTTTCACTTAAACCAGTTTGTTTTTATTTTTACGCATTCGGTGCGGCTATCGGTGCAACATTCCACACAGTTCGCGATCAAAAGAGGTAAATTGAGTGAGTGAGAGGGAGAGAGGTACCTGTATGTACACCGATTGAACATGAAATAATCGGAGCTGACGACATGTGTTTTCTTCAGTGAATTTTCAACAATATTTTGTGAGTGATTTTTATATTTTTATTTCATTATTTTTCACCTGTTTCTATGGCATTGCCTGGGCGCATGACATTAATTAGTCTTATCTGCGGTACCTGGGAAATCGAAGGAATTTTTTTTTTTTCAAATCGAAACTCTCCTTTCATCTCAATCAAACTTTTTTCATTATTTGTGATATATGCATTTTCTTGAATTAAACATTTTTTATCTAAAGATAACTGAAATTGGTGAGAAGGTGTATACTGCTACTAGTTTCAAAGATACAACTGTTTGTATGAAATTTTACTTTTTACCCTACCTACATCATACAGTATATATAACAGTAAGATAAGCATTGATAATAATTGATTACACAACCCTGGAAGAGTCTATTCCCTAGTTGTACATTTTATTGAATTCTCATGTTGATTTTGACACCATAAATAATGAATGTGAGTGTACAATATATTAAATATTCAATGGTTCTTATGAGAAATGACGAAATATTTATTTTCGATGAAGAGAAGATTTTTTAGGTAGAATTTAAAAAAAAAATCCAATGTTTTTATCTCAGTGTCATAAAATATATTCTGACATGAGTGACTTAGAGACTACAAATATGCTCTCAGCAGACGTTGTTGATGTGGCAAGCCTCTCCACAAAAGATTATATACTACTCGAATACCAGGAAACTGTTAACTATCTGTGACAAATTCAAGAACACTTGGAACATTAAAATATAAAAAAAAAAAAAAAAAAAAAAAAAAAAAACAATACCTATTATTATTCATAAACTCGTATTTTTCAACGTAAACAATCATCTCAGATGTTAACAGAATGAAGAGTAGATTGCACTTGGTTCCGAAGCATCTTGCTAAACTTGCTAACAAGACAAGTTTGCAGTCAGATACTTAACGAAAAATCTCAAAACTTTGTCTTTACCAAATTGCTTGAATCAAAAAATTCCACTCAACAATTATTTGAAGTTCCATCAAGTCAACGTGTTATTTCTACTCAGTGACAAAAAAAAAAAATGTGTGCAAATATTATCTGATATCTTATTCAAAGAGTACAGACGAGTAATTTAAAGTCGAAAATATTTAAGAAAGTCACGTCATTGAAGATTTCTGTGTTATCGAATTGTGAAGCTCTTTATTTTACGCCTCAAAAAAAGTATTAATTTAATAGGAAAAACAATTGAGTAGGAAAATGGGCTTTTGGATATGGAAGGAGAGAGGTAATTGTACCCATAGATTGAAGAAATTATTAATTAAAAAATATTGACTGTAGAAGACTAAACAAATAGAAAGAATTTTGTTGATTCATTTGGCTTACTCGAGGAATAAACATATTTTCTTTTATTATTTACTAGCCAAATACAGTTGTAAGAGTCACAAATACATAACCATGGAGCACGCTGATCTAGTTTCGGAGATGGTACATGTTGAAAGACTGACAACACAAGAGAGATTACACTTGGCACGTCACCGTAGGCTTCAGCAATTGAAGATATGGCGTCAACGTGAAAAGGAATGGTTGAGACACCCAACAAAACATCCTAGTAATAAAAGAAGTATCTACTTTGATGATTCGGTGATGCTGTTGGAGGCAGCTGCACGTAATGATATAGACGAAGTGAGAAGACTGTTGAAAAAAGGAGTTAATCCAGACTCAACTAATGAGGATGGCTTGACTGCTCTGCACCAGTGCTGTATAGATGATAATGAGGAGATGATGAAATTGTTGACTGAATTTGGGGCTAATGTTAATGCTGAAGATAGTGAAAGATGGACACCACTTCATGCTGCCGCTACATGTGGCCATTTGCATTTAGTGAGGTATTTGATTGCTGCTGGTGCAAATCTATTAGCTGTTAATGCTGATGGTAATATGCCTTATGATATTTGTGAGGATGAGAAAACATTGGATTGCATTGAAGGAGAAATGGCTAGTCGAGGAGTTACTCAAGAATTAATCGATGAAACTCGAGCAGCAACTGAACTTCAAATGCTTGTTGATTTACAAAAATTGGCATCTGTCGGTGGTGATTTGGAGTACAAAGATCATCAGGGAGCAACACCCGTAAGAGGAATAAAATTTTCTTTATTCTATTTATCGAGTGAGAGAGAGAGAGAGAGTGTGTGAATGGGTAATTAGTGAAATTGATGATTTCAGCTTCATATAGCATCGGCTAATGGCTATCTACGAGTCGTTGAGTTTCTTTTGGATCAGCATGTTTCTACAGAGGTAGAGGACAATGATAAGTGGCAACCAGTTCATGCTGCTGCTTGCTGGGGTCACGTGAGTCATTCCTTTCTCTTTGATATTTAACGAATGATTATTAATGCGTTTATTTAATTTATTTGCACTATTTTTTTTCAGCTGGAAGTTCTTGAATTATTAGTACAAAATGGAGCAGATTTGAATGCTAAGAATAAACATGAAGAAACACCAGCAGGTAATAAGTTTTTATTTGCTAATGAAATGTTTAATTGAACAGTAATGAAATTGAATTTTACAGACATTTGTGAAGATCCAGAGATTAGGGAACGAATAGTTGAACTGAAAACTGAACAGGAGAGTAAAAAACTTCGAGAAGCACAAAGTAGACGTATACGCAGATCACAGAGTATAAACACAAGGACACAAAGTGTTAGAAGAACTTCAATTAGAGATAAAGTACTTACGACTAAGAAGGATGCACAGGAGGAAGCGAGGTTTAGGATACAAGCGCAACAGGTAATTTCAAACAATTTACATTTTCCAATTGAGTTTTTTTTATAATTTTATCGGTAAATTTCAGACTTATGCAGCACCAACAGCGACAGACCCACCAGCTTTAAACAGCACAACGACCCAAGAGACTAAAACTGATGAACCAGACTCAACAGCACTAACATCATCAGTACGTCGTGGACCAGAAGGAAAAGACAATGATTCATTTGTTAATGAAGATGTTGACAAAGATACAGGTACAATCAGTAGCTTTATTTGCTTGCATTGGTTGTGGTTTTGTAGGCTATTATGGTGATAAGTAGCTTTTATGAGGTTTTTTTATTGATGAAATCAATCAGTCATTAATTTTCATTAAACAAAAGTCAATAAATTATTTCTCAAGTGTGATGGTAATTTTTTCAATCACAAGATAATTATCCATTTAAATTTGAAAAAAAAAAACAAAAATTCTGAATTATATTCACATCCGTAAATATAATTAATGTTTTTAATTTTAAGAAAAAAATCAATCACTCATTCACCTGCTCTCTTCTTTCTTTCTGTTCTGTTTCCATCGAAAAATGCGTGCGTCTACCCTTCTTCAATCACTCGAATAAAAAAAAAATATATAAATAAATAAATAAAAAATATTAACGAGGTCAGTTTTTTACGTAACTTTCTTATTTCTATAAATTACACTGAGGACACTAATAAATTTACTCTTTTTCAATAAAACTAGTAAAGGAAACATTGTAATGTTTCAATTGAATCTTCAGTGCATATTTTTTATCATTGAGATTGCTCTTTTGGCATGAAAAATCTAATTATTACGTAATTAAATTGCAATTATTGCAATTATTTATTATCTGTCACTCTATCGGCTTCATTGAGATGAGAATTCGAGCTTATTTCTAAAATAATACATTTTAGCTTTTTATCATGAGCATGAGACCAGGAAATTTGCATGTTCACTCTGATAACATATTATTTAAACAATTCCTCTCAACACGATGTTTTTTTGTAATTTTGATGAATTAGAAATGAATATGTAATGTGTATCTTCATCAAAAACTGTAGAAACAATTTTTATAAAAAAAAAAATTTATCAACTTAGAAATAGTAATTTAATCACAATAAATAAACAAATGTTCTGTATATCTCGGCTGGCACAACATAGAATGAAAAAATTTTTAATTAACGAGAGTCAATAATGCAAGAATGAATGAAAAATTCCGCACGAGTTTTTTTAAAATAACAAAGGCAAAAAATCAAATTAATTGGCAAGAGATTCTAGTTAATCAAGGGATCAGGGAAACAGTGAAAAATGAAATGAAATGAGAGTAGTAGATTTATAACATTTGCCTTGGCAGTGACAGGGTCAGACTCGCCTGTTGGCAGCCAACAGCCGATATACACAGCTGAGAGTGATGCTAATGGCAAGATCAACATACACGTGTCTGTAGTTTTCGTCAAATCCTTGTCCGATCTGAAGAAACAACGTGCCCAGAGTCGACACACAACACCAACTATTGTTGATGCTAATGGAAATGGTGTACCGGTATCATCAAAAGCTGATGGTGAATTAAGTGTCGATGATTTTCATCGTTTTGCTGGCAACACGAGTGACATCATTGGTGATAATCAAACTGACCAGCGCTGTTGTATTCTAATGTGAGTTGTTTTTTTTTTTTTTTTTTTTTTTTTTTATTTTAATTATGATCATCTGGTCATTGAAATTTTCGAGGAAAAAAAAATATTCAATCTCCTCAGAACACTTAATCAAAGAGAATAATTTACCAAATAGATGCAAAATTATTTCTACCACTGTGCCGAATTCTCCATCCATTGTCGTTCTTATGTCTATATAAATTCATCGACTTTTATACATTTTAGTGAAAGGGTGATGGGCTTGAATATTCTTACATCGAATGTAATAACGATGATTGAAATAACGATTCATTCGTGTGATTCTTGAATGATGGAAGTTGGGTATATTTATAGAATGTTCAATTTCACATTTACAATTGTTGAAGTATTATTTCTTCTTTATTGGAAGGAAGAAACATGGAGATAAGGTTTATTGTACTTAATACGTTGGCTCATTCGTTTGTAAAGAATTTATTGAACTCGTTTATCTTTGCATCGTAGCATGAAGGTGCAGTTTTTAAAGTTGGGAGTAAGCATCTATACACTTGGTTTATTCAAATTTATGTGCATGTACATAATTTTCATTTTTTTATTTATTTTTTAACTTTAAGTAGGTTATTCTATTTCAATGAATTTTCTTCGTTCTTTGGGAGAAATGAAAATAGCAGCATGTCAAAATTTTGTTTTTCAAATTTTCCAATGATTAAAGTTGAATTGCGTGAAGGCGATTTTACTTAAGTGATTGCAAAAAAAAAATTATGTGATAAAATGGAGTTTTCAGGGTCACTCATGGTATTTATCTCGATATTTACTGTACTAAATTTCAATATTTACCCATGCACAATATTCTTGAGGATAAAAGAATAAATTTGAAATCTTATCAAGTCGCCTTTACACAAGAATTTTCCGATAATTTTGATGCTTGCTACTTTGAGAAAGAATAGTTGTCATCCATTCAAGCCTAAAAGTATTCTCTCAACTGGAGAGATAATTTATGGTTAATTAAAAAATTGCTCATTCATGATTACGTTAATCATTACAACGTAGTACTTAATGAAAAAAAAAGAAAGAAAAAAAAAAGAATTCTATGATCAATTTATAGGAAAATATGTTGGCTCAGTGAGTCGAAAAAGCGTTGTGATTTATAGATGCGCGAAAGCATATTTTTTATAATTTTTATTGAACTTAGTATTATAGAGATAATTGTCAATATCTTGCGATTAACGATTATTAACCGAGAAAAAATCGTACAAGTCTTTTACAGCTCGGTTCCTTAATTACATTCTGACACTATTGTCATGATAACTTAACAAAAATGATAAATATACATCAACATCACTCAACTGTGCATTTATTAAAATCTTGAGTCAATGGCCCCTTGAGTTATTGACTTTATGAATAGAAATTTGAACTGAAATTTTGTTGAATAATAGGAAGGAGAATGTCAAAGCCAAAAGTTCATCGACCTTTTGTCAAGGGCCTTCTAAGCCCTAAAAAACTTGATTGAATATGTAATTCATTCTTATTCAATCAAAACTCTTTTATAATTAATTCTTCGATAGATGGAACGAAAAAAAAAAACTTTTTACAAAAAGTTATAGCGCACAATAACAGTCTTATGCCAAATTATGAATTATTCCTATAAGTATTAATCGTAAATTGCATAATTTTTTATTATTATTATTTCTACTCGTCATTTCAATGTTCATTCCTTCTCAATGTGATTATGCTAACAATAACTTATTATTAATATTCTTCATACTCATTGTTAGCAATGGTGTTAGAAAAATCGTTTATTAAATGCATGAAGCACAGAGGAACAATGTGTAGAGAAAATTGGTTGAAGGCTGATGAAATAAAAATTAGTTGAAAAATGAAATAGAAAAAAATTTTAAAAACGTCTAGGTGTAAAAAATTAATGAAAAAAAAAAATATTGATGAACATAAACTTTTATTGACTGAGATTAGCATTCTAAATGTTTGTTTATAACTCTGAATATCCAATAAAAACATTCCAAAATACAAGAAGGAAAAAAAAAATCAAACAATAATTCGTGTTTTTTTACGAAAAACTGAACAATAATTTTCTCTTGTACTGACAAATTATTAAATAACTATATTTATGTACTGTATAAAACATATCAGAAATATAAGTTGAATTTTGTTTATTCTCATCATCAATTGACTACCAAGAAATCGATTTATTAGGCTCATAATGAGTGTTATTATGCTTCTGTTCAAATGAATTATATTTCAAATGTGGTATTGCAAGATTCACGCCATTGACCTAGATAGTAGATTCATGTCACAAGACAAAACGGTCAATTCACTCAATCGAATAAATTATGTACTCACAGTCAAATACCCCATCAATCCTGTAATTATCGCCAATAAATGAAAATATTATGGCGCACGTGCTTCCGTTATCTTCAATAATCAATCATTTCATCCAACAGGTATCATCTCTCTCATTACACATACTAATTGATTAACACTCCATGTGCAATTTCTATTAATCATCGAACGCGTAATATTTCCCCTTGTCACAATTTCAATTTATCCATTTTTCTGACGCATTTGAATAATTAATTTCAACAATTGTTTCAAAATAATTTTCAGTTAGTATGTAGAACATTTTTCACTCGTGTTTAACTTTGTGAGCGAACGATAAGCCACGTGGTCGTGATGCTGAGCTATCAAGTGTCTTGGATTACATCAGTCATACTCATCTCAATTGTTTCGGTGATCCTTTGAACCCATCGTAATTACCCCTTTTCTGATGCAAGTATTTCAATATTACGCGAATAATACTACGCACGTCAATGCCTATATATTTATCCAGGAAATAATGAGTCCTAAGCTAATGCTAAATTAATCCAAAAGATAAGATAACAGATGGAGACATAATAAAAGTCATGGTCATAAATACGAAAACATCGTCTTCGTTGAGGCATGTATTTATTTACACTCGTGGGATTTGTTCACATTGCTGTTTTTTTTAAATTTTTTTAAATTTATAGAATTTTTGAGAGATAGGAAATAGAGCGCATGTAACTGTTTTCTTCTTCCTTTGGAAGAGGAAATTCTACACTATTTATTTTATTTTGTTGGGCAAAAATTGAGGCAGGGGGAAAAACCTGTTTGTAATTGGTACGTTCAGGTGAATTTTGGTATTACCAAGAAATACGTTTGAGGAGTAATTATGCCACGATGTTGGATCGTGGAGCAGACGACGCAGGAGGAAGAAGTGGAAGACGAGTGGTGAGTCTCTCTCTGGGCGGTTTCAACTGATGGAAGGGGATAGCTTTTGTCTGACATAAAAACTGGTGCTCCTTACCATGCGGTACTCAGTCTCACACGCTACGGTATACCCTAAGGTTCTATAACCATTCAATAGCTCAAACAACAATCCAAAGTCTTTCCATTTGTGAGTATTTTTAATACTAAATAAATTACTCCACTCTTAGAATATAAAAATAGAAAATTTATATTTTCTTTTACGTTCTAGATTGTTCTCTGAATTTTATTATTAAAAAAAAAAAAAAAAAAATGCCAGGACAACTGCAAGAACAGAAAGTGAAACGCGCAACATTCGGCATGGGCTGTTTTTGGGCAGGTGATGCACTCTTTGGAGTGACACCAGGTGTAATAAGAACATGCGTTGGCTATGCCGGTGGCACCAAGTCTTCCCCAACTTACAAGAACATGTAAATAATGAATAGACTTTTCACTCAATCTCTTAGGGATAACGTTGAATAGAATTTTATAGATAATTATTTTATGTCAATAGAGGTGATCACACTGAGGTCATCGACATTGAGTACGATCCTACAGTTATTTCCTTCAACCAGTTACTCAGCTTGTTTTGGAATAATCACGAGTACGGTCTCACTACCAAGATTAAGGCACAGGTAATTCAATTATGTCAATTATTTCCTAATAATCTTTCGAATGTATATAATAAGTTTTTCACAACTAAAAATAAACAATTATTGATATCTTTACAGTACGCATCATTGATTCTTCACCACGACGATGAGCAAAAAGCGATAGCCGAAAAGTCTCGTGACCACGAGCGACGCGAACGTGGAGAGAATCTAACAACAGAAATTAAATCATTTGAAATGTTTTATCCAGCTGAAGAGTGAGTATTTTTCACTTTTCATTGATGAAAATTGATTCATAATACTGTAAATTCATTACTTAAAAACCCAATCTCAACATTGATTCCAGTTATCACCAAAAATATCGTTTGCAATCTCATCCCTGGATCTTGGAATCTCTTGGAATAACTTCGAGTGATCTTATCAGAACATCTCCACTAGCTGCCAAACTCAATGGCTACATAGCTGGCGCCGCGACCATAGAGCTATTTGAGAGTGACCCATTGTGCCAGAGTCTCAACGAAAAGCAGTATGAGTATTTGAGAGAATGTGTTATCGAGACCCAAGGGGCTGGACTCTACTGCTAGATTGATAAAAAAAAAAAAAAAAAGAGAGAAAATAAAACAAAGAAGAGACAGAGAAAGAGAAAGCGATGGACAGAATTCATCCGAATTAGGTTTATTGTTATTAACGATCAGCAATTTTTTCGGGAAAATTTACCATTTTTGAGAAAGGCTGTGAAATTAAAATTAAAATTTTTGATTAATTTAAATTTACCGGATATATTTTTTAATTTTGCCATGATTAAGATTAACGACTTGTTGATTCAAATAATTAATCATTCGATAATATTTTCCTTGGTTTAATTATCTTGAGGAAGTAACAATAATTAGCGACAATAAAACACCTAATGTATTATCAACAAATTCCACTTGACTTTCTTTTATGAATAAACTTTATGATTTTGAAATGACTGCACATAATCTGCGCACGCGCAGTATGTCACACTGAGTATATTATATATAATATAGATGGCGACTGATATCAGTGTGACTCGATGCGTATTCTTACTCTTTATTATCGGAATAATTATTTAATCACAATCCATCGTAATTATTAATTAACAATATGTTTAAATTGGCGATTAATTTATTGAAATCTCCATTGATGGAGAGAGTTTGTCATCAATCGAGTTTGGTAGTTGGACAAGTGCCTTTGACGGCAGTCAATCCAAGACTCATCCACATAACCTCATATTTATCCAAAGACGACCTACGAAATCAGATTAAACGTATGCCAAAGAGGGATGAGGGTACTCAGGGAGAAACTGGAGTTGTTATTGAGAATGTTGTCAGCAAGTGAGTAATTTTGGGGGTTAGGTTATGCAACAAGTTTCAACAATTTTTCAATGTTTTTGTTCACCTGATTAATATTCCATTTGTTGATTGTTGAAGATCAGACATATTTCCTGATGAAAATCTACCCAATCGATTATTCAATGGGGTACCCTTCAATGAAATTCCAATCATCAACGTCAAGTGTTCCAAGAATAACACTTTGATAAGTCTCACTGATCATGAAGGTATTTCGAACATTCAAGTCAATATTTTTTATCGAAAGAGATTTAATGTGGAAGTGAATGATGATTTATTGTGTTTTATTCATTCATTTTATCAGGAGTGGTTAAAGTATATCACACATGTGGTTGTGAAGGATTCACCGGTGCCAGAAGAGCCACAAACGTAGCTGCCCAGGCCACGGCCATCAGTTTGTGCACTGTGAGTAGTTTTTTAATGATTTTTCACCTCCTCAATGATGAATAAAGTTTCTAACCTCAATTTTTGTCATTAAATATTGCAGAAAGCCCTTGAGCAGGGTTATCAAACCGTTAGAGTGAGAGTGAGGGGTCTAGGGCCAGGCAGAATGGTGAGTTTTTATCAACAGAACATATATTCAATTGAAAAGCATGCAATGCGTTATTTCCTCGCACCGAACTAACAAAAACACTTGTGACACAATCCGCTCACAAATTAGCAACGTCACACGTTAATCCTCTCTCGCAAAATACCGTCCTACCATCAACAATTACCTGCAATTTATCCAAAAATATCCGAAATTCTATCCATCCTGCTGTTGAAAAATTCAATCTCATTACCACAAACACTCCACTCCATCATACTTATCCAAACGCTTGCAAAGTATTTCTATTCTCGATAAAGAGAGATAAAAAGAAATGAGGGAGTTGTTTTTGGTATCGTTGCAGGCATCACTTAAGGGGCTGCAGATGGGAGGATTGGATATAATATCGGTCACAGATAACACAAGAGTCACGTGGACTCCTTTGAGGCCGAGAAAAGCGAGGAGAGTGTAGAGGGAATAATTTTAAATAAGTTTAAATTTAGAGGGAATAAACAAATTATTAAACTAATTTTACGATTGATAATTCATTGAAAAAAGTTCAGTGAATTCATTCGTTCTCAATCGGTTTATTCATTAAATATAAATAACAAAATTGACTAGTGATTTTGTACTGTAACGATGATGAATAATTAGTGTAGAGGATTGTTGAAACTCAAATAATTTGCGCGGCAATCCATGGAATGTATTCAGATACTCGAGTATAGATACCCGGAAGTCGTGGTCTAGCGCATCCTATACCAGAGGAGACAACTCCAACAACTAATGTACTGTCGTCGTAATGGCTTCCTACCATCAGTGGACCACCACTGTCAGCCTGCAACAAAAGCCAAAGGCTATTATAGCATCTGCAGTAACCACAAGTGACATTTAACCTCAAGATTTTTCCTTTTTGAGGGGGATTTTGTAGTAAAAGGTAGGAAGAAAAATTGTGGGAAGTAATTTTTTTAATGTTCTAAATGAGATGACGACATTTAAAAAATTCCACGATATTGAATTCCATCGTTATTGAATTAGTCAATGGAAGGTTTCGTTCAAGAAGAAATGGTAGATTCAATTAATCTTTTCAATTCAATTAATAGCAGCCAATTAGGATAGAAATAGAGGGTAAATAGAAAATTCAATTCTTCAAAAAAAAATAAAAAAAATGAAAAATAAAATGAACATTACCCAACACGAGTCTCTTCCACCATCTTCATGTCCAGCACACATTTGTTGTGGCACAACTCTAGTCTTCTGTCCCTCATTCTCATACCACTCTCGGCATACGTTATTCTCAACAATATTGACATAAACTTTTTGTAAAATATCAGCTCGTTTATCTAAAAGTTTATTCGTATCAATTACCATAGAATCATTAACCCATGACGAACAATAACGATTCTTCAATTACCCGATGAAACTTACGTTTTGATTTATCTTCACCAAGCCATCCCCAACCAGCTGCAACAGCATCCACACCTCCAAAAACCTCATAACCCTTTTCACCCATTGCCGTGGGAAGACAAGCGGGCTGTACACTATCCGTCCAACTTATTGGTGATTCCAACTCCAGTATTGCAATGTCGTCCACGTACTTGCCACACTTGTGGTCGGGATGTATAATGATATTACGTACACCAGTGGGTACTGAGGCTGGGATTTCTGGTTCACGTAAATTATATTCACCCAGGGTTACCTTCAGTTGTCGGATTGATATTGTTCCAGTTGCACTGTTGAATTAATTCATTCATTCACTAATACAATTCCAACTTTCCCAAACTTTATTATTAATAAATAAAAAACAATAATCAATCAAAAGTATTTTTTTTTTCATCAACAAGAAAGAGTAGATTGCTCTTCCAGCGCAAACTCAATTACTAGAAACTAAATTTAAAAAAAAAAGAGAAAAAAATTTTAATAATTCAGTTTCTCTGCTGGTAGATCCATCTCTCGATGTCAAGTAGAAAATTCAAGAAACTCAGTTTTACTCTGGGGTGCTATGAAAAGTAGTAGTTGGATGATGGTTAAAAACTGGATAAAACTGTCAAGTTACTGGTGGGAATGGGACAAAAACAAATTAATCATTGAATCGAGATATAAGTTGGGAGTAAGAAGTTTGGAGTCCAGGAGTTGAGAGTGAAATAGGCGGGGGGAGTTGACTACCAAGCTTGTAGTCCTTGTTGGCGTTTTGCAATGAGTTGCGGGACGCAATTACCGAGTGGTCTGTAATCCTCACGCAATCATGGTACAGTCACAGTTGGGGTCGGATTCAACCGTACCAAACCTCTCGTTACGGTAGGAATGGGGGGGGGGGGGGGGAAGGTTGTGAGCTACGCTATGTACGCGTTTTGCCCAAGCATCTGCCTGCCTTTTAATTGTTCATACCCCTTCGTTACTCTTTCCTTTACCCAACACTACGATTAAACTCGTAAATTCTGTTAGTATCTAAATGCGAGATAAATTACTCTGGGTTGTGCGCGTAAAACCTATTTAGTTTTTCTTTTTATTGTAGGTAAAAGTTGCTGTGGGATTTTTCGGGTGATGAAACTTATTAAAATTCAAGGGAATGAATTAAATTAATTTCTAATAATGTCATGATTGTTCCAAAATTCGCACTTTGTGCCGTTAAATTTTTCACTTCGGAGTGAAAAATTCCGAAGCTCTTCGATTGAAATTTAAAGATGATAGTGTGCAGTCAGAGGGTGTCTGAAAAATGCAGCCAAAATTCCCAAAATTTTTTGATACATTCTTTGATTTTTTCAGAAACCGTGTGCAAAGTTTCAGATTTTTCGTGAGCGTAGATAAAATGTTATGAATTTTCTAAAAAATGCTATTTTTTAACACGGAGTCTTATGGGAATTCAGAAAAAACATTAAATAGCAATGAAAAAATGCAGCCAATGTCACGAAAATTTGCACATGCGTAAAATTTTCATAAATGGACATATGAAAAAAAATTTCATTTCAATTGTGAGCATTGTTTAAGAAAAATTATTAAAAAAACTCGAAAAAATCAGAATTCAGCGCGCGCAGCTCGGAATAGCGACAACGTCGTAACAACCAACTGAGTGGGGGTAAGCGCGGTCT
Organism: Coelinius sp. EB29; assembly: GCA_035578325.1. Classification (NCBI taxonomy): domain Eukaryota; kingdom Metazoa; phylum Arthropoda; class Insecta; order Hymenoptera; family Braconidae; genus Coelinius; species Coelinius sp. EB29. The sequence goes on from JAOZGT010000008.1 coordinate 6,263,581, forward strand.
ATTTAAACGCATCCAATGAGAGAGCAACTCAGATGCGCACATCAACACTGCGCGCGTCAGTGCTGCTAACTTTTACAACCCAAATAATTTCTCTGTTGTCACGTTTTCCACTCAGATGAATAATTTATCATTAATAATAACAACGAGTTGCGAACAATATTTAACCCCTGCAATGTGTAGAGGAAAAATTCTAAAGCTATAGAAAAAATCTATTTGACTATAAAACACTGCGAAAATGGGTTAATTATCAAATTGAAAAGTTGAAATTTTTTTGTTCAGGGATTGGATTTTTCAGAAAAAACAATAGATTCCCCTGCGTCCCACCGCCTACATGCCAACTGCACACTATCATCCTTAATTGATTTGAATTGGATGTTCGATTGGATTTTTTTTTTTCATAATGTTCCGGTAACATGTTGAGAATAATGTAACTGACGATAATTGAATTTAATTGGGAATAAATTCATTTAAAAAACTCACGTGCAAATACAATGAGCAGCAGTGAGAATAAATCTCGAATTGATGACAGTACCACCACAAAAATGTCCACCCAATCGAGTGATGCTCACCAGCCAAGGAAATTCACGTGGTATTGCATTCTGTCCACCAACAACTTTTGGTCTTCTTGTGTTAATTGTACCTCTGCCACAGGGTACATCAGCAACTAGACAAATGGGAGTAAAAATGTGTAAAAAAAAATCATAACAAACACGAATTGAGGAAATATTATGCATGATTCGTTTGGGTAGATTCATCCAGCACAAATTCGTGATACATTTGTGATGTAAAATTGCATTCATCGATTCTCGATATCGTGGAAATTGGCTACGAATGATGCACATTGCATTTTCAGAGTCTCCTCTATTCACTGACTCGAATAAATATGTCTATATATGCTCTGTGGTATTCCACGATAATCACGAGAGAGAGAGAAAGAGAGAGAGAGAGAGAGGAAGTGGAAAAAAAGGATTAAAAGAAGGATGAGAATTCTTTGGGGAAATATCGTACTTGTGTGGCATGGAATATCAATTAGTTTTTTTTTTTTTAATATAAATTTTGATTGAGACTCTTGATGATATTCAAATATTGAACATACATTTTTCATCTTCTTCGACAAACAATTTTTATCTTGTCCCCGAGGCAATGCAATTTTTTTTCATGTCTAGAAACAGGGTTTATGGTGATATTATTTATTCATTCCTAGGGGAGTATATTTGTTGAAGGATTCATCGAATTGTAAAATCTGTTTGATTCTTCTTTACTCGCGAATAAATTGTTCGTAGTGTTGGTGTAATTGCGTATCAATTGTTTCCGGAATTTGTAATTAAATTTCCGCTCCAGTGGAGTGATATATTAACAATTCAGTTGATCTCGAGAAGCTTTGTCGATGTTTCTTATAATTTTTGTGAGAAATTTTCAAATTGTTTGTTAATGCTAATTGAGATGAAGGATCGAATAGTATTCTACTGGGAATATATTTGATTTGTAGAAAACCAAGAATTTTAGAGGAATATAAAATTATAATTGATTAGAAAGTGGAAATACATCAAAAGTTTCATTATTTCATTGAACTGTATTGGGAGAATATAATAATGAACACATTTCACAGATACTAAATTCATGAATGAAGAGTAGGTATCCAGTGACAATGTTTCCTACTAATTCCCTCAAACTCATTCAAAATTCTCGAGATTTCCACGGTATTAAAATTTAATGTAGAGGTAGAGGGGTTTAGGTTGAAAACGAACAGATACGGTAGGTGAGCCTGTCACCGCAATATCCCCAGTTCTCTCGATGGTGTCCCTCGTTTCACACGCCCTGACTGATTAATTGGAGTGCCTTATACCACTCCCCCCCACTTCCAACAACCAACTTCCCCTCTTCTCCCGCTACCGCATTTGCTGGTGCAAAATCGTTTGCCCATAGAATTTGAAGTCTCCGCTATTCGGAAACGCGTAATAGATATGTCAAAGCCAGACAGAACATGGTCATGATAATACGGCGATGGCTCGCCGGGCGTGAATCGGAAACCCCGAGGCTCAATACACCAATTGGAGGGGATGGTACTTTTTTTTTCTTTCTTCCTTTCAATTCTTTATTTTTTTCGAAAATATTCTCCCTTTCGATCTAAACCACCAACCCCATCATCCGCTTGGCTCGTTCGCTTTGGTCTCGATAACGGTGTAAATTTATGCGCTCGATGGTATAGTTGAATGAAATACTGTTGTGATTGGTTCGACATGTACTCTCTGTGAAATGAATTATTGTTTCATATTTTGTGGACAATTTTTTTTAAATTCAAATTTAATTGAGTGTCAATTTGGTAACTTGACACTTCCTGTGCTTCATTTTTCCACAAATAATATCAATTTATCTCAAATATAATTCCACTGTGTGATTGGAAAGAGATAGGGGGTGGAATTGTTCAATCGAAATGGTCAAAAATACCCAAAATGTCACGTTCTTCAATTTATTTATTCACCACTTGTAAAATGAATTGATTTCACCTGTCAACAATCCCGGTCCATTGGAAACAGGAAGTAGTTTGTTTTTTTTTTTTATTCACCACTATTCGATTTGTGTTTTCTCTTTTTATTTTCATTTTTTTTTATCCCCAAACACGTATTCTTCATGGATGGTGTGGGAGTTTTGCGATTGACACAGCAATGATTGTATTTATCGCACGACTGACACCGATCGACCTCTACCCACCGCACAGAGAGAGAAGAGCTTTCCGTTCAACTGTCGGGGTAATATGAAATTATGGCTAGCGCGTTTTGGTTTGAATTGTAAATTCTGGAGCGGAGTGACACACGCTCGGTTGCACTCTCCGTTTGGATTTTGAGTTTCAACTGTGGCTTTTAGCGTTAAAAAGACCCTTTCATGCCCACTTTTTTTCGGGGGATGATAAAGTGTCCATTAGACGAATGTCGCGGTTCAGTGATTGACGGCCAAATGTTTCCTCTTGGGGAGATTTCTTTTTTTTCCCACCCTTTCTCTTGCTCTGTATTTTTTCCAATTGAAGAAAATTGCTAATTTACGATTACGAGCCCTCTTTAATATTTTAGGGTGATGAATACTCGAAAAAGGGCTTTAAAAAATGTTGAAATCCCATAAAATATCAGCAAGACTGTTCAATTAAAATAGTGGAGAAAATTTCAATTATAAACACAAATTGTGAAAATTTATTCATTCCCAAGTTGAATTTGTTTTTTAATTAGAAAAAGTAATAATGGAAAAACTGTAATTACACATTTGAAATAGAAGCTCCGGAAAAATGTGAATAATTGTTGTTCAATTACAGTGTAAAAATGAGAGTAAAAAGAAGAAAAAAAAAATGAAACTCACAGTTGGTAAAGCCAGTGGCAAGGATAGTGGGTACAAGAAATCCAATGATGAGCAACGAGATGTTTTCCATTTTTCACTTGGCTGGTGGTACAACCTCGATGGTCAGTTGTAGAAAAAAGAGTGTCCCAGCATCCTGGGGTCGACGGGTTCTTTATACGTCCTAACCACACGCTTCTCGTCACCCACTGTCGTTATCCCTCCCCGGTTTGACTGAAATATCGTTGAATCAGGGGGTAGTAGTGGTGGGGGGATTCCATTGTAAAAGTTGACACCAAGTTCGAACGAGCATCTACAATTTTGTCACGTTAGTAACGTACTCACTGATAACACCAACGGCCAAAGTTTACCGAGGTAATTGTACCATGTGACCCGTACTTTTGCCGGTGATAATGTACGTAGAATTTGGCCTTTGAGAAGGTTTTGTTGTACTCTTCAACTAATATACAACAAAAAGGGTTAATTTTACATTTTTTCCTAGCAACAATTTTGAGGAAATTGCTCTAATCCACAAATTTAATTCCAGATTATTATTCCACAAAATCCTTACAAATGAAATTTATCCATCACTCAAATTCAATATTTACCTTATATGACTAACTGAAATTCATTTCCTTATACCCATTTACCTAGTTCATACAGATCGAAAATTTACTCTTCACTCTGATGTCTGTGGTAATCAAAAATCAGCTGACTGGCATATCGATTAAAAATATCTTCCCCTAAATTCCTCGAAAATGAAAATCAAACATTTGGCCTTCCTTCCTAGCCAATGTCAATATCAGCAATTATTCACCTCATGATATGTGGGCTGATGGCTGAATGTGGAACGCAGTGTACTTGACTGGAGTTTTTTATTCTTTTTTTTTTTTTAAAACGTGATCGATAGAATCTCCAATTGCCTTGAATGAGGCATATATCGCTGGAGGTGGAAAGAAAAAAATAATTTTCTCCTCCTACTTGATATTTTTTTCTCTTCATACCCCACCTTTTTCAACACTCGACTCCAGTAGTTCACTTGGTACTCATCCTATATGCCCACTTGCAATCACTGAAGCATTCATAAGAGTGCATATTCATTGTTAGTGGGCATGCGCGTAATACGTACATATACACCTTTCCAAACAGTGGATAGTAACGCCAGTGGAATACGAAAGTGAGAGTGGAGCCACAACTGGAGCTCCTGCAATCTTACTCCATTCACGTTCAGCTGAACTTGACCCACTCCAACCTATTCGTGATACACCCCTCTAACTCTCAATATTGCACCAATGTCTGTATCACGCACGAGGGCTCATTCAATATTCAATCTTCGTAATCTTGAGATTTATTTTCAATTAAGAATCATCCCCTAATAATTGCTTTACCCGGTAATTACATTGTATTTAATCATATATGTATACATATATTAGGGTACCCCTATCATGGAATTTTGTGCTCCTCAGAGATGAAGAGACATTTCTGGTTTATGGTGAAGATAGTAGAGGGGCTTCTTATCTACTTCCGAAATGTGGAATTTATTGAGGTAGGAACCTTCATCATGTTCTTTCATTTTGCCTTTTTGGGCAACCCGCAGCTTGCACACTGGGCCAATGACTTTCTGCAAGGCTGACCTCTTAGTTTTGGACATCCAATAACCCCAGGGACTTTTGAACGATAAGAAAAAAATTGAATTTTTCAATTTACACAAAAAAGAATTTATCATGCGGAAGATAATCTTCCAATGAAAAACAAATAATCCAAAGAAGAAAAAAAAAAAGATTGAAGAGACCTCCATCGAGGCCACCGTTATCACTCATCAATAAACAGTTTTTCCCGTTCATGAGTATTTAAGATAAAGCCTCGAATGTCAGAGTGATAAGCTGGTAAACTCAGTTCAATAGTGACCCAGTCCCCATGCCCTCGAAGAGTAAAAATAATTAATGAAGAGTTAAAAAAAAATTTCAATGCTCATAGCTCTCATCCAAAAGCCGATAAATCTAAAAGGGATTTTTTCTTGGCAATAGTGATATTCCAATGGTCCAATGGTTAATTGATTATTCCAATTGTTATTTTCTTCACTCCAGAGGCTATCAATTTAGAAATTCCTTTGTCTGATTGTCTTGGTGTGTCTGTAATATGAAATTGATATCAAAATCCTCTTTAATGGATTGCCAAGCCCCAGCTCCATTGTTTGAGAATTTCAGCCTTCATTGGAGGAAATCTCTCTTCGTTAATGGATTGTGTCATGATCACTGGAACACGACACAATTACATTTAATTGTACCTGCGGTTATCATTATCATTCAAGTTGTCCTTGGACGTGGCACACATTTTGCTCTACAATTATTGTGTATATTATGCAGTCAGCTGATAACCTCCAATTTTATTGTTCAAGTCGTTCATTACATCGGATATAGTTTAGATTAATTGATAAAAATGATTTCAATCAGCCAAAAAAATTATTCAACCCCTTTTTTTTAATTTTTATCATAAATTTTTATTCTAGTGTCAAAAAATTGGATAAAAAAATATTTTCATGAATAAAAAATCCAATGGTCCAACTCTATCTGTATATTCCATCGAATGTCACTGGTCCCCAATGATAAAAACAAATATATATATATATAGATATCTAATTTGAGTATAGTACAAACTTCAAAAGTATCGATCTGATGGGATATATGGCCCAGTGACCGAGGCATATAAATAAATCAAGCTACACTGGGTGCTTTGGGATCAGGTGTATTGTATCCGGATGGATGCCTGGATACAGATATCCATCAAAGTCTTTTTGAGAAGTGTATGATCCATTGTATCGACTCTTCCGCCAGCGGTTAAACGCCCCAACGTCCTTCATAAATCCGTTTTATCATTATCCATGGGGGAAAAAAAAATACATCTCAAAACTTTTGTACTTTCCGGTACTCATACTGAAACTAATAATCCATAAATTCTAGTTACTCTTCAAAGAAAAAAAAAATGGAGAAGAATATTTCACTTCATTTATCTCCTCCTTTTAATTAAACTGAATCAAAGTTTAATGAACAAGTACATGTTTCTTTTTTTTTAATCGTCTCTGACTGACATTTCGGAGTAAATATACGACCACTCTACCAGCGTCGTACGTTTCTCACACCCTCATTTCATTTCTCGTATACCCAAGCAAGTTGTTTGCTCTTGCCAAGGAGTAACATTCTACTCGCAGTTAAATTGGTAAAGTTTGCACCACCTTGGGTGCTCTATCGCGCATCGTTACTCCATACCAAAAGCTTCTTGAGGACTGTGGCATAATACACCTCTTCTTCTCACAACTTTGCCTACTTCTCTCTTTTGGTCTGTTGGCTCCTTGCGACTATTCAGAGCCGTATAATCGCTGGGTATTATTGTAGCTGGAGAGTGCCAGTGTCGTTATTTTTTTCCATTCATTCGGATCGAAATTTGTATTCAAGTATAGAAATGGACACGCGTGGTCAGACCACCATCGAATTGTTCAAAATCATTTTATAATTGATCTTTTATCATGCAATCCACAACTCTCCCATCAGTAACACTCCAGCACTCTCAATGAGTCTTGTCCAATTCAAGAATTTTAATTAAAAATCCAGAGTTATTCTTGACTGAAAAAAATTTGAATCCGCAATTTCGATTTATAGAGGTGAGATAAAATGGATTATGGAGTGAATTATTACCCTCAATTTAAATAGCAATAAAGATAAAAATGGTAAGAAATTATTCTGGAGAATACTCGGTCCTCGATTTAACACCGAGACATGAATTTCCGGTTCTCTTTGACCAATTTTCTCGGATACAGCAGTTTTTTTTTTTTTTTTTTTTTTTTTCAATGTCTCTTGGCGAATATATTGTGGAGAGGGAATTGAGTAGAGGGGTTGGTCCTGTGTGATAATATTAGTAACAGTGTAGAAGGCCTTTAAAATCTCAACTGCTTGGGATATACTTTGTGGCATCGTCACTGTAAATGAGAACATTAGCATTTAGAGGGCAATTTTTCTCATTAGGTGTATGAGTGAGCTCACGTCCCTCCAGTAGCAATTATCGTTTGCAGAAGAATCGTTTTTTTACCTCGATTATACTTTGCGGAGTAGATTTTTGAATAAATTAATATTTTTACACCGTCCTAGTGAATCTAAAACATCAGAAACCTTCATAATTAACTGAATTGAGTCTCTCTTCAATCCTCTGCCCACAATTTAATTTATTTTAAACACCCAGACTTTGCCGCTTAATGATGAAAAATTCCAACACTTTTAATTTTTTTATTTTATTTAAGCTATATAATTAAATGACTGGAAAATTAAGATTAAGTGGGTTTCACTATGTACAGACAGGAAGTAGAATAATAGCTCAGTTGGGCACCAAATGGTAGTTTAAGCTTTTCATTCTTACCTCACAACTGCCGTAATTTTCAACCTCTGAGAAAAGTTAAGAGTAATTAACCTCAGATGCTATTTGAGATACTTTGTACAACATTAAAAGGGTTAAGGGTTGTGACTATATGTTTCATTTGAAAAACTAATATTTCTCGCCTGTTCGCTAATTATACTCGATTTAACTTGATTTGTATCGAGGAATTAAATATATTGACATTTACAAGAGTTACTCTTGATGTGAGAGTACCAAAAATACGTTGGTGGTTATTGAATTGTATTTATTCTCTTCCTAAAAGCAATGTAAGTCGGATATAAAGTGTGAGAGCAAGTTTTAACGTATCGGGATAGCCGGGAAATAGGAGTACGAATGGATGATTTGTTATTTGAAAGGGAGAGGGGGATAAAATAAATTGAAAACCCTGTGAAAAATGTTTCTCCTTTGGACGTATACAGTTTTACTTCAATAGCCCTTTAACACTATCAAGTGACATTTTTTTTTTTTTGAGTATATAATACTAGATCTCTTCTTCATTATTTATACACCAATTTTCTTTATTTATTTATACACACTCGGCAGTTCTCTTCTATTATCAATTAGTACAGTCAATTTTTCTGTGACTATTTTTTGCAGAATTTGACACATTTTTCATTATTTCGTAATGAACAGTTTTATTTGTTTTTCAATCTTTTACTTTCACTTGACTCTTCATAAATTCATATTCGTTCTCTTCACTCCTCTGTACATATTCTTCATTTTAATTTATTTACATCTTAATTTAGTTGAATTGAAATTTAGTAAGTCAATGTTTTAGTTTTTCAATCATAATAAGTTTTGTTCTCATTAAAGTGAGGTTTCTTTGTGGAATTTACAAGTGATAAAAAAGTGACGAGTGTGCGCACGACTGTCACCCCCCTCCCCCCCCCACGTCATTTTCACTGTCACCTATTTTCTGAAAAGACTCTCAAGGAAATGGAAACCCCACTGCGTTTTCTCTATGACGCACTGGAATCTCGTTGTTAATTTTTTTATTTTCAAGCGTTCAGTGTACATTCAATATCTGGTTAATTTCTTCCATTGTTTCTCACTATATTTTTTTTCCATATTTCGCTCCGTATATCATGTTTAAAAATGGTTTAATCAATTAAATTTTTTTAAAATCAATTTATCCTTCTCCAATTCAATGCTAGTACATTCATATCGAAAAATTGATTATTGTATTGTAATAATCAACATTCCTGCCTCATCTCACATCAAAAATTGACATTTCACTGTATTTTATCTTCTCGACGAATCCCCAAGTTTTATCAATTTTTTTGAATTTTTCTTCTCTCATATTATAATGCAAATTATAATACTCAACTCTTCGTTTATTGTTTATTCGCACTAGCAACAAATTCTCGTAACAATTCACAGAGAATAATTGCAATTTTATATTTTCTTTTGTACATAAGGGTCAAGAAAATGACAATACGGAAATGGTAAAAGTGAATTTTCAGTATAGATAAGAGAGAAAGCGGAAGGAAATTTATTGGCTAAATAAAAGTTTATAAAAATATATCAACAAATCATAAATATATTCCCTAATACTGTTTCACCATTTATTCATTCAATTTTCGATACAACGTACGTTTATCTAAAACCCATATATACATATTACAAATTTATTTGAACAAATGAATTTACAACAATTTACTTACTAACACTCCAATGACAATGGAGCTATTCAATTATTTTGTTATTGCAGTAAAATTGTTCTTACTTTTATCAATAATTTTGTTACAAAAAACTTTTTATAGCAGATATTTTCCTGCAGCTTTCGTGGGACTATTAATATCACGACAAAATGTTTTTTTTTTTCCATTTCAATGATGGGTTCAGCGATTTATTTTTATGAATGAAACAATTGGTCAACCCCAGTTTAAAACCCTCGAATCTACTTCCCTGTGATATCCATCATTTTCATTATACAAACAATCTCTCATTATCAATGATCTTTTACAAATGATTCTCTATACAATTATGTACATAACTTCAGGGGTTATAATAGCCAATAATACTATTACAGAGTTATTCATTTTATGCTTTCGAGCCTTTGAATGAACATTAAATATTTCAATACTGCTTGTTAATTAATTAACATTGATTTGATTCTGTTGTCTAAATTCGTCTTAACAAATGGAAATTGTGAAAAAAAAATAGTAAAATTTTTGAATGAAATTAAAATTGAATTCTTCCAACAGATAGATTAGCTAGATAGAAATGGTAAACTGGGATTTAATGACGTTTAACCTCAAATATTCTGCCGTTAATCGAACAATATTATTGGATTAATCAGTGAGAAAACCGCCGCTGGGGGTTTGTACGTGGCAGCCACTGATAAATTATCGACAGTTGAATTTTCCGGAAAACTATATTAGAACATACTGAAGGGTTTACCCCCCACAAAATGTTCCAAGGTAAATTAATTCGTAGGCAGTTGGAGGAAGAGAATCAGACAGAGGAGTACAATCGGGCTAGTGTGGACACGGTTGTGGCCATTGCTGAAGCTTGATGCTTGTGTCACGTTTACCGATATGGATGCATCTGCGGTACCTGAGGGTGATCGTACGATCATTAGCCACTCACCCGCGTGTGACAACTGGACGGTTTCTATCTGCAGGCTTGTCCTGAAGCACGAAGCTACACTACCATCATGCTGAAAACAAATAATTACATTCATCAATTCATCAATCAGCATTGATGATGTTTATCCACTTTGCGACATTGTAATAATTAAAAATAATAGTATCCTCAGTTTTTTTTTCTATTCTGGAATAATAGTATCAAGACCCCCTCCTATCATCCCTCGAATCTCTGCACCAACTGCCAAAAAAGTTTCATAAAACCTAAAAAACTTCCCCACCATTCAGTTTTACATAAATTCTCCCATTCCATAGATCAATCGTTGAGATTGGAAAGAAGGTTTCCCCCTTGAAAATGGAGAAAGACGTGTCTGGGAGGGATGAAAAATTGTTGGGGTCAATCCTGAGCACTTATCTGGGAACAGGCACGTCGTTCCTGTCCAGTATCATCCCCCCCCCCCTTCCCCCCTTCACCGCTCTTACAGTTTGTATATCTATATATAGATGTATCTAACACGCGATGCTCAACACGCCACAGCGATAAATACCACTGGACAGTCAAACCGTTGAAGTCGTACTGCCAACGAACGAGATTTTCGTTTCGTCACGTACGGAAATTTCACAAACGATCATGGAATCTCAGCACTCTTTATTATATCGGTATATATTTATTTGATGCCATTGCCACCGACGGAAATTTCATAGGAATAAAGAGGAATGAAGGAAAAACTCGTCAAAGCAATCGCCAAATGCCGGAGGCCACAGACATTGGTGGGAGAGAATTGCTTTCAAAGATTTTACTTTTGTCAAGGGAATAACGACGAATAATTTTGTGAGGGAGCACTGAAAAGAGAAATCGTGAATTAATTTTTAACTGACAGAAAAAAAAAATCCCTACATAGTAGAAATAAATTTAGGAGGGATCCCATATCATCGATTTAAGGATTTATATTTAAATTTCAATATCATGCAGAGATTTTTCACTTTACCTCAACTTCCAACACACGAACACCGTTACGTACATTGCTCCCAGGTGTATAGACACTATCGGAAGACAGCCAGAGTATTTTTGTGTAGGACGACTCGACACAAAACTCGACGGCAAGTTTCAAGCTCTCGCCCTCAACAGCTGTTATCGTTTGGGATTCTGGGTGAACCATGGGTCTTCCTGAAATTAAAGAAAAAATCACGTGATTAAATTTTTTTTCTTCTTTTAATAATAAAATTTAAATAATTCTACTAATAACAAAAACTCCAATTTGTACCAAAAGGCATTTCCATTTAATTGAAATAGGGATTTATATTATACACCAGATAAAATGGAGGATAATTGGAAGTGATGAACGAGAGCATTCAAAGGGCTGCACAGTCCCATTAAAATGATTATACCAATTAACGGTTTCTCCCTTGTGGTTCACAAAAACGTTGGCAAATTATTTCCCTGGATTTTCTCAAAAAAAAAAAAAAAATAGAATCGAAGAAACTGAATATATACCCATCAACAGGAGGAGTCTATCTCCTTTAATTCATAAGCTAATGATCAAAATCCTGAAAATTCTTAAAATGAAAAAAATAAAATCAACTCTTATATTTCATTATAATCCAGCAAAAATGCAGAGTATCTCTCGGAGTAAACCTCTCCATTTCCCATTAAAAATAACAGGGTTTTACGCACAAAATTTGGCTCCAGACTGGTATTACTCACAGAATCATAAAAACACGTAGCAATATCGAGACGGGAATGAAGTTATGACATCATCGAGGAATAAACGACGTGCACTTTGGCTAATTGAAGTGTGGAATACGGGGTAGATTTGCACTAGGTACCTTCTCGCTAAATTCACCCCCCTCCAGCAATGATGGAAAATCCTCGCGATTCCCCTGCCAATGGTATACTCTCATCTGCATGGATTTTCTGGTTCGTAAAGCTAAGCTTTCTGACCTCGGTTACCCTTGACTGTCCCTTCTTCACCGTCTGCTAGGAAGTGTTCACTAAGAATAGAAGCTTGAACAGTGAATCTCGTGAGGGTGAGAGTTACTTCATGAATATTCGTTGTTCGAAATTACTTGAATATCGTGAATACGTTTCTGTGGGTTGATTATATGGTAAAATACCGGTGTACTGGGGTGGGGAGGAGAGGACTGTGTTTGTAAGGGTATTTCGTGACGTTGATGGTTTCATCAGTGAGCAGTGTACTGCTCGGTCTTTGCAGGGATTACGATATATCAACGAGTTTGTGCTTGAATAATACCCGATGGTGTTGGCGTGTGGGGGGTTTACGATGTGTGATATATAGATGAGAGTGTCGTGCGAGTTGGAGGGGTCAAGTCGAGAGTATGCAAGAGAGAAAAAATTACCAAAATTGAGGATTTTAAATGTCGTAAAAAATGATGGATTAAATTTTTTCTTTTGAGACTTGTTATATTTTTGTTATTGATGCCCGGCTACTCAAAACTCGTGAGAGAAAAATTGGAAAAAAGTTGAATTGGAGAAAATGTCAAAATTGGCCATTTTGGTTGGAAGAAGGCTCACCCCTGATACCGGCCCACCAAAAATTTCGTCTTTTCGATCCTTTCTCGTTTGATATCTTAATAATTGCTATTGGGATTATATAAATGCACCTGTTTCTAAGCACTTGGTTGGGTTATGGAGCGAGAGGAAAATTGAACGGTGAAGGCCGTTTGGCTAAAGGTTAAATTCGGGGTGAAACCTTTTTGGTGAATTATAGGTTTGGTAGACTGTCGTATTCATCGATTTAACTGCCCTCGGACTTGCAACTTGGAATGAGCATAGCCTTCGAAAAGGAGCCTCTTAGCAAGTTAAATGAACTGTGCGAGAGAGGTGGTGACTCAACTAAAGTCATTTATTTCATGGCTAGAGGAGGGTGAAGAAAAGTTTTGCGAGGGATAGATTTCACTCTTCGCTGATTTTCCATTTTATTCTACTTTTGTTTTTTATTCAACAAATATATCCTCGTATTTTGTTTTTTTTTTTTCATCCCATTGAAACGGGAATTAGTCGTTTTGATTTTGACAGTGTCACAGGCATATTGGCATATACTCGATACATTGGATTTTCTAGCGGGTTAAATTTCCCGTCCATTGACAAAAAATTTCAACATTTTTTGCCCTCTCTTCTCTCACTTCTGTCGGGATAATCTCTGTGTGAAATTTGTCAAAGCGATGAATTTCATTAAAATAATATTATTTACGTTTGACGGATTTTATGGTATAATGGGCTGATTTATGATCGAATTTAACAACTAAGGCTGTCATAGGAATAATGCGTAAAGAGTTCACTCAACGGAATATTATCAAAACATCAATTATTCGTTAAATAATTGCATTTTGTAGTGAAAATTAGAGTGAAAGAATTTCAATGAAAATTCATTAAACTGTCAATCACAATTGTTCTATGTTGTATTCTAAAAAAACGTGCAAAGTATGAATAGATTTGCAGTTTATGTATTGATCCGCAGGTTCAATTCTCCCATAACTTACAAAACTCAACGATGGTGCAAGTCAATGTAGAAGGAAAATGGCCGATAAAATGACGCCTTGTGTCGCTCGTAAAGGAGAAACGTGTGCCCCATAACTGGTAACCGCTACAAACTTTTGGGTTTTAAGGAAATGTTGGAAAGTTTACTGCATTTCAGTCACAACCCTACACTATAGTTTCGAGGGTAATCGTTTGTCTCTGAGAAAAAGAATAAAAGGAAAAAAAAATCCCCCCCAGTTTATCCAGAAATACGAAACTTGTAAAGTCCATTTTCCCCAATGACCCTACTTTCTTCTCCGTAAAAAACCCATTGAATTCCACCTTGATACCAGATGAAGAGATCAAACGGATTGGAAAAAACCCTACACTCCAATAGCATTTGTTGGTATTATCTTTCAAATTTTCCATTTTACTCCTATCCTCCTGATAACATCACAATTGCTCATCGAAAACTGGAGATAATGCATTTCCATTGTTCTTGTATACAAGTGTACACAAAATACCTGTGATTACTAGACCAGTGTATTACCCAGGGCTTATCGTTTCCTCATTGTTTTCTGTTTGTTCATTAGAACGTTCTAAGCATCTTTGCTTTAGATTTGCGGATAGATTATGCCAGTGGGAATAAACAGACTGGAATGAGGGAAGGAAAAAAAAGTGCATTATCATCATCACAAGACAAAGGGAAGAAAAAAAAAAACAACTGGCTAAAGATAAAATTCTCATTTCCTCATTGAGAAGAATTTCCATTTGAAATTTTTTTTTTCTCCTGACAATTGTCTTGAGGAGTTTTTTTTTACCCCTTCATTCCACTTTGTACATTTTTCTCATTTGATGGTTGAATTCGATTTTTCTGCCGAACGGAAGACTCCCCCCTCCCCCTATGTCACTCCTTTGATCTCTGAAGATTCTGAAAAATGTCCCTGGAATAGTGCACGCAATGAAATTTTTCTTCTCAATATTTTCTCTACTGTGACATAAAATTTCCATGGAAAATAACCCAGTTTGTCGAGTGATAAATGTACAATGTATTATCTTAGTTGTATCGAGAAATAAAACGGAAGATAGACAAAACTGGGTACATCATGATGACTTGAGGTTTTGATACTGGGTTGGTTATGTATACATAACGTAGGCTCTCGGTGGTGAGGGGGGAGGCAAAAACGAGCTTCCAACATCTGGGTACAATGTGTACCCTTTGGCTCGACGTTTGCGTTTGAAAGCCACTTGTGAAAGTGGAACACACGTGATGGCCTCAATCCACTCAAAAACATTGTATCATGTGGTTTTATGGTTAATGAGAAAATCCGATTATCGTACGTGTGTGTGTGTGTGTGTGTGTGTTTGTGTGTGACTGTACCATGAAAATTCAAAATATTATGGTGGTAATTTTGAATTAAAAATTAATGACAAGTCAAAGAGATCTATACATTTTATTATATTTATCATTTAATTGAACAATATTTTCACCAGTCAAATTCTTCAATTTTTATGACAAAATAAACACACCATCATTTATCATTTTAATCCCCACAAAATTGGAAAAATTTCTTACAATTTTATTAAGAAATTCCCAGTAAAAGATTTTCTCATATAGCCCATTGACATTTTTCTCTCACAAGCTCAGAGGTCAAATCTTGATGAATGTACTACCGGAAATTGTCGCGAATACAGTGTTCACCGTGACAAATAGTAGTACGTTGCATCCCTTACTATACCTCTATGGTTTAAAGGAGCCTGCTTGGATGGCGTACTTTCAATTTGTCACGAGTTAACAGGAGGGGGCGGTGACGTATACGGCGGGAGGGAGAGGGGTTTATATCACCGGGTGAATTTTCAGTATCCGATCTTTTGCGGAGCCCTTTCCTTTCTCGACTTTCCACCCTCAACTTCCAAGTGTACGTGTCACGTGAAAATACGTCACAGGGATATGATGGTGGTGGGTGGGGGGAGGTGTGGGAGGCAGTAGATTTTAGAATAAAGGGAGCCAAAGAGGATACATTGGGTGAAGCCCCGAGAATCGTGAGCAAAAGGGGTCTGCACCGGGTTATCTCTGTAATTGTGCTAGAAACCCCGGGATGCCTCCCCCTTCCACCTCTGTCCTTTTATCCCCTCTCACCAAACTCGGCTTTTCTACTCTCAAACCAACTGGAATATATATTTCGTTTATACACCCCTCTCTCTTTCTCGCTTTGCCTACGATTCACAGGAGAATCCCTCGACCAGTTACCCCACTCGGTATTCTTCCCCCTCATCCCCTCCCATTTGGTGTGTGTATATATCGCAGTTGAACAGACCGATAAGGATAATAGCTGCCAAGTGGTGGCTTTCTCCTACATCTATATAATTTCAACTCGTGCTTTCTCTCGTGGATATACATATTGTGATACACATGAGATACTTTGGTTTATTAAAATGATTCAATTACGCTACTTTGAGGGTTTTTTTTCTTTTTAATTAAGTTGATACGACAATTAAGTTCTTTTCGAATAAAATATAAATCCAAGTGAATAAATAGTCATTGGTCAGCCATGTCATCCATTGGTCATGTCGATAAAAAATAGATTCGATACTTGGAGAGAAAAAAAAAAAAAACACCAAGGATTTCTCATTCCACTGAAAATTCCCCAGTGGCAATATACTGTCCTCTCAACCTGCTGCTGGAAGGGTCACTGAAATCGGGGTTGTTTGTACCCCAAGAAAACAAATGGCTGACACGATTCATCTACGATTGGGTGCGCGTGGTGAGGATATACGATACACCTGGGGGTAGTTTCCATTTCCCAACCTGTGTAAACCCCCTCCCCCACCAAACTCATGATACAAAAGATACGTAGAAGCCACGGGAAATGTGTGTGATGAATCAGTGGTAGAAGCAAATGACAATTGTGTGATGATGTCAAGTACTTGAATATGATATTCAAGAAAATGATAGTATCGATTCCCTAGTGGTTAGAACGAATGGAAGAGTCACTGGTGACACCTCCAGGCAATTCCAACACTCTATCCTCTCTAGACTATCTTGTCATTGTAATTGTAGTCACTGGTACATCCAAGGAGTTTCTCATCGTCCCACGACACCATCAAACTCTCGTCTACTCTTGCCTCTGAGATACACAATACACAAGTATAATGTCTCCAGTAATTAAGATCGCTTTGCTCAATTATTCATTGTACATTCTATCAAGCACTGAAAGAATGGAGATACTCATCATTATTTACAATCAATTTGAGAGAAGTATGGAATTTTCATATTGTGAAATGAAAATAGAAATTTCCAAAAATTCAAATGTATATCTGGATTTACCAGTAGGATTCTAGTTTTCATTGAATCAAATGCAAATTATGCGCAACCGAGTTTGCCAGCGTTATTGTTCTCTCCCCGATCACACAGATCGATATATTCTACGTCTGGCCCTGAGAGATGAAAGGGGGGGGGGGGGGGAGGATTTTCATTCCTGCATTTTCTCACGGGGATTACGCTAATTCGGTTCAACGAACTGTATGGATTTAGCTTCATTTACTTCTTTTTGTTCAATTTGTCTTTTTTTTTCTTTTTCATCGATGGACATTCATTCCCGTGCCATCTTCCATTTCATCAATTCCCCTGGGGGTGTTTTATAACCCCCAATGGGTTTTTCTATAGTTTCAGGATTGTTAAATCCGTCTGGACTATTGCACCCAGTTACTTTCAGGGCTCCCTGTGGTTTTATCGTTGTTCACGACAACGACTCCCACCGGGTGAAATGTCATTTTGAGTACCAATGAAAGACGATTGATAATTTTCACTGAACAATTGTGATATTTTCTATCCACCCCCTGGAATCATAAAAAAAAAAAAGGTAACAACGGGGTAACAGCAACTGTAAAAAATCCCACTGGTGCAGTAATCGTGTCTTTACCCACTTATGCAGTCCTGACACTAGCGTGCAACAGCAGTAACGATAATCGTAAAGGAAATTGGGGGCAGGGGGAGGGGAAAGACACTGCAATTTCGCGGTAGGACACCCATTACCGATTAGCTCGACCATTCAGGGATACTCTGTATTCTCTGAATGACACACAAAGTTTGTGCGAAAAGAGGGGGGGGGGGGGGGGTGACAACCAATTATTTCAAATATTTGATTTAAGATAAAAAACTTGAATGAAATAATTTTTACCCTCCGGTTGAAAGAATAAATGTATTAAAGCATTTGTGTTTGAAATATATCACTCGGAAAATACGAGTTGCATGGGAGTATGTGGAAAATAGTAGTGAATGAAAAAAAAAAAAATACTTTGGGCAAAGGGTGAATTTCACACGGTCTTTGAACGGAAGTTGGTGTCACATTTCTCACTGGTGGATTTTCAACGGTGCACTTTTCATTCGTCCCTTCCGCTCTCCTCCCGTCGTATTTCAATTTCATTTTTATTCTATTTTTCTTTATCACCCCCACTATCCCTGCGTGTCACCGGGCGGCACAGAAATGCGCGAAATACGTGGGAAATAAAGTGGAGGGTTAACACGGTAGAGAGGTAGAAAATGTAGTCTCCTCATTCTTGGACGTCTGGACAAAGAAAGGGGCTTCCCCAACTGGAACGTCCGGTCCATCAACGCCATCTATGGGATTATGCGACGCTCCAGAGAGCCTGCTCGTCTCTGCGACTCTCTACGTGCAGTATTATTCGGGAAGGATACTTGTGGCAAAATACTCTGTATATAGAGTACATCTCAACGGGAAGCAGAGCGCGAGCTCTTTCCCGGAAATCCGTGCATCCCATTTCCTACGGTAAAATCGATTTTAGCTATTCGCGAGTGTATCCGAAGGGTCGCATCTCTCTTTTGTAAGTCTTAAGATTCTCATTTCGTTGTACGGTAAAATCCGCCCAATATTTGATTCATTTCATAGGATCTTATCGAAATCTTCAATTACATACAGAAATTGAATTTTTGTCAAGTTGCAATGAAAAAAAAAAAAAAAAAATGAACAAATTTATTTAACAATTCCATGACAAGAGGAAAAGATGACAATTCTCCTTTTCTCGGTTTTCAATAGTTTCAAGATGTTCAATTGCTCCTGGAATGGACGACCGGCGTGCCACATTTACCGGACAGGAGAATCGAATATTGAGGAAAAACTTATCTTACGTGAAAAGAAAACTATTCGAGATGCTGGACGAAAGGTTCATTTCTCGTTTTGTGGGTGTGTGTCAGAGAGAGAGAGAGAAAGAGAGTGGAGAAGAATAAAGACTCAATGGTAGGAAGAACTATTCGCCCTTTTCCTGGCAATTCGTCTCAGTGCACCGCATCCGCAGAATCATCTTTTCCTGATGTGGGTCGGACGATGCATGAATACGAAATTCCGTAAAAACGATCATCATCTTAAGGAAAATATTACACGTTCGTGTTTCGATAAATAATTTAATGGGAAAAATAATTAGTACAAACACTTGACAAATCCGCCATCTGTATTTATTCCAACAAATTCCTGGATTTCAATACAACAGAGCTTATCGAATCATCACGGCCTAGCGAATTGTGGCTGTCGATATTACTCGCAGTGCCGGATGAACGATTCGGCATTGTTCCGACGCGAACCATCGAAAAGCGTCAAAACTAATGCCTGCATGCAAACGGAAATGAAAACTCAGCCGCATTGATATTACCACGAACAATTCCCCTCCAATAACAAAACGATCAGCGTTCAATTCACAAAATTCGGTGACAAAACTTTATTAAAAAGAAAAAAATTGTTGAATTTTTTTCTATTGTATTTTTGAAATACCAACATGATTGTTTACATTTTTCCAATCTGATGCATTAGTCAATATTCAATTGATGTGTTCTATCAACTGAAATGACCACAATTCAAATTGCAATATTCAATGGATGTAATATATTGCAAATTAATTGGGATGGAAGTGTTTTGGAGGCTTTGGGACAACACTGGTATCGTTTATCAATGATGAGAATTCATGGAAAATCTTTAATTCATCTGCAATGATCCTCTCTCAATATGAATTCTGGGATCGACCAAGGACAGGCATTCCCATGCAGAGAAGCTAGTACACAGTACAGATCAATTCCTTTGGACTATCCCAATTACTCGGTGTGTCGGAGGCAACTATGGTCACTGGATAGACATAAACCCAAATGCAATGCACGTTCACTGATGTGGACACTGCTACATATATACACGAGAGAGCTACGGTTTGTTGGGGTCACATGGGTCCTGTCAGATGCCTCGTTGGCACTATGTATATACAACGCACCCCCCTTTCGTGTTTTCATTTGTCCTTCAAGGACGGCTGCGTTCCGGCAAACGACCTACCTCACTGGTGAGTCAACCCCTCCCAAGAATGAGTTTATAATGCGAGGAATATATTGCTGAATGTCAACGTAATCTCCAACTTCCTGACGCATGAAGATAAAAAAATCACATAGCTCTTGAGTACTTGATAAGAATACCCCAGGCGTGTGACATGAGAATGAAAAGAATAGCATCTCATGCTGGAGATACTGGAACCCACTATAATTTTATGCATTACAGAAAAGGAGAAAAAGAAAGAAAAGTAGAACAATTTTTTTTCCCTATTCGTTTCATCCAAGGAAATTATCTCTTATTTAATTGAAAAAAATTTTATTCTCAAATGAAAAATATCAAAACTGTAAATTATCGTATTTTATCATACAATATATTAAATCTCGCTTTCATCATCTCATTTACAAAACCGTGCTAATTGACTCTGGTGTTGGGTGGATTAAATCATCATGGATATGTTAGAGGTATATTCGGTACCGATTATACCGGTATAGCATAAATGGTTTAATCGTGAACAACACATCGTTAGGTGGCAATAGCGAGTTGAAGCCATTGATGTCTCTACCTCCATTAACGGCTAGTTGGCACGAGTAATGAACGCATGATGTCAAGTATGTATTCAGAACGTCGTTACCAATTCACCAATGAACTCCAACAACTGATTTAATACGTACAAGTTTGATGGTGAAAAGTCAAAAGTATGAGGGAAATATATTATAGAGCTCAATTACCTAGAAATTGTTCACGAAATAGGGGCTGATATGACTGGTCAAATGCAAAAGTTTATTAAATAGTTACTGTTCTCCTTCCACATAAGCTCTAGAGAAACCGATGAAATACGCAATGGTAATATTCTCCTGCCACCTACCTAGTTGCGTAATACACCAAGGAATTTCTATGTCTTCAAAGCCCAGCGCTACGTTTTACCTTCATCTCTCCTCACAGATCCATTATTCACGGACCTCGAGTTTCTCGATTTACCCTTTCTCTCTCCCCCTCCCCCCCTCCTTCTCGCTACTCCACCGGAAACTTGGCCAACTTTTAATTAATTACTTCCAACGGAATTCAGTATAACTGAGTTTAACATACAACCCAAGCTATATATTACCATTTTTTTTCCTTCTTCTCTTCTCACTCGATTTCCATTTTTATTTTTTCAATTTTCCACTCTAGAGTACTTAGAGTATAGATAGCACTGTATATGTCGTCATTGAGATGAGGCCCCTTTATTGATTCAGCCTTCGTTCATTGCATTTTATGGGAAAGATGGAGATAGTCGTGGGTCACATTCATGACCCCCGATATAGGTTGAGGATGAGGTCTATTTCATTCTCCTTTCTTTGCTCAAGCACGAAACCCATGGGACTACTCATATATGTCCTTATAACCTGGGGAGATAAGCGAAGCCTGAGCCGACTACTAATGTACTCAAAAAAAAGTAGTGGATGAGAATGGAAATAACGAAGATTATGACTTTTTCGGTCAACGAGTGCAATTTCATTATTTCATCAATCAATTAATCCTTTTTTTTCATCGAGTTTTAACGATTTTAATTATTCATAAAACTCATTCTCTTTGAATTGCTAATTAAATGCACAAGTGAATATCGAGGATTATTCTAATTGCACAAAACTTGAAGGTAAAATCGATTAACAGTAGTAAACCAGGGGTTACGTCATTGTAGGACTGTTGAAGGGTACTTGGATGAGGTACTGTAGGTACTAGGACAGTGGTGGGATTTAGGCACGTACTGAGGATCAAATTCAGGGTAAATCTGGATGTATTGGTGGATAATTCTGTAGACAATGAATTTAATCAAGTAATTCCTACATTTATTCATTAAACATATTTTATTTACACTAAAATAGAAAATCAATTAACTCAGTTATGTGGAAAATTCATTGTTATATTATCACAAATACGTAATGTTGAAATACAAAAGCCCCAACTATTTTGTTTTCCATTCAAAGATGGAAATTCTATACGTTTTTGTATTTTTTATTATTATTATTATTTACAACCAACTTTTTGTTTTCAACTATGCTCGTGCATTTTAACCGGGGTTAACCGCTTGTATTCCCACTCACCTGACCCATATGAAACACCACTGATCTCCTTTGTCTTCCAGAATCGCACGGATATACTGTCCTATTCTTTACACTTTTTTTTTTTTCCACAAAAAATTTTTTTTTCATCATGTTTTATTATCGGGATCAGACCCTCGTTCCGAAACATTGCTGAAAATATTGCTGGACGCTGGATAAAAAGGGGTCACATATGTCATGAATATAACTCGAAATAATGCCGGAGTAACTGGGGAATAGTAAAATAAATAAGTGTGGTTGAAAAATTCCAGGAGTGACGCGTGACGATCAAAATAATGTGAATGTTTAAACGAGTGTGACCTGTTTTGTTCCGCCCATTGGGAATTTTTGGCCTTTATAAAGTGAAATTCGAGTATTTTTGCGCTCACCAGAGCACGTCGGGGTTAGTATACATATACAGTTACAAGTCCTTTATCCCTCTCTTCGCAGTAAAAATCTGAACGGAAAACACCCGCTAGTGACACGTGCGTCGCGCCACACTCTCTCGCTTCAATAAATCGATTGACATTTACTCCCTCTCCTCTTCTCCAGTACACTATACAGATTTTACCCGATGTTATGTAAAACCCGAGGGGGTAACAGGAAGCCGTTGCGTAATATGAACTCGGCTCGAGCGAATCACAGTGTTTTCAGCGTTACGCAGATATCTACAGTATAACTGGAGATTAACGACAAAGGAGTGGGGGGATACGTTACTGGAATATTTAACAGGGCCAATTAGTTACCCGAGCTGATTGATCAATTTAGTGAGTGAGAATGAAATCTTCAGTGTCGTAATCAATAGAGACTGTCGACAATTAAAATCCACTGTTACTGAATAAGTAGTTTGTGTCAGAATGTAATCAGACTTGGATATTCATTCACCTTCAACGTCGGGCGTTAATCGTAATATATATTTAAAAATTAATCCCATAGGTAGTAGTGAATGGAGAAAATGAATTTATTGTTTGAAACAAAATGAGAGAATATAATGATATAATACACAGAAAGTATTTCTCACCCCAATCGTTCCATTGATTGTAAAATGTATATATTGCAATAGCGATAACGATTTGACGAGTATCAAATTGTTATGCACAATCACGTAACTAACCTGGGTGTAACACGTTTCACGAGTATTCCCAGTGGACACGTTAGTTTTACGCGTGAATTGTTCTCGTCGCAGTGTGTAGTGCGGAATAAACCGGTCTCCCCCGGAACCAATGTTTTATGAGTGAATAATAATATAGATATGAAAAGATTAAAAATAGAGTAGAAAATGATGTGTATCATTGAAAAAATATCTAGTACAAATAGAAAAATTGAATTATCTTATCTAAAAAAAAAAAACAACCAAAACTCAAACCGTCCGAATTAAGTACAAATAACCAGTCTGAATTTTAAGATTCAGAGAGTGTCGTAGAACTGACATGCACAAGTGGTGCAAATGTTCATGAATTATTTTCGATGCATTAATTTTTCAAGTCTGTCCCCGCATCCTCGTTGCAGTAAGCGTGAATTATGAACACATTAGTGTGGCCCCGTAGGGAGGAGTGTAAAGAGGTGCATGCAAAGAGAGAGAAAATTTGTGGGGTGGAGAAAGGGGTGGGGGTTATGAGGAGATGTGAGGGGGTTGGGATAGGAATTGATTTATGACGACGGAGGTACGTTGCGCATATCTAATGTCCCACCAGCGATATTTGCCCTGGGGCTCTGGGTGAGAAAGGAGGCGGTTTATAATCTCAAAGAATACGATTCATCTGCATCGTGGATCTCGTTTGGCCGCCCTAATAGCCTCTGTATGGGTATCCCGCATCCTGTCATTTTGAATTTAGCTCATAATGACAGATGATTACCCAAAGAAAAAAAATTAATTCGAGCTTTTGAAACATTTCTTTTTGAGGCATTGAAAAGCTCAAATTGAGCTTATCCGATGATGCTAATTCTAACATTTACGAATCTCACTTCAACTCTCATTTTTGTTTGGATCTATGAATACATGTACGTTTAATGTTGTCGCTCTTTGGTGAATGGGATTTTTCCTGCATTAAAATTGCAGTCTTTATCCTCTCGTACTGTGTGATGGTTTGGACCTTGGATTTTTCACATGGGCATGATTATAAATTTATAATTCCACTATTTTCATGGAAAATTCTCATCTCCCGTGAGGATCAATAAAATTCGCTCTCGTTCCTTTGACAATTTATAGAAGTGACGAAACATGAGCTTTTCATGAATTTATGGTTGATTTGAAAAGGAATATATTGACCATATGAATCCCATTGTTAATCATTTATAATTTGAATGAGACGATGCATAAACATTCACCATTTTGAAAAACTGGGCTATTTTGTACGATGCACTCGACTGTTATTCCATTGTGATCAACAATAGAATAATATTAAAGTTGATTATATACTGGGTGTATGAACACCTTTTTAACCAGTGTATGTGTATACCTGCCAGGCGTGTATACGCAGTAAATACACAAAATATTGTGAAATACAGAGTTAAAAAAGGTCAATCAGAGAATGTGAAAATTTTCATATTCCGGGGTACAAAATATTCTCTCTCGTAGCTTTTATTTTTTTGTTCATGTGAACACGTGAAAATGAAAAGAAAAAAAAAAAACCTACACTCTATCCCCGGAGTGACTTTGATTCATCAACCCTCATTTGAAAGCTCATAAAAAGCACAAAAAGGTGATATGACATGGCTGTAGTTATGGGCAAGAGATTCCCCAATCTCCGCCAATTTTTAGTGTAGATTAATCGAGTATCGATCGCAGTCCTAGGCTCGGAAGGGTATGTATGACTATCGGAGTGAGTGAGATGTTCTTGCGAAGGAGGAGAGGATAGTTTGAGTTACACGTGATGAGAATGATGGAAAAAAAGGAATTGAGGGGGAACGGAAAAAATTGGTAATCCCAGTGGACCTGCTAGTATACAGTTGAGTGTGAGTGTGAGGAACTGGGGACAGGATATATCCCATTGACTCTGGAGACCCACGGGTTTATTCCTGTCCTCAGGAGAGGCTAGTCCTTCGTCACAGTGGATAGAACGAGCTTCTTCCATTTCTCCAATCTCCATCGAACGTTTTGTACTGATTAATTCTCCCCTCCCCTCTCCTCATTTTTTCCAATAAGCTTGATATACTTTTAATCAAGAATTAATCCGGTATCAGACTGTTCATCAGAGATGAGACGAATTTCTTTATATTTCTTTGGATTATTTAGGTGTCTAGACTTGAGAAGAAAAGAGAGAATAAAAAAAAAAAAAGTGGAAATAGTCGATAATACGAAATGGGTACAAACGACAGACTATAAAATCCCTTTCGTCGTAGCTAGTGTGTTAGTTTGGTTGTTTCTCTCCGTACATATACAGGTGAAAGCTAACTTTATTGGCTGAGGATTTTACTGTCGACTGGCGTTACACACGCTTGTTAACACCACCGTTCATACAACATACCCAGTGTGGCTCTCTCATTCCATTGTTGGCCCACTGGCTATCACGGGAATTGCGGTAAACAACAAAACCACATCAACGAGAATGTGACAAGAGAGACTCAACACTTGAAAATGTTTTATCGACTTTAATTTATACGGATTAATTTTTTCTCGATAGTTTTGATGATATCATTTCCCTGGGATTTTCATCATTGAAAATTTAATAATACAACACCTCGACATCCGGCAAATTCTCCTCCCTCCCATCCTCGTACACTTCACTACGAAAACTTCAAGTAAAGTAAAAAACTAAAATGAACCGATGAACCATGGAAAATCTATTGCTTTTAATAATCCCAAGTAGTATGGAGAGGTACCGAGGATAATCTGTGAGTTTTCCAATATTCTACGTGTTCCATCCTCGCCTCGTTTCATACCGTGAGATGCACCCCACAACCCCTCTCTCCCACTCTTCTTTTTTCTCTTCAATATACACCAGCACACAGCCATTGTTATCGTGGATTTTGGCAGTGGCCTGTGTTTACCCTTTGACTCGCAGATAAATTGATGGCTCCATATCCTTTTTCCCTCTCTCTTTCTCCCTTTTTCAACAACCAGTAGGAGACTTGGCCAAAATATAACTCCATCTCTTTTCGACCATGTCACTTCTTCATCCCGTCATCTTGTCCAAACACTCCTCCCCCTACCCCCACCCCAGTACATAAAGATATGACTAAAAATTCTCTGCTGTCGAGTGGTGGGCAAACCCCACAGTTTCGCATATTTCAATATCCTCTCCGTCGATTTTCCATCCATCGAAATTATTATCGTTTTTTCTCCATTTATCACTGACCATAACACCCTGAGAAAGTCGTGAAAACTCGAGGATTGGCTGAGAAAGGAAAGAAATGAGTTATCGGTGAGATTGTGGAAATGTCAGAGAATAATCTAAAAGTTATAAATTAAATGGAAGAATAACGCAGAATTGATATGTTATACTTATATCCTTTGCATTCTCTGCAATTTCTTATCTCGTATTATTTCATTTTGACGTTAGTTTTTTGACTGAATTATGGGTGAAATTAAAAATAAATTGTGTTTTAAAATCTCGGATTCAATCGGATTTACTGGGAAATTGGTTACAATGAGAAATTGATGATTTTCATTTCACATGAGGGTGCCCATTATTGTCCTTGCAATATATATGTGTAGTCTATGTACCGAGAAACATCAGAGATCGGATTGTGTCTGGCAAGCCGTATGATTGACTGTCGGGTATCTAAGAATTCGCTGAAGCTTTTGGAAAGGTCTCAATCGTGCTCCTTCACATGAGTAAAAAAGAGTCACTGGATTCTTTTGCTGATTTTCTCTCGTGGCTCTTGAAGATTTATCGGAAGAAATTGCAGAGACGCTTGGAGATGTTTTCCACGTGATTCCTCAGCGGTAGATCGTACAGTTTATTTTTCAATTCTTTCGTCCTGCATGAAGAAACTGATGATTAATCCAAAAACGAATTAAAGTTATTGTGGAACAGGAAAATAGGATGAGAGAAATCTTAAAGTCTATTTTCCAATCTGACGCGTATATGTACTGGTTCATTTAATTTTTCGCCTCTTTTGTCAATCTCAATTCGGTCGAACGACTTTTCTTATGGACAAAAGAATTCTGTACTCTTTTTCCATTTATTTACAGTCTCTATCTCTCTTTTTCCTAGCTAGTGCTGTTCTCCCCTCTCCCCTTTTTTTTTTTTTACTTTGAGAGATGCTGTCAAGAATAGTCGGATATCTTGGTAATCTTTGTAGTGGAAAAATCCGATTTTACGAATTCTTTTTTTAAGTTTTTTTCAAATGTGACGTAAAAGAGTGGAAAATTCAGTTTTGACATTGTCGTCCCGAGGGAAGGAGTACTGAAGTGCTCAGATTTGTTCCAACGTGACCTAGAATTATTTTTGAAATGTTCTAAATGAGTAAATTTGACTTCAGTTTCATTGAATTTTTATATTATTCAAATGGCTGGAGAATTTAGGAGAAATCTTGGAGGATATGTCACTCGAACTAGTGATGAGAAGTGATGAAAATATGGAGAATGTATATTTGAGAATAGATTGTAGACTAGATTTGAAGATGATTTCGTATATACCAGGGTTGATATTGATTGATGCTGCAAAACCCTCAAATCTTCATCTAAAATTTTGCAATCTAAACATATCCAATCGCTTTGATACTCATCTCCCCCCACAAAAAATATATTTCTCGAAATCCCATTACTCGCCTCCATTTTTTTCCATGAGGGGAAAAAAAAGTCAAATCATTGAAGCTATAGAAGTACCCATAACTTGAAGACTCTACTACCTACCAATTCCCATTTCACGGTGTATCTGAGCCATCTACCAATTCCATCCATTCTCAATCTCTCAAACCAAACGTAAACCAAACGAGATACACAAGAGAGTGTTCGTTTGATACGTGTACATCTTCAAGCACACGTATCTCATGCTCCATGAAATGTTGGTATAGAGTTTATCCGTTTCCACATATAAGGAATATACCGACAACTACCAATCCGTAGACTCTCATCAAATAAAAAGTACACCAATACCCATACCACCATCCACCAAATGACAGTTTCTCACTCTCTCGTCTCCCGTCAAGACCCCCTCCATCTACTTGTGTGGACTTGCCTTTGCTCGGTGGCCAAATATACACGCCACGACCTCGTCTCGCATTTCCCGAGTAAATAACGTCTCTTCGTTTACTCTTCCAACTCATTCTGCATACAACAAATTCATCCAGCTGCCTCCACACTCATCTTCAAACGCAATGGATAAAGCTCAAGCCAGAGATTGGAATTGCATGCATTATACAGTAGACTCTCGTTATAGTCGAACTCATGGGGCAGTAGGGGAAGCGAATTCGGAGAATTCGACTATATTTTTCTGCCACCACCACGCACTTCGAATTTGAGAGAAATTTATTTTTCGGCTTTATTTCTTCTGTAATTCTATATGCCTCACTAGAGAGAACAATAGATTGTTAACATCTTAGGGCCCGAAGGTGATAGAGTGGGGGAAGCGTTAATCTTCGAAAAAATCGATATGAGGGGAAGTTCGACTATAACGAGAGTCTACTGTACAGAGAAATGACTCGTTTTAACGCGACCATCCTCAAATAAATAAACACTCTTGAGCATTCATTCTATCGGAGAGATTATTATTTCATGATTAATCATCATTACTCACCTGTCACCTTGATGTGATATGGCAACTGTACCCTCCACGTATCCTGTAATTTTCTATCCGGTGCAACACACCGATATTCCCCAGCATCCTGATACACAACTCTCCCCAAAACCAATGCACCAGGACCTCCAGCAGGATCCATACTTGTCCCATGACCCCAACATCCACCATCACACTCAAGTGTAACAGCACCACCAATTTGTACTTCAACTTTTCTCGAGTCTGTCGCCTCGCCATTCAGCGCCTCTGCCTCAAGCTCCAAATCTGGATTTACTGCAAGGATAAAGGAAACGAGAGGAAAATTATTTTCAATTTCACATTCTCGAGAGTCAGAAAAAAAATGGGGGAAAATGGCTGGCAATGAGGGAATGGAGGTTACCGTGTTGGAGATTATGCTCTGGGGTAATGCGACTTATAGATTAGGCGCTATCAATCTTCGCTGATGCCTGAGAACGTCATAACGAGTCCAGCTAATATGGTGGATCTTGACTACTTTGAAATAAGATTGCTGGAGAGGATTGAGGAAAATAATTGATGACAAATCGAGTGGTGTCCTATCATCATTTGTTCGGCTCTTGAATCCATCAATTTTGGAATCGATTAGAAATAATTAATGAACCCATAGTTATCCCAACAGTTTTATCAGTTGGATCAGCTAGTTGCTCCATCTTCTGGAAATTAATTTGCCAGAATCATCTTCAAGAAGTTTGATATCTCGTAATTTATGTATTGCCTAGAGCCTTGCACGTGCTAAATCTTGGCCAAGTTTCGTTGATGATTCTGGTCGTTGGTTACGTGATACGTATGTATATGATACGTATTTTCTACTGTCATCTATATAGACTCTGAGGATTGTCTGTCATACAGCTCTCGTCTCTGTCATCTATATCCAGAAGAAGATGAGTGGGTTGGGGTTGGTAATATCGTGTTCACTGGTCACGTACCAGGGATAAACTTTGGCGGCGTATCGTCTTCTCCTGTATCTTGAGACCTGTGTGGACCTAGCACCACTGAGAGCAGTTAGTAGCTTGGCATTTGGTTGTTACGAGAAAAAAAAAAAATGTCCAATAAAATTCTCATTCTCCCACGAACATGTATGGAAAATTCCTTTCCTCAGAATTACAAAATATCGATTGTTAGTTCTTTGAAGACTCATCTTTTGTCATGCTGAGGATAGATATATGCTTGGAGTACATTCATATTCTGACATCAGAGCATTTGAGTCATGGAGGTGAAAGAGACCGTGAAGGAAAAAAAATATATTCTACAAAGGGAGGAATGAGGGAGGGACAAAAATGTGTGGATACGGTATTTCAAAGGGAAGAAAACTGGAGAAATAGAGTTTCTTGGGGGGTGAGTCTCTAGGTATCTGACAAAGATGTTGAAGAATTCCAGTAAAATCCTTGAGTAAAAATCTCTCAGTTTATTCATTTTCTTGATTAAAGAGAATAATTTATAGGAGTATGAATAACTATTGATTCAATCAAGAAATCACGAATCAAGTTATCGGATTGAAATGAATCATCGCCTTGTGTTCATATCCTTTGTATGAGTCTCAATTAATAATCCTACATGAATAAATCATGCAATGTTATAATAGACAATCTCGTTGTAACTGTCCTGGGGTCGTTGGGATCACATCATCGTCCATGTTGCACGTTAGAGAGGATAAGTAATCCGTTAGGTATCCGAGGGGTGACGTTGAACCATGTAATCGATGATTACCATAGAAGAGAGAGAGAGAGAGAGAGTGAGCAGAGTGGGGAGGGGGGAAGAGAGGAGCGGTTTATGGGTGCCTCTAGCTGGCCAAATTGCGGAGAGATTAGGCGATCGGAAGCTGGCAAACCCGAATGATCAGAAGGGCGTGAGGATACCAGCTACAGGGAGGAAACCAGGAGGTGGGAGAGTATGGGTAGAGCGTCAACACTGGGGATAGCACGTTTGGATAAGGCGCCGAATGGTGAGGATGACAGAGTGAGATGGCATGAGCTGTTATACTGATGAGGGGGAAGTGTGTTGAGTGTGGGAATGAGATAGAAAGGGCGAGGGGGAAAGAGGTTCATTCCAGAATTCAACGAATAGGCGACTGCGCCAAAATGCCAGATGTTCTGACACCCGGGATTGAACTACAGGGTAGAGAGAGAGAGAGAGAGGGAGATAGGAAATTTGCAAATTTTCGCAACGAGATGCGAATAATTTCCGGACGGCTCCGCAGTTTCCTCCCTTGACAAATCACCGTGGTTTGCCATTATCGAGGAGACCCGAGTAATCATACAGGTTCAACAAAATAGTATACATTTAATTTTTCATGTTTTATCATTAATCAGTGGTTAGTCCACTCTAGTTAACAATTATTAGTGGAATTTATTTTGAACGTCAATGTTGTTAAATTGACGAATTTAAAATCGATATACTCACATCGTGCATGGAGAAAATAACCAATGCTTGAGAAAACTCCTGAAATGTGTTTGGTGTAGCACTTGTACCAGCCGCTGTCGTTTCTACTTATTTTGGTAAAATTTAACCAACCATCATCGCTCTGTTCCACTGGTGGTGGCCCATTATCTGTAACAATAACGACAAATGGTCATTTCCTTCATTCAGCACCGTAGAATCTCTCGGATTACATCTTAAAAAGACCCCCCACCTCCTCCCGAACCCACTAAAAAATTTTTTTATCGTCTTTTATTCTTCCCCGAATTTCTCCTCATAAATTTCTTACATTCAACCATCTGTGATACTTCATAGTAAATGTATTCACCCGCGAATATGGAACGATTGCATATGTAGTGTGTATGGATTTTATAGAGCATTGTAACAAAGTTTTTGAGGGGGTATAAAATCGAGGGAGAGAGGGGAGGTATGAAAAAGTTTTCGTCGCATGTTACATAAGAGCTATCTATCTGGAACGAGAGTATACTCGGGCATGGGTTGACTCGATTGTACTAACGGTGTCTGTGTAGAGGCGACATGTGAAGGTATACCGAGGCTGCTTTGTCACGGATGATACAGGACGGCGTCGTGACTTGGCAGGAGAGCAAAAGAGATTTTTTTTTTTCTCTCATTCGCTGCTCCTTTCTGATTCTTTTTTTGCTTTTCTTCAAATTTTTGTTTTATCCTTGTTGAGAGAACCCACCCCCTCCAACTCCTCTACTTCTCTCGAGAAATTTGGCCAAGGAACAAACGAATCGCGAGGATCGCATTGCCACTCGAATTTTCTCTACGTTAAGATAAATCTGTGCCAGGAAATATGGCAAATTCACATCAGCGAGATTTCACGTTAATGATAATAATTCTGCCTATTTTGCTGGCAATGAATCAGGAATGGTTTTTTTTTTTTCAGTCAATTGAGGTTTTAATATTGATTTTAATTCACGTACAAAATAACAGATTCATTAATCCTTCAGTTATTCAAAAATTAATTATCGCTGTTGTAATCATCGTGAATTATTCAATGTTTCATTGTTTTTTGGGGAATTTTGAATAATTAATTTGAAATATTGTAATTTTAGTTTGTTATGTTTTAGTATTTATTGTCATTTGTTCTTTAACACGCGCAGTATTGATGAGGACAGTGGAATAATTAATGATCAAACAAAATTGATTGAGTTATTATACACTGGAAATTTTAAATGACAAAAAACCGATATTTTGCTTGTCTTGAAAAAAATATAAATAATTCATTAAAATCTCATGTAACTAATCAGCTTATTAAAAAAAAATCTCTGGGATTTTGTGATTCCCGTTTCAGACGTTGACGTCCTCTCGAATCACAAATTCTTTCTGTGAAAAATTTCGCTGGTGTGACGTGAGAGAAAAATTTAACCCACAAAATTGAAGATGAAATGCAAATTTGAAAATTTGACGAATATATTCGACACAAATGTGCATCCGTCGTAAATCAAGTTAAATGTATGATTTTCCGTTGAAAATTTTCCTCGCTTTTCACCTACATCGTCCTGAAAATCAATAATTAAGGTAATAATTCAATTTCCATGCAATTAAAAATGTCAAAATTGACAATTTAACCAATGAAAGTATTCAAAATTTTAAACTCACCACGTTGCCACACCGGTAAACTTGATGGATTGCTGTCCACCTCGCATTTCAAGCTAACAGCCATGCCCTCGATGATGGGTATTCCGAAACCGGGTAAGCGCATTATAGCGAATGACGGAGTATCTGAAATTATCAAACAATTAATGTCCCATGCTTGTCAATAACTCCGCGTCACTCCAAAATTCAGTTTACGACTGTTCTCCAAATTGAACGATAAACTCCCAATTCCCCCATCCCAACAGTCTTTTTTTCTCTCCTCTCATCCTTCATCATAACCTGCAAAAAATTAAGCCCGCGATGACCTATTTTTCACTGTCATATAATCCATTGTTTCAGAAAATTGAAAAAAAAAAAAAAAAAACAAAAATCGATATTTGTCAGTGAGACAACTGAGGTTTCTACTCCTTCAAGGCACGTTCTTATTAAATAATACAGTGAGTAATGTGGTTTGTCGCGATTGGAACTGCGTTGAATTCATGTGACATACCAGACATAGTTATACCTCCAGGTACTCAGTTATTTGGTGGGATCATAATGGTGAATGGGACAATGCGAGCTTAATGAAATCTGTTCACGAGTGCTCAGTCATCTTCACTTGATCTACATACAGTGGCGATGATGGAAGATGATTATTAAATATCAAAATTGGGGCTGACGAAGATTTGATAATTGGTTCATTATTCCAATTGATCAATTGATTTTTTTCAACTGAAGTTCTCAAATATTACTCCTCCATTGTTAGCCACTCACTCCGATCTTGTCATTCCTCCTCATTATTAACTCATTTAAACTTTGTAATCGATCTACTCTGCACAATCCAAATCCCAGTTTAATATTCCCTCCACAAGATTATCCCTAATGTTTGCAAATTGTCACTGGAAAATTGCGTAAAACTCTTCAAAGTCATCTCGAGCTATTAAAGTTTACCCTCTGCATCACGTGGAAAAATACCAAGAATTTACACAATTTTTTTTTTTCTCATTTTCATTCTAATGGTACGTTTATGAGCTCATCGAATATTTATGAATCATTAAAACCAATTTTTCATAGCTTTCAACAGTATGAGAGAATAAAATCTTTTGATCGTCCGCAGATCGTTTCCCTGGAGATCCGATTATTGCATATAAAGTATAATGAAAAGCCTCACAGTATTTTCTTTGAATATTCTCCATAAATTGCACAGTTTGTTTTTAAATTGGTTCTTGGAGAAAATCTCAGTCATTGTGATCGTGATTATTGTTCGAGGTTTGAAGTCAGTATTGAAGGGAAAAGGGAATAAGGGAAATGGTCAGACACGTGAGCATCACTGTGAAAATGGAACGAGAGAAACAAGAGAGGCAACAGTTAAAACTGGATTAAAAAAAAAAAAAAAACAAAGGGTGAAAAACATAAGCAATCAAGGGGAACTCGTTGTCAGTAGTATGCAGAAGGTATACACAAAACGGGGAATAAATCCGTGCAAAGTACGAAGAATATAATTGCGGACAGAGAAGTGACATTCTACCTCACTTTTTGTCTCATTTCTCATCCCCACCACTGACTAGGTACGTGTGAGTCCAGGCGGAAAGAAAATCGCTGTCGCCTCGCTTTAATGAAGTGTCGTCCACACGCCATTCTCTTTCTACGTGCTGGAGAAATAGGGGCTCGCTGGAGAGTGGGCGGGAGGGAGGGAACAACCTGTGTATGTCTGGCTTTGCTACATGTAGGTAGAAATTGCTGCAATTAACAGCGCGTGAAGAAAAAAATTAATAAATAATATAAAATGAAATAAAATAAATTGTGAGGTGAATGCGGATTTGATGGAAAAACGTGGAGAGCCAATCGTTGAGTGGGTTAAAGAGTTTTTAGTTTAGAAAATGAGCAATGAATGAAATAACTAGTGACTTGGTAGTGGTTTACGTCAGGCGCATGTACCTGAAAATTGAGAAGGATGGAAAATTTACTAGAAAATTTAATTAAACCTCTGAAATCTCCAACACGAATTTTCTTTACCAAGCAACAACTTTATTCCCTCCTATTCACTAAATTTTCCCAGGTTAATTGAAATATTCATACAATACCAAACTCATGAAACTAATTGCTCGAACGGTTCATTCAGCCTCTCAATGCCAAAGTTCAGAGTAGGAGAAAATGAGAGCTTTCAAAGTGCCAATACAATTTACAGAAAAAAAAAAAAATGTTTCACGTGTGATCGTAAAAAGAGGACGAGTTTTCCTCGCATAAAATTTTATAAAGAGAGTCGATACACTCGAGCTTGCGTTTGTACAGTAAACTTTATGGCAAATACTGTCGCGTCAAGTAGAGGCTAAATTATTTTCTCTCTCAATAGGAATATTTCCACTTTAAACGATTCACAAATAAAAAAATACATCTCGCTGAATATATACCCGTTTTATTTCGGATCACTGGATTGATTGCATGTGACACAATGACGAAAGGGGGGGGGGGAGGGGGGACATCTGCTTGTATATTGTATATGATGGCGTCTAGGTGTACACATAGTCGGTCTGTTAACGAGTTGCCTCCTGTATAAATTTTAGATGCAAATCGTTGGCAGAAGAGGAGCTGGAGGTTGACACGTCTTATCGGATAGCATCGACACCCGTGGTAAGTCACCCTTCGTGGTGTCTGTCGTATTGAAAGGAGGAGGAGGTGGAGAGGGGGGGGGGGGGCTCTGTACACTGAATTCCCGAACTGTCAATATATATTCGAAGCACTCCAAGGCTTCTCCAGAAAACCAATTCAAAAGGGAGATTTTTCTTTTTTTTTCTTTCTCCTTCTCATATTCTTCATTTTTGATTGTATGATTGCGTGTCGATCACACTCAGGGTGAGATTATTTATATGGATGCAATTTCCTTTTCATTCAGAGGTTTCAAGGGAGGAGGGTTGACTCATTTTAATGAACAGAATTTTTTTTATATATTCATTGAAAACAGAGAGAAAGATTTCTTGTTTCCAGGGAAACTCCCTCGTTTCCAGGATTCTGTGGTTATGGAATCCAATTGAATTTATTTTCATCAATATTTTTCTTTAATTGTATCATTGAATTGATCTTCGGGTTTATTATGAATTATCATCATTATTATTAAAGCTCAAT
Source organism: Coelinius sp. EB29 (assembly GCA_035578325.1). Classification (NCBI taxonomy): domain Eukaryota; kingdom Metazoa; phylum Arthropoda; class Insecta; order Hymenoptera; family Braconidae; genus Coelinius; species Coelinius sp. EB29. Next base: position 6,299,644 of record JAOZGT010000008.1, read on the forward strand.
CAACATCGGTCGGTAGTTACAGTCAATCGTTAGAGAAAAAGTAATAGGGAAGTGAAATGAGATACGAAATTGACGAACACCAAGTAGAGAAGGGACTCTAGTTTCCCCACTTAGGGGATAGACTCACTAAGCCATGCAAGTAGCTTCTGGGTAACACTTTGAGTAACATGTAAATCGGTATTAAACTCGGAACTCCAAGACACCATTTTCATCAAGGATGAGACAAACTTTTCTGTGATTTACTTCTACAAAACTCATTTCAATTTATTTTCATTATTTGTTTGGTAAATCTTGTTTCATTTTTTTATCGCAATATCATTTCCTTTTCACGAATTTATATCAAATGTCAAGAGATATACAAATACAACTGCAGAGAAAAGATTGCAAGGGGTAATTTTGTTGAAGAAAAATCACCAACAATTTCTCATTTTTCTTCCACAAACTCCAACAAAATTCTGATACCAAGTACATGATATTCTCCTGAGCTGAGAGTACAAAAAGTTCTCACACTTGAAGGAAGAAATATTGCATTCTCATTTGAAAAAAAAAACATATGTTTTTTATGACGGGTGAATCGAAAATTGCAATTCTAGACTCATTCTCTCACAACTGATTACCCAACTTGTCACCTTAATATTCAATATTGTCACACTGGCTCTTTCTCTCTGCGATCAGTCAACTCATCACTCGTAGACGTCTCTCAACAAAAGAAGAGCTCGTAAATCAATTACAGAGAGCCCTTCGAGTTGGCTAGAGGAAAAAATGCCACGTACTCTTCACCAACTTTCGGGTCTTGACGTGATCAGCAAACTCACACGACTACCATTTCCTCACTTTTTATCCAGAAATTTTCAACACCGAGAGCACAAATTTCACCTGAGTTAGTTACAAAATGAACGAGAGAAAAAAAGAATAAAATTTTAAAATCCAGGAAGATTTGCATCTCACAATGGAACTGAGATATACAGTAAAAACTATTCAAACAAGTATCAACTTCAGTTGAGCACGTTCTCCAACTACAAGGATATATACTGGTTCAAGTGAGTCTACTGTCACGCTAGATTTGAATATGATTGATCGAGTGTAAGCCAGGCCCTGACGTGAATACCGAAGTATACCTATATCCACTGAAGGAGCTTACGGTTTGAGCTAAACTGCTTGCTCCAAGTACCTGTGTTCAACTACAATAAAATTGTTCATTGTTGGTGACGTTGAGACGTATTCTGAGACTAATCACCTAATAATATTGTCAACATCTCAGGAGTAATCATGAAAAAATAAACAACTGACTTGTAAGAAGTTGAAAGAAAAGAAAAAGACTTAACTAATTGAGAAACTCGATTTATTATTTTCTTCGTGTAACAACTGTATTCAATTTACGAGTAAATTTATCCATCTCAATGATATATAGGTCAGACAGTATACATAACCCAAAGGATCACTATTAGAAGAAAAAGAAATACAAGTTGAGCCAATTTATCTTTCATCTCATCAGAAAGAATCTATGTAGCAAAAAATTATGTATTACGCTATTCATATACATGAAAGAAGTTATATATCCACAGGAACATAATTACGTTGGTCTATCTCATCAGTTACTTTCCCCCATTGAACCTCAATGTGAATATTTTCTTCTTTTCACATATACTCTCTGCCCTCTCATCATCCCTCACATTTCCCTTGCCAATTTATTGCCTCACGAGGGCTTCAATTTCTCATGAAAAATGTACTTATCGCACCGTCCAATCATGCACAGGCTCATATCTCCCCTCAAGCCCGCTTGGTAAATTCATAACCCTGTAAAATTACTGTTTACGGTGAAAATTGAGTGGATTGAAATTCAATTGTCCCATCAAACTCGTCCGTTTTTTTTCCAGAACAACGGTACCGGAAATAAAAAAAATTGTCCCATCAGTGCCCGTATAATCGTCCCTGGAATATCGAAGGCACCCGCATATATCAATCCAATGACAGTTGCTCCGTGAAATTTTTGTCATCACCAGTTTCATTGAAGACAGTTAAACTCAAAGTATCTCTCAATATGTCATGTACCATCAGAAGAATTCACAACGAGTGATCAAACAGAGAAGAATTTTTGCAATAAAGGAGTATTACGTAGAAAATGACTTGGTGCAGAGAGGCAGGACATTTTATGCAGCGTAATGGTTGAAGGAAAAAAAAAAAGATATAAGCGAAATAAAAAGAACGAGTTGCAGTGGAACGACAGGATGATCGCAGGGATGAGAGTCTGCTGAAAATACTCGTTAAAAGAGAAGGACTATAAAATGTGCAAAGAAGACGTATACGATACGCTCGGGAGCTTTGAAGAGGATAGCATGAGAAATAAGAAGGTAGCGTTGGAGTGATGTATATGGGTTTCGAGTCGCGAGAAAATCCTTGTGCCCTTCCTTGTCATTTCACCACTCCTATTTACCCCCCTCCCACCCCTTGCCCCTCTCTTTTCACTTCCGACAACCGGAGACTAGCGTCCTTCGAGCACTCGGCGTTTTTGTTCTTCTGCAAGAGTTAATCCTCGGTACCAGCGAGTTTTCTTGAAAACTCGAGCAGTGTTTCTGAGACTTTCCAAGAAGGTTCAATACAGCAGGGGCTGAGGGGTGAGATGTGTAAAGAAGCCAGGTTAGGAGGAAAACAGGATAGATGGAGGTAAAATGGTGAGAGGGAGGACCTGTGGAGACTTGCCGCCTGGGAGTAAGTAGCAAAAGAGGCAGAGAAAATAAACTATACTGTATAGTACAAGCTCAAGGTACAAGCTATCGACTATCCTATACTCTGTTGAGGGAGAGAGAGTTATGGTGTCCATAGTGTGCACTACTGCTGGGGCTTAATTAAACTTATATTTCAATTTCAACGATTCTAGGGTACATGGGAATTTAAATGGCATAATCTACATATTGTTAGTTGCTGTAAACTTGGTTGAGTTGTAATGAAATGTTTTTATGGGGTAAAAAGTTGTTAGGGGTGAGTTTGTCAATGTACTTTTCTGAGATGATGGGTAGATCAATTTCTTAACTCATAAAATTCTTTGGAAATTCATTGAGTATCTTAACAACAATGTCTAGAATTCAGACAATGTTATCGATAATAGGTACTTACACTGTACATCAAGTAGAATGCTAGCATTCAATGGCATTGCCAGTGTGACATGACGTGCCGTACATATAATCGTTGCATTGTGATGTCCTCTCAGTACCTTAAGATGTGCACCACTGTGTCCACCTTGTGCTGATGGTACAACAGTGAGATTGTCCGGTGGCTGTTCAGGGCCTTCTAGGGTTGTTTGAGAGAGTGTCATACCCCAGGACAATATTGAAGGTGGATTGCCACCCTCAACGGCACATTCTAGTGTCAAATCTGAGCCCTCCTTAACTGGTACAAACTGATTTCCTGGATCCAAGCGTCGGCCATCTATCAGCAGATAAGTCCCCCGTGGTGCCTCTGAAACACGAATCGCTCGTTGAGCTTCTGGGAACACTTGTGGGTACATGTTATAGAGGTTAAATTGCCATCGTATGAAAAATTATGAATCAATGCATAAGGGTGAATTTACGGTACAGAAACGCTTCAAACTCTGAATAAAAAGTGCTTTGAAGCACTTGTCCCTCTCAACATACTCAACATTAATATCACGAGTATTTCCTCACGAGACTCGCAAGTTGAAATGTTATTTAATACATACTCTCAATGATTGGTTAGTTTAGTAACACTGTCTCCAGGGTATCTTCGTGTCGTTTATATAAAAGTGTACCTCTCAACCTCGAGCGCGTGTGGTTAAAGTGTAAACCAAACGAGGGCATTTCCCAGTGGTGTAAAATTTCAAAGTTAAATCAAATATTTTACTTGAAATTACCTATGTGAATTATGATCAATTCTAATTTCCAATCCTTCTTCATCGAGATTGTATATTCGTGAGAACTAAAACCTGTTGGTGTTGGTGGATGAAATTCCCCCCCCCCCCCCTCCCTCGAAATGAAAGTAAAACACATGGTATAGAGTATACGAACAGCAGGTGCAACGAATTATTTAACGTTCAACGAGCTGGACTCAACGCACCCTATGCACTATCTAGTGGGTATAATGACACCTTCTGTGTCATGCCCAAGAACGTTGCTACGTTACCTATACACGGTATATACTTCCCAAAGAAAATTGAGCAAAATGTTATTCTCCAATGTACTTGGCTACTGTTGGAGGATGAGGTGAGTCAAAAAAACTCTACAATCCAACGGACAGGGTCTGGACGAGCATACAGCAGGTGTTAATATGGACACATAACGTCTCTCGTCCTCTAGGTATTCTAACCCCAACGCTGGTGCTTGCCAACCCCTCTTGGAAGCACATTTGGCGCACGTGGTGCATTGTTTCATGGGACCATCCCTCTCTCTCTCTCTCTTTCTCTATCCTGGAAACTGGTCCTTCTCTGTCACCTAGAGCCTCCAAAGTACTTTGTGAAATTTCACAATATCCGGTGGAGGGTGTTGAGAATTGAGGATGAGGCGTTGCAAGGTGATACCGTTTCCTGACAGTTTCTCCATTTTCATCAGTTTTTTTTCCAACTCTATATTAGATCTTGATTCTATAGGTTATATGTGATGAAATTTCGATGAAATTTTAATGAAAATTGTCAAGTTTCCATTATTAATTCAAAAAAAACTTTAACAGAGCATGGAAAAAAAAAAATTGTGACTCTTCTCTTTTGCAATTCATATTTCACATTTTAATATGTACTCAAATATTTTCTCCACATTTTTTCATTTCATTCTCTGTTTGTATTTAAAGAGTCCCTGGAGATGAAATTTATAACGAAAATTGGTTCGTTGTGGGTGCTGAAAAAAGGTGGTGGTTATTTAGGGAGAGGAGAAAAAAAAAATATGAGATAAAAGAAATGAAAGTACATGTTTGTTCACAATTCATATATGCGAAGAGTCACCGGAGGTAGCGCGTGAGCAACTGGGCCATGCAAATATGTATGCGGCAATATGTGCAACCCCGCACCGACTATCCTTCCTCAACATTCTTGTAACTTGGTGAGCGAATGTTAAATATTCAAGAGGAAAAAACCGGTGGATTCTTCTATATATATAAAAAAAAAAAAAGCCGAATGTCTCTCATTCTATGTATTTCTTTCCACCTTTCTCCTCTCATACACTACTCATGACAGGACAGTGAGACACTTGATACTGTTGACCAGTGATACACGAGTTATCTTCTCATTCTCATCCTCCAATGTACCCCTCTCACGGACCAAACGTATCATCGATTTTGCAATTAGGAACAGCTGTTGCTCTTGAGTCGCGCAAAGAGTTATGAGAACAGTGAGGACTTTTATCGTTATCAATTCAGATGGAAAAGTTTCTTTAATTCTTCAAGAATCGTACCTCATGAATCGCTCGGAAGAAATCTCCCCCATCCTGTGCTCTGTTTTGAATTTATGATGATAAAGTTACTCACAACCAGAAGAGCGGAAAAGGAGAAAAATTCTTCCAATAAATTGAATAAATCAAGTTACTCACGGAAGCAATCATGAATGAAGAATGAATAAGCCCCTTACCATCAATTACTCGGTACATTTCATTAACTCTTCAATATAAAATACGCAGTACTCTCATGTATTTCCCCAAAATAGCAGTAATCCATGTGCTAATCCAATCAGAGCTTGCCCATTTCCCCCCAGACAGTACCAAACTTGGTTTGTGGTAATGATTCCGGATGGTGGGGAAAGAGAGCAATAAATAGACAAGATCCATGATTTAGCTGGAGAAATCCAGCGAGGTCCTATCCCAGCCACACATGAGCGCGTTCAATCGACTTTTCCCCCCACAAAAATTCTGTTTCTGGTCCGGAAAGATTAGCCAGCTTCACTAGTTTTTCTTGTGCTCTCTCCTCACAATTTGGAGGTATAGAATTCGCACACGATCATCATGTTTTTCTCGTTCATTCCATCTTTTCTTATTCCCTCCTCCTTTTTCCGCTGTTCTCGGCACAAATTCACCTCCGGTCTATTTCGCTACAATCCCCCTCTCCCAAGCCTTGAATCGTACCACTGGGGCACATCCATTAATCCATGCTGACGGAACACTTTCCGTATATTACACCGTCAACGTTTATCTCGAGAAACCGAACATACGGTGGGTAGTTTTCTTCGACGAGGTATCGGAAGCCACGGAAACGATTCACTTCTTCAAAGCCTCTACCCCCACTAGGCTAGAAAACGTGCAAAACGTTTTAACCCCCAGTACTACAACCACTCATCCCATCTAGCTCTCGTCTGAATCACACCTTCAGGTACTTTCGGTGAGTGCAACTTATACACTTTTTGAAACATTTTGTTGAATAAATATTCACGTGATATCAGGAATTTATTTATCAGAAATAAATCAATGATCATTAATTAAAATCAATGTCTATCATCAGTAAACAATAGCCACTTTTATAAATTAACTCTCTGCATGTGGATAATGGTTTAATGATCTCTGCAAAGTGAAAATGCACTCAGTATGATTACCCCTCGACTACTATTACCCTGTGTCATGTAGATAATCAGTTTGTAACTAAATGAAGTCACGCAGACACAATCTCGTGAGATTTATATCGTCTATCGGTTTATCAAGGGGCGTAACTATGCACGGTTAGAGTTTCACCAAGGACAGACCGATAACTTACGAGACAGCTTAGAATATTTTACCTCTACCCTATTCGACTTACCCCAGCAGGCAAAATCATGGGGGAATTTTCTTTTTAAATGCAAATCTCAAGCTCTTTAATTTTATTTTCATTCGAAACAACTTGTTGAAACAATCAATCTGAATCTTAAATATTCCTTGCGAGTCATTCCAATTCCGCCTCAAATGACATGAAAATTTTTTTTATTTCGAGAGAGAGATGTGAGTGTTCAGTCGCATTATTTATAGTACATTCCACATTTGCACCTGTAGTACATCCTCTTTATAGACGATAGACGATAATGGAGTGATAAAAATGACGAGAGAAAGGAGATAAAAGGAGAGAGATATACGATAAAATGGTGTGCATCAACTGCTCGTTCATCCATTCACTTTTGAATTATATAAAAGGAGTTTTCCGTTGAATTAATTCTTAATATGAGTGATTTTTCATGTACCACTTTTGGACCATTAGTGTTGCAATGAATTGTAAAAAAAAAAGGAAAAATTAATAGAAACATTTTCACAGAAGACATTCGCACGTGACTCTGAAAAAACTTTGATACCAAAAATTGATGAGAGCTCACGTTATGAGATGAACGGATGTTGCGTGGACTCTTGTCTGTACAATCGAGGAATATTGGATGATAGTGCCGTAAAGGCCAGAGTGCTCTCTGTTGAAATGACAGTACAAGGATCGGAAGCTCAGAGCCATTGACTGACCACTTCATATCGAGCGTGCTCACGAGGAGCTAAAGCGAACTCACGTCGGTCTGTTTGAGTGTTTTGATAATGGACATACTCTTGGGGGTAATCATGCTCAGACGTATAAAAGATAAAAGGATTGAATTGATACACTGTAAGTAATGGATTGAGACAATATCCAGAATTTCTTTAAAGTTGTACTCTTTATTGAAGCAATATTCATTTGGATAAGATTTTTTATAATTCGATGAATACGATAAAGTTAATCGACTGAATTATTGTTCATCGCAATGAATTATTCAATTGTTAAAAAAATCAAATTCCCCTCGGTATTGTAAATTAATAGCCTGATGAATCAGACATTTGGATCATTTAATTGATGGAGAGGGAGTACATGGGAGAAATAGCCAGCGGCACGTATCACTGATTTATCAAACATGATTGCTCAGCCCTCATACCTTAGGTTTATCCAAGCAAACACAATGGTACCATTGTTAATTACAGGTCGAAGATCTTGATAATGAATGGTCAGTTGATGGCCAATTGCCAATGATTGGTAAATACCCTAATGATCCATTATGTGACTAGTCATGTTGGATTATTATTGCATGGTATATGTCACAATTTCAATATAATGTCAACATGAATAGGAAGCTCATTCGACAAGAGAGAAACGCTACCGTTACGTAATACAGGATAAAGCTTTCTCGTACTTGAAGATACAAAATAAATACACAGTTGTTACATACACAGGGGAGAAAAGAATGGTCTAACAATATTTATTATTATGAAGGAGGTTATGTCGAATGAAAATAGAATGAAAGAAAATTGAAAGCTTTCTCTCTATTCGAAAAGAAAGAAAGAAAAAAATGAAAAGTAAAGCACAATTTTTATCATGCAGTTTCTATAGAAAATACAAGCAGAGGTATTTCAAATTCAATATAAAATCTCAAAACAGAAGAAAAACACACTCCTTCCTTGGAATATACATTATCCCGTTGTGATTCAGTGACGTGAATTAATATGCATGGGGTAATATTGCTAGAAAGTTTCAGGAGAAAAAGAAAAAAAAATTCACAACAGCCGTTTCACATTCCACACTTGGACTTTTAATTCAAACAGCGGTGCACCGCAATATCCGAATTATTCGCCATTGGGTTTGTCCACTCAGCTGTTATGGTGAAAAAAAAAAAAGCAAAAATAGAGAATTTAATGTACGAGCCACATGTGACGCCTAGGATTCAACTGAGAGAAGTAATAAAAATGAAAATACATGAGAAACAATTTTAGCCTTTTTTTCATGTCATTGAAGATTGACTGCATTTTATTAACTACACGAAATTACAGAGATTTATTGTTGTCCACCGAGAGTTCACAGAAATACCTGAAAAATAACAAGTGAAATGGAGCCTTTTTCCTCGAAATTCAGACGAGAATTGTTATTACTTCACCATCATCAATCACCGTCAATTCGAGACAGTTTAACCAAGTGATTGAGCTTCACTCCAGCGTGAAAACTATCTGGCTATTCAAAAAATAATAAAATACAGATTGAATTGATTCTTCAACTCACCCAGAATGACAAGTTTTACCAGTCTCCCAGCTAGTAGTTCACCACGATCAGTCTCAATGATGCATTTCCACAGGCCGTCATCCTCGAGTCTAGCATTATCAATGTGCAAAGATGCCGAGATAGAGTCTCCAATGTACCTGTGACCCGTTCCACTTATCTCCTTTGCCGTATTTATTGTTATCATGTCTACTGGCTTCTCATTGTGCAGCCACTTGGCAGGTCGGACTCGATAACTCCTGCTACATATCAATTTACCATTATTACCCCATCCAAGAAGATCTTGAGGCTATTCTAGGAGTACATGCAACTCGAATTTCCACTGGGATTGTTGTGATATAACAATAGGAGAATTATTGTGACCTCCATGTGTCAGCTATTGTTTGATAAAAAGGAAACTGGGTTAGAGTTTTATCACTTATCCAAGAAAACTTTACCTAGTGATTGGCAGCAATGTAGAATAGTTGCCACCCAATTCACACGGCAAGACGACTTTGTCCGTTGGTTTGATAACAATTTCAAGGGGTGGTAGCCGCGAAGTGCCTATTGATAATGGAAAGTTTTCGGGTGCTGGAGTGGAAGCGACAAACCATGTTTGATCATCTGGCGCTAGAAGAGCTGCAGGTTGTGCCACATTCTCTGATGTTGAAGCCAGTGTTGTTGGACCAACGGCTAAGGCGGTTGTTCTTTGTGTACTGGTAGTGGTTCTTCTGGATCTTCTACTGCCCTCTTGCCTCCCACGTAGAGCAAAAACTCCAGCTTCATTGATGGATCCACCTGGTGGATAAAAAACAAACCCACGAGTTTATTAGTCAGTTTAAATATTGTTTAATTATTTCATAATCAGTATTAAACTAAAGTTTTCTCGTTAAAGGTAGATATAAGCGGGCACTTTGGGAAATTTGGTGAGGGTACCTATCCTCACTCATTTTCATCCAACCGAAAGTCTGCTTACGTAACTCTGATAAATATATTCCCTGAGCCAAGGCCTTATCTGATTATCCTGCTACTCAAATTCGATAAAGTCTCGACACTGTGCCAGGCCAAGAGACTTGCCTTTTCCACTTTGGTTAGGATGCGCCAAACAGGGCATATATAGAGCTGCCGCCATGTTTCTCATCTCTTATTCTCCCCCCCCCCCCCCCTCCAAATCTCCCCATGTATCGTTTCATCACGGATGAACGCCGACAGAAAACTAATTAGCAACGTCGATAAGCCACAAATAGAGCACACTTGTGCTGATGAACTTGTTAGATTACAGACATTCTGTGTTGAGTTGAGATATATAATTTTGTAATCTTACGCTACATTTCTTGGGGTCATGTAGACGGAAGAGGATGCACTCTAGATGTCTACATTCATCTGATATAAATGAGTGGAAGGCTAAAAACAAACCGGAACATTATCCTCCTGGTATTTTCCGTCTTTTACTCATTTACTTGGAATCAAGGCAGTTTTCATCTTTACATTGGATTTTACATTAACGCAGAATGCTCCACTGCGAGCTCCTCTGATAAGTCACTTTGTACATGTATACATTCATACTCAAACCCCCGAGCTTCATAGACCAAGGGGGGAGGAGGAAGTTTGCAGAGCCTTCATTGAAGACCACTACAGGTTTACTCTGGCCTTGAACAAATATGCTTCCGAGCTCACGAATAAATACAAATTTCACTCCTGGACCCTGAGCATGCTGGAAACTGCGTACGGTATAGAAAGTCATTGATGCAACACTGTCATTCGTCTCTCCATGTAATCTCCTTTATGTTGTCTCCAGCGAACACTTAAAGCCATCAACATTACGAAGGTGAGTTGATGGCAAAAAGTTTATGAGTGAAGCATTTATAATGTTTATGACGAAAAGTTTGTCCCATCAAAGGATCATTTATCTTTGCTGATGCGAGAATATTGTGAATTTTGTAATTAGACTAAATATTTGATGTGCCAAATGAGTAATTGGAGGCATTGATTCAGTAGTTTACAGCTGACCCACACATACCCAATCCGCAATATTAATTATGTTGAATTGCATATGATGCAGTGGTGAATGTCTGGGAGTAATCGGTCTGAACAGAGGGTACCCGATAATACTAATACAGCCACCATCGAAAATGACACATTATATTGCATGGTACGGTTCGTTTGACAATTTCAATCAAATTAACCAAGTGTGTCCTAATTAAAAATGATTCAATTACAATGTCTGGAATATTTTAATGGTGAAGAGTTTCATTATCGATTGTGGGAATTTGTGGAAACCAATTTATGAATCCAATATGATTTATGTCTGAGAACGAATCAAACTTTTCCACCGGGTGCTCACAATTTGAGCTTACTTGAACCAATCCCTGTATTTCCTTTATACTTGCACTAAATGCATGAGTGTGAAACCGTGAAAGGATGCAGTAAATACTGACTATAAAAGAACATGTAGAGATATTTGAAAGAAAAAGGGATTGATGATGATGAAAAAATAACAACGAAAGGTGGAATTGTCTCTTTGGAATATGATATCAGTATGCAGTGTGAGTGTTTTAGTGCCGATAGATTTTCATGTGAATTCCACCAGGAATCTCCCTTCGGATGAAAATTCAAAAAGACTTTTGAGGACAATCCTTTTATTGCACAGATCGATATGTATTTACTGGTGCGATTGGATATGCAACTTTGAACTTAGTTTTTTGAAATAACGCCAATACTTCCAGAAGTTTTGCCAATGTTATCCATCAGTTCCTCGAGTTTACAACATTCTTTCTTTTCCCTCTTTTCCCACAGAAAAACACAGATATGAAACTTTGAATAAACCCAACTTTTGGTATTCAATGATTCTTCAATAAAGCAGAAGAATGAACTCGAAATACATATACAAGTATGGAATTTTCAAGTGTTATCCCGAAATCCAATTAAATCATTTGACTAAATCCACTAAATATTTTAGTTTGATAAACTTGTCTCGTGAGAACGTTAAACCGATTTGTGTGACAGGTCCTTTTGAACAAAACTTTCAGTTGAGAAGAAATCTTTACAACCTGGAAGGACTTTATGTACAAAGCGTGCGCCTCAAGTGGCTCGAGCGTTTGTTTCCTTGGAAAAATAATTACAGAGAAAAATATTGACGTGCTGGTACCAACAATTGTTTTCTCCTTAACCGGAAACTCGCCTTTATTCCCTCATTCTCATCCTTTCTCCTTATTTGCAGCCTTATTTTGACCCAGAGTATAACCGCGAGAATGGGCTTGTTCGAGCGACTGTTATTAACGAGAAAACCCCCTCCCGCTGAACACAACCAAGGTTTGGTAGTACGTGCTCCGTATTTCGAATAGTTGGGACACTCGTTGTTCGTCACTCTGCAATTATCGTCACGATGGCGATGGCATTGAGGACGGCAGTCCAATTAATTCGAGAAATTCATCGAGGCTTTCACGTCGGGAAAACGAGCATCGATCCCTCCCTTTTTTTTCCCACTCATTCTGAACGCACTGTGAAGATTCCCATTCTCCCCTATTGTAATCGACTTTTTTTTCTCTACCTCAATCCCTTTTGTTCTTATCACCCCTGGACTGTGTTAACCCGGTTCTGTTGACGAATCATGTCTCATTATTCATCAGCCCAGATATGACGGAAGTTGTCGTGAAATGTGAGAGCTCCAGTTTCCCATAATCGTTGAAATTTCATAACATTTATATTCCCAAAGTCATAATTTAATTGATGGAACATTTGATGGTGTCACCAAACTTTACCAATTGAGAATCTTCATTTCGAATAGACAAAGATGTAGAGTATTGGCAGAATCTTTGACAAGTACCATCAAACCTTGGTATCAATTTCCTGAAGCTATCATCTACCTTCAACGTGAATAATAACACAAATATCTATTGCCTGAGCATGTTATCAGAAGTCAATCTATTCAGTCGTAATCAACTTCTCCATAAACTACTTCCAAACATTATTTCTTGAAAAAAAAAAAAAAAAAAAAAAAAACAGACATACGCCTCTGCCATGTTGGTACACTCCATCCGCCAAGAAGTTTAATTTAGTCTCATATCAAAGTTAGACAGGTGGGCTCTACTGTTTGCTGTTCTCTCAGTTTCTAATAATCCATGTTCATAGATGAAGCCAAGTTTGAGGATCTCCATTAGTTTCTCTTCTTACTTGAATAGTAAACTCACAGCTGTGCCATTCTTAACCAAGAATAGAATCAGCACACTGGGCTACACGGCGATAAGCCGAAATTCCATGAGACAAATAGAACGAGATATTTCAATTATCGATCATGTTCCGTGTCAACGAGTTTGAATTATTGTTCCTGAATCATCAGCGTCACTCCTATTTCTGTCCTTTATAAATATCCTAAATTTTCCATTTAACATCAATATTTATACTTGATTGTGCACATATATCAATTATCCCCCGAATTTGTTATCAAACTGTTATCGCACTCAGCAACAAAGTTAAAGTAGCTCATCAGTACACATAAAGTCGTTGAGTGTGCAAAAATTAAACAATTTCCAAAAATTATTGTTTTCATTTTTAAATTATTTATAAGAATTATTGAGGTCATCAATATGAAAATTATAACATTTTTCGATTTTTAAGAAAGTAAAAATCAATAAAAAGTAATTCAGTTGACTAGCTTGCAAATATACGTGGCAACGCTGGATGTCAAAATGACAGGCGGGAGTCGAGTGGACTGAACGCCATAACCTCTTTACTCGAGCAGACGCAAGCAGACGTTGCCATGTCGATTTTGGTTCCGGTTTCTCGTCAATTTTCACTGTTTATTGTTAATATCAATAAAACTAAACGGATAAACCTCATGAAACAAGTGTCAATATTTTTTATTATTTTTTTCACATTTCGAGTGAAAAATTCAGATTTTAATCTTTATTCAGAAAAAAATTATGAATTTTTCCATAAGACGCTGGGTTAAATGTTGATTTTTCAAAATTGATTTTTTGAAAAACTTAAACGGTCATTAAATCGAGCAAAAAATTACGATTAAAAAATCTAATAACACTTTCAGGCGATTTTTTGTAGTTTTCAAAAATCTTTAAATTTTATTGCACTGATGAGTTACTTTAAGTGGATACAATCGATTGGCCAAATTTAAATCTGTGCTTTTACCCTACCTACCCCCTCTCCCAAAACGTGGCATTTATTCATGGTAACCGTAATTGTTCCTGGTTTTATCGTAATACTGATTTAAATCCAAACGATTTAAATTATTTATACGTACGCATAGTCCCATGTGTAACCTATTTCATTTTATATTTGTTCAATGAAGTAATTGGTAGAATTGTACCAATAATTAATCATTAAAATGTAGTGTTTATATTTTCAACTGGAATAACAATGAGTACAATCAGCTTTTCAATTTTTAGCTCACTCAATCAATTATCCAAGAGACGTAAATTAGCTTCGTTCCAAGTTAATTCAGGGTTCAATATACAGAGTTATTATCAATTAAATAATCAAATATTTATCACCAAAAAAAACTAATTATTTCTTTCTTTTATGCGAAAGAATATAAATGCTTCTCGATCGTAAGAGTCATTTGAAAATAGCGTAGGATAATTGTACGAGGTTAGGAGGTTATTGTATTCATTATTCCTCATATTTATCGCGCTACCCAACACAATACATAGTCCAATCAATTGCCCAATTATGAGCCAAGTACATCCAGCTTAACCTCATGAATATAGAGTAGTTATCAGTCGAAAATACATATAAAACATGTAATCTTCAACAATGTATACGTTGATAGGCTGATATGACTTTATTGGTTAATATGTTAAGCTCCAGTAGTGCAGCACAGTCTTCCATCAGACAGCAATAACAATTGATAACTCTCAAGTATAACGTAAGACAGGTTAATAAATACGTAATCGGCATTTGCGAATAATGAAGTAATAAAGTTTTATGGAAATCTGGCGGGACCTCTTCACCTGAAGTTGATAGAACTATGGGGTATGTTCAATGAAAGTTTAAGTCAATTAGGCTTGCATTAGCTTTCAGTAGACATGAGGGCAGGAGGAAAAGAGCTATTGGAGGAAAGTTCTGAAAGCTTTTAGTTTCCATTAACCATCAACACAAGTGACACTAGATAATTGGGAATAAAATAGTGTTCATTTTATGGTCTCATTATTCATATTTTATGGTATTACTTTAAATTTCCGAGATGTTGAAGAATGGAATGAGATACTTATGATTTTTCCTTGACGACCAAGAATATTTCATCCAGATGAACGGCTAGGAATCTGGTAATTCAAGGTTTACGAGTCATCCGAGTAAAAGTGGCGCCGTCGGAACAAAATAAATTGCGACTTTGGCTCGCGCGAAGAGTGTCACAACTGGCCGCACTCTTGAGAAAAGTAGGATAAAAAATAAAAATAAAAGAAACAGAGAGATGGAAGAATGAACAACGAACGAGTTGACAGCGGAAATTGTAATAGAATCACGTGGCTGGATGAGGAAGAGAGAAGAAAACTCGCGTGGGTAAATGGATTGGAGATGGAGCTTCACAGTCTAAAGGAAAAATGAAAATGAGAGCAATAGTACTAGTGCGATGCGCACAAAGTTGTATAGCCATGAAGATGAATGGATAAAGAAGAGTGAGGACAGGATAAAATTTAATAACAATTTATCAAATGAGAATTAGACGCTTTTCAACGGCATTCACCACTGGAGGCTGCGGTTTTATTTAATATTACCCCACTTTCCGGGTTAAATTGTTGGATAAGGACGAAGAGCCTCGGAAATTTGCATCTTAATCGGTACCCTATTACAGTATAACGTCGTTGCCACCGTTGAGCCAGCATTCAAAACCCTGGTAACGTCCGCACAACCTATAAAATCCATTCGTGCTTGTATATACAGTGTCAAGGAGAGTTGGCAAGATGGAAAATCGGGCTACTGTCGAAAGAGCTCGTATTGAACTATTTCGTACCAGTGGATAATCCAAAACTATTCAGTTTGATCGTCAATGGGATTCACTGATTGACTCCCATTGTTGTCACATCTATCACTCATTATTTTTGCCACAAATAGTTTCCGTTTTATTCACACTGAAAAGTTTATTCCGCGGCCCTTCCGATTCTCATTTTGTTAAGTACTAGTCAATGCATTTGTGACTCTCTAAATCCATCAGTCTATCAATGGGATTTACATTTTCACTCTCATCCACTTTTTCTCTATTTTGTGTTAGAATATACGAGGGAAATGCCCAAAGAAATTTTACTAATTCATTGCTAGGATTTTCCCGGGTGAATTTTCCGAACGGAAAAGAGAGAAGGTGAACATCCAAATCCAATGCCAAAAGCAAAAGCTTGGTGGGTGGTGGGGGAGGGGAGGCGTGTGCGTTTATTCTACTCACCGGAAGATTCTACACTGCAGTCCAACAAAAAGAGCCTCATTCTGCCCCCTTAGTGAAAGCCCCAGGCACCAGTAAGAAAAAGATATAAAAAGGTCGTCATTGTTACAACAGACAAAACCTCAACGCTCCGGTAAAAGAGATAAAAAAAACAACAGTGGAGAATGGGGGGGAAAAAAAGAGAAATAACGTCAGTTCTTTTGAACTATTAAGAATGGAATTTTCCAAACAATTAAATTGTTTTTATTCCATTAACTTTGAAGTATAATTGTTTAAGAATACTGGGATTAAAAAAACACCAGTGGCATCGTCAAACGGAATTCCATTTTCATTTCAATATTTTAAAGCTTATCACAGAGTAATGAATAGATTTATTAAAATCATTGTTGAATAGCTTCAACAGATTATACGGAAAATGGAACGATTGATGAGTATCGGATGAATTGATTTATCAGAAATAATAGTATATTTCGATACAAGTGTGGAAAAGTGCTTTTTGACTTGTAGGAGGTTTATAACACGAGCCGAAGGCGAGTGATATAATCCTACAAGTCAAAAAACACTTTCCCCACGAGTATCGAACAACATTTTTCATCACAATGTGTTAAAAAGGGACTTTTGAGGCATGCGAAGCGTGCCTGAAAAGTCACTTTTTGGCACAGCGTGATGAAAAAGGTAAATATAATACTCTTCACATTTTAATTACCCTCATAGAATTAATTTTTCTATATTTCACAGGATTAATAACTTAAAATGAGCGAACAAGCTGATGAAAATGTTTATTGCACCAGAAAAATCCGATACAAGGATGAAACACGAACATAGCAATAGCAAAATCGATACTCTAACCAGTTGTTACTGCACCATGATTCAATTACAATTCCGCAACATAAACGGATAGACATTAACACACACGGCTGGCGCTCATTTTGGTCTCACAATCAGGCACCTGGAAACGTGCATGGTTTGGCCCAAGGGTTGAATATCTCACGGGCGATGAATCTTCAAGCAGCAGTGCTAAACGAATTACTGCTGGGGTGTCTGGTTATACGGAGCGAACACAAGTTATCCGAGCAATATTAATCTGAAATACAGGTGAGACAATGTTCATTGAATTCACCATTAATTGAATATCAATGAGTGTGAATTATTATTCTCCATGCATCATTGATGCCTCCAACTGGAACGAAAATAATTCTCCAGCTGATATTCATTGATTTCTGCAAAAAAAAAAAAAAAAAAAATTTCTCTCTTATATTTACCGATCAAGAGTTGATACAGTGCCCAGCAATGAACCAGATTCCACAATCTCTGAAATTTCCCCCCCCCCCTTCTCCACTTTTACCGCGATACACTCATTCTGATGCAGTCACGTTTATCGAATCTGATTGCAATTTACTTGGCAGATGGTCAAAATCATGTCTATGAGTAGTGCTAGCTATGGAAAAAGGGTCGAGGAGAATTTTAAATTCAATTCACGTTTACCGTTTCTCCAAAAAAAAAAACGCTATTCCAGAATAGAAAAAAAAAAAAAAAAGTTTGAAAAATCCCAACGACTCCTGAAGATTCTGAACCAGCAGATAAATTTGCGTTTATTCTAAAACTGTAGAAGAAATCACGAACAGCAATCCCTCAACTTTATATTGATTCTGTGGGAATATGGGTGAACTGCTTTGTATGCACTAATAGTTTACGTTACTTTGAATATCGAGAACTCTTGAATTTCCTTTCCCCTCTCTCTTTCTTTCCCCCCCTAGATCGTTGAAATTTCTTTGGTATCCATTTTTCACATGGCCAACCGAACGTAACGCGACACGTTCTGGATCGTTCGGTACATGAGAAACTGGGGGTAAAAAAAGAAAACGTAAGAAGTTTTCAGTTGAAAAAAGAAGGCTGGAGGATGTGTTGGATGGTCAGCTCGTAGAGTTATATATGAGAAGCAGTCGAGAAGACAGAATTCTAACCGGAAGGCGTAGGATTCTGGGGAGGGGGAGGGGTCACACGGTGATTACTTTGAAAGGGAAGCAATACCCACGAGTGAGAAGTTCTGAATGTCCGCTAACAATTCCAGGGTTTGAACTTTGGCGTGCGTGCAGGCCACACCGTCCGCCGAGAGAGCATTCCGTACGTTCTATGCACTTTGGCATGTTGGTGGAGTCCTCCCTCCCCCTCCCCCAACGTGTCCAGTAACTTTGCTGACCTGATTACACGAATCAAACGGCTTCAGGTGAGTTTTTTCGATCATTCAATTTTAATGACCAAGAATCAAATAGTCTCTTCTTTTCCCCGCCTTTTTTTCTAAAAAAAAAAAAAAAAAAAAACATGGCAAACTCGATAAAAATGCTGCAGGAAAAAGTTGTCCCGGTGCTATGGTCAAATGCCCCAATTACCGAGTTATTGACATGCACTTTTTCACCGTATGCACCATCGAGCGTACACATGGAGAAAATAAATTGACTGACCGATGGAAAGAGCCGAAGGGGGGGGGGGAGGGCACATTGGCTACGTTTTGCTGTTTAATTGCAACGATGTCGTTAAAGCAGTGGGGAGGAACGCTCACTGGGTGAATCAGTTTGGTCAGAAGGTGCCCTCGGGGCTTGGCCAGCATCATTGGTGAAATTTTCCACGTCCTACTGCAGGAGAAAACAAACCAACAAAAAAACGAGAGGAATTTGAGAAAGAAAAAAAAATGAAGGATAGAGGTAAAAGTGAATGAAGGAAGAATTTGGAATCACCGAGGCGTCGATAACGAAATTGCCAAGAGGTCGAAGGAAATAGGATAGCCGTTGCAATTAGCCGTGCAGACTGTTGAATAGCCTAGGTGTTCTAATTAGATGTCGATTTTCTCGGTAAAAACAACTGACATTCAGCTCCAATTGCTGGGGTAGACTCGAATTTTCAACTATCAAAACTATTCAAAGTTATAAAGGCGATAAGCTTATCGGTGGAATGCGTCTGCCAATAGCTTCCTCTCACCATCCTCTTTCAACCCCTCCACGCAACCGAGCCAATCGCCATTTCAAATATCGTAAGTTTGCGAATTTTCCGTCCAGTCTGCCACACCATTCGTTTCTTCTGCGGGAGACACTTGAATGGCTCATGAGAAATGGCGAGATATTCTTGAGGATCGATATGGAAATTTTTAGAGTTGTAAAAAATAAACGATTGCAGGAGGGGTTGGGTCAAAAGTTTCGTCGTATGCCAGTAAGAGCCCGAGAGAGGCTCATTTTTATGTCAAATGGCAGCTCGTAAATTTCCTCAAGACGATTTTTTTTTATCCCGTTTTTGTGGTGAATTTTCATCGTGTCATCACTGTTAAAGTTTTATCAAGGCCTTTTAGTCATCCGTTACTATGGTGATACCCTAACGTTAACGCTCAACCAATCATTAGATTAAGAAAATTGGTCTTTGAAGGGATGGAAACGTAGCTTCTTCCCTTTTTGCCCTTTTATTCGAGGCAAATTGTGGTCCCCCTTGGCTACCTTGGTATCTCAAGTACTCGAGGGGGGGGGGAGGGGGGTGAGAGCAGCACGACGCTATTCAAATTCTCGTAAACACATCGAATCAAAGAGCATTCAACGGTTCGTGTAATGCGAAATTAAAGTGACTCGAGGAGACTAGGGGATTTTGTGAATATCTTATTAACGAAGATAAAACTATCCAGCTAGACAGATAAATCACCATTTCCTTTCCATTTGAATTTATTTTTAAAAAATACCAGCCCTCCCCCCTCCCCCCCATCCTATAATAATGATGATATTCGAAGAATGCGACAATTACGAAACAACTGGTCTGGCAGATGGCCATTCTCCAACAGGATAATTAGGTCGCCCTCCCTCCCAACCAGACTAAAATTGTATCCCCCTGATAATCGTCATGTCGGTGTCATGCCCCCCCCCCCCCCTCCTCCCCATTAAAAAGTTGTCCCCAAAATCCAAGTGACACAGGGAGAGAAGAAAAAAGTACCAAAGTTGAACATTATAGATCAGTAAAATTCTCTATCCACTTTTTTTTTTTTTCTTGAGAGACAAACCCTCGAAAATTCTAAACACGTACATGCAAGTTTTGCAAGATAAGACGGTTGATCCATTGGATCTAGAGGGCAGGTACGAGACGAAAATATGAGAACGGCCACTGGGCGTGTACAATTCGCGATAACGAAATTTATGTCGTATTGGGATTTATACGTGCACACGTGTGAAATTACTGCACTTCCCCCCCCCCCCCCTCCATCCTGATCATAAGTAGGGAGGGGCTATAAAGAAGGATTTTTATGAAATCAAAAACATTGAATATAACATAAAAACTTTACTGTACTGCTTTATTTTTATCAGGGAATCATAATTCAATTATAAACGAATGGTCGAGAGAGCTTTCAAACTACAGAATAAACTAATTCGTTATTCTCTTGAAAAGAAAAAAAAAATACTGATATACATGGAAAAGAGTAATCGATCGCTCTCAACTTCTCAGCGGAAAAAATTTAAAAGGCTCTCTCTGTGCATTCCACAAATGCCTCTCGGCCCTCGATGAAAGTTTTATAACATAAATGGTTTAAAAAAACGTAAATGAATCGGTAGCTCTTTGATACCACAATATTCGTTGGAAAAATATCAACAGAAAATATGAGGTCATGTGAAAAAAAAAATCATCGCACTGGGACGAATGCAAATTTTAGTGTCAATAAATGGAAATACGAGTGAACCTCAATTGTGGTACGGAACTATAAACGCATATTGCTGGAGCGGTAGTGAAATAAAGGGAATAGGACAATGGAAGTGTAGGAGTCTTCATTAAGCAGACGCCAGAGGTTTTCTGGGGAAGGGGAGTATGAAGATAGTCATGTTGTTGGTGATTCTCTCCTTCACCTTACGGCGACTGCTCTGGTAACCATACGACTGCCGCAGGGGGAAAAAAATTCAGAGGGAGAAAAATAAAGGAGCGAGAAGTGGAGTGAATACTGTGTTATGAGGGGGATGAGGGACTTGAGAGTTGGTAAAGTAGAGGTTGGCGTAAACTGTCCTCTTTGTGCTGAAAATTGCGTTTTAATTCCCGCATTCAGTGCCTCGATTACCAAGCAATGGGGGAGGGGTGCCACGACCTATTCTACACCCACCACACACGACTCTTTTCCATGCATTTTACATGATTTCCCTCTGTACCCTCTTTCCAATGCTTCTTATTTCCCCATCGGGCACTACTGCCACTGGTAAACGGTAAAGATTTTCAACTAGGTGAGGAAGAATAAAAATGATAAAAGGTTCAAAGGAGGAGTATTGGACTTGAGAGATTCTGCAGGATCACAATTACCACTTGCGATATTTTTTTTCTCTCGCCTCTTTGTAATTATTATGAGTTTATTTCTAGAATATTATTTGAGAGAGAATTGAGAAAAATATGATTTTAGGTTGATTTCAATATGTTTACCCAGATTTTAATAAAATTCAAAATTATGACAAACGTTAATGCACTAATGAAGATTCTATAAATAGTAATTTCAGTTATTCGAATGTTACGCGAGATCCAATCAAGTAGACAAATTATAACGAAAATTCTTATGACTTCAAAAAGGATAGTTGACAGCATTATTATTAAAAATTCATGACATTGAATTTAAAAATGATATTTAAATTAAATTGTACCTTTTCGACAAGCTGACTGAAAATATAAAACGACGTAGTGATGATGATTAATTTCAATAAAATAATAAATAGACCAGAATTCATACTGACTGTTTCATTTAATTGTCTTTAGTTATTTTACTCATAACTTCGTTAATTTAAATCAATGATAACATTATTTTTGTCCATGTAACCAATATTAAATCTTTGAGTTTATACATAAAGAAAAAATTTTATATCCAACTTCTCTCACAAATCTCAATTTAACCTTCAACTGTTCTTATTATATGAGTCAGTATGTTGTATTTTAACTTCGTCACACAAATCAATATTCATAAAGAGTAAATTTATTTAGTTTTAGACTTTCTTACTGGCCAGTTAATAATTAAATATGTTTATTTCAAAATTAGAGTTACTCGAGATCTCTTCAAATATTAAATTTTCAATTTTAATCTATCAGACGAGAAATAATTATAAATGATAAGTACTTATCTTTAATTTATAGAGAAATAAATGGCTCTGCTCCATACAAGATATTTGGGTACCCAATATAACAAAAAAATGAGAATGAAAAATGAAGAGACTTTAGGCACATGCACTCAGTACAGTGGTTGGGGAGCAAGAGAACGAACAGGCTCTCTAGCGTCGTCTCGAGGCCCACAGACTAGTTGAGGCGTATCTCCATTGAGATATTCAAAATTAGTCGTATCGTGCGATATTCAAATTTCTGAATATTTAGATACCTACTTTACCTACATCAAAGACCAATAATTCATTACATCTTGTTCATTCAGTTCATTCGTAAAAGTGTCCCATTGAATTGCGTGAGAATTCAGACATTTGAACGCAATGACATTTTTTCCATCGTCAAACGAATGGCGTCAGAATCTCGAGGGCCCTCAACAAAGAGCTCTTTCATGGACCAAAACAGCCGGTGTAATTCGTAACGCGTCAGATGTCTAAACAAGGTACTTGGAACACTCAACATGAGCACTTTAACCATCTTACTCCAGTTTGAAACTATTCTAAAATCCTACATTCATAGTACCAATTCGAAATTCTAATTTTTCCGTTGTCCCGGTGAATTTGTCTCCGAGTTTGGAATTATTTCACCGGATAAAACATCCACCACAGATATTCCCATGAAAGTTGAAAAGTTTTTCAGTGGTTTTTTTTTTTTTTCTTTTTTGCTTGAGCATGAAAACTTATTTGCCAAGTCCTTGTCCTTGCAAAGTTCATTCGACTTGTGAAAAAGTGGTATAATCTAAATCATCTTAAAATCTTGGCAAGATTTTATTTTTTCACTCGACATTCTCAATTGACCTTTTAATTTTAAATTTAAGTTGTTTAAATTGTAAAACGAAAAAATGATTCCCTGTTCCACATCATCACAAGACCATCACGTTCCCTCTGGTAAATATTCCATTCCAGCAAAATACACATATACCCAGAGAGTGGCAAACTTTTGCCTCTCACAACAGCATCGAATTATCCGAGCAACTTTACAGTTGTATATCCACTCGTAAAACCCACCCGAAGCCGGTATGATGCATCATAAGAATTTCCAGAACTCAATCCTGTCTGCGAATATCTCATCCCCAAAATCGTCAACGATAATGAAACACGAGAGAGAGACAGTTACTCAAGCTTCAGGATGAGATGGTTAACGATGAAAAGAATGAGACAATTTCAAGTTTTCAGTGTTCATTAATGGGTTGGGTTATGGTAGAGAGGAGGAGGCACTGAAAGTTTGCCGTTGCTTATTTTCTTTAATGAGGCATCAGGTAAATGCTGGAGGGATACAAGTTAGACTGGTCGCGAGTGCTGAACAAACTGAAGATAAGGGTAGGTGGTGATTGCTCCATAAAATATGTATGCATCAAGTAGAAGCCAGCGAGACCTTTGTACCTTCTTCATTTTTCTCATCTTTTGAACATCCAGACGCGTCATTCTCGAGCTATACGAGTAGTTTTATTCACCTCCCAGCTCCCCTTTCTCCATAAACTCACTCCATCTTGGATATATGCACCCCGTCATACCGTGAATTCATATGTGTGACCATGCTTCCGGAGGATTTCCCAACTATCCCCCACCGGGCATTCAACGTCACGGGGGAGATACGCCGTCGGCATTTTGGTTTTTCCTCGTATATATCACTCACAACTACATTTTTTTCCTACTTGGGAAAAAAAAAAACCCAAAGAAACTCACCCAAGAACTCGTCTTTTCCAAACACCGAAACGAAAAACTTTCTTACCTTTGTGTTATTTCTATAGATATTCTGACTTCCTCTCGTTTCTCTTCCCTCGACAAGTCCGAAAGGAAAAAAAAAACGTACAGGGACGAATAAAGAAAAGAGACAATTTATGAAAAATATCTCCCGAACGTACATCAGAGGATCAACGTTCCAACTTTTGCAAAAGGGGTTTGAGTTGAAGTCTTACAGGTTTCCAAGTTGAAGATGGGGTGCTTTCCTAAACATTCCACACATGCCCTTGGCAAACTCGATAGCGATGAATATATCGAAAATTAGTTGGTAGGATTTCTGAGGAGTATACGTACGAGAGTTGGGTGCAAAGTGGCATGAGTAAAGCTGGCTTACTGAAATCCACTTAAGGGTCACAAGAAACCGCGAGGAGTATTGGATGTATCTTTCAAGAGTGCGCGAGAATTTTTAGTGATCGCGAACCAACTAAAAAAGAAAAATCGAGTGGAAAATACCAATGGCGTAGATGTCAGGGAGAACCGCTGAATATCGAACAATGTGACGATATAGAGCACTATTTTGCATACTGAAGAAACATGTGGTATTCTGTTGTATTGACACAAACGAATACAATCCTCTCGTGTGCTACAAAGTGCGTAGTTCCGTCTACTTGAATAAGAAAAAATGAAATTCCCCATCAAACATGAGTGCATACAAATGTAAGGGAATATGTATCCACTTGAGTTATCGTTGAGAATCCTTTTGTTCTCGACGAAGGGACTTTTCCAGATCAATGAGCATCATTTCATGCCTATCCAACATTCTCCTACAATATTGGCCAATACACGTCGTTTGACTCTCTCTTTACTCACCTATGTCGTATCGTTGAGAAATTGAAAAATTTTCTCTCCCCGTGCTCATTGCAGCCCGTTGTGTATTTTTACCATTTATTCGCATCCTTTCACCTTATTCTTGACATTTATTCTTCCACATCATTGAAACCCACTGCACTTCAACGGTGCATTATTGATTGCACCCCGAGGAGAATTGAGGCATACCTAGTTGCAACAAAAGATGCATCACCCTCCTCACACTTCAGCTTTCATCGGATGCTTTATGCTCTACACCAGTTTCTACAGGAAACACAAGAGTATGGATGAAAAACTCTTGTGACCTCAGCGTCAAAGTCGAGTATACATTCTCATTGTTTATTCTGAAGTTTTTTTTTTTCAATCTTCACCTCCTTTTGCCCTAAAATACAACCGGATATCCAGCAGGGTAAACACACTGTACTTTCACAACCTCTGACCTCTCTCGATACCCCACATACCTCCCTTTCAGGGGGTTTAATCTCCTCTTAATCCATTGACATCGATTGAAACGGGTAAACTAGACGCCTCAGTGCAGAGATCCATTTCGATTCAACCCAGTATTTGGTATTTGCGTTTCTCTTTCAACTATTTTCTTCCTATTGAGGGATAAATGGAATTCTTGGTGGAGTGCCATTGAATACAGCTGTGTTGTTGGAAATTGTATTGTGATGAGCATCACTGTAATTAACCTAATTATTTCGTTTCAAGAGGAATGATGGTTTTTTTTTCGAATTCCAGTTTATGTAGAATCCTTTGTAATTTCAATCCGACATTTCGTGAAAAATTCTCGTGGTATGTTCTGAGAAAATGCGTTCGGGTTAGCGTGAAAAATGAAATTATAAGAGAGAGAGAGAAAGAGAGAGACTAGGACAATTAAGTATTTAACTTTTTTCACGAGATGAAATTCTTATTCTCGTGGTTTTATCCCCCTCTCCCCCCCAAAAATACATAACGACGAAATTGAGAGGAATTTAATTAAATTTATTGCTCTGAACATGAATATTAACGGTAGAATGAATTGACGTGTAAAGTTTTGTGTTCAATTTTATGGCTAAAGTTTTTTTTTTTTTTTCAACCCCCAAATGCCAAACACAATCAGGATAAAACTGTTAGGTCTCAACGAGTGAATTGACTTTTCACCAAAATAGGTCAATTACTCTTAAAGCCTATACGCTAACTATCAATCATAAATTCAAGCGTGAACAATGTTATAACAAAGTTGAAAACTCAATCGTGCTGGCAAGCATTAAATCCCATCTGCATATGAACCCAATAAAAGTGTGAAAAATATTTGATGAAGAGTGTGTGCAATCTATGCGCTAAAATTGGGTATTTTCGATGTAATACGATTCTCCCGAGTAATTCTGGGGTGAGGTGGAGGGGAGGGGGTGAGGAAATCAAAATTCATATGACATTTGGCTCTCACTCACACCAGTTAATCCACTTTTATCATCATATCTCTAGTTTCAATCTGGTGTTCACATATCAAATCAGGTTGAGAGTACGACAAATCTACCTAAAACTCGTACATTACATTTGTTTTCCATCGGTGCATGACAGTGATAACTGAGGGCAGAGAATCGTTTCACCCCTCGTATCCTTCCGCTATTTTTTTTCCTGCTCGGCCCATAGGAAAGGACGAATCAATATTTTGTCCACGTGGCAACTGTCCACGGCGGGAGGGGGGAGGGGGGCTCTCGAGGGGCTCAATAGCGTCGCCCGATGGTGAGAATTATCAACACTATATGAGAGGGGTTTCACAAGTGGTTAAGCCGTACTAAATATTTGAGATAAGAGATTGGAGGGATCGTAGCCCCATTATGCACATACGAATGTGTTTTTTTTTTTTTTTTTTTTGAGTAAAGAACAAATCTTGATCATCGAGTGGAGATTTGAAACTTGAAACAGTTGGACAGAGGGAATAATTTATTCAATTGAGTGGGGAACAGCACAATTATTCTCCAATCTTGTAATATACCCATTTCTCAAGGCAAACGTCTTACCGATAACGTCGTACCCCTGGAACAGTCCCAAAAAAATATTCTCATGCTTTATCTCACATACCCTAATCCCTCAGATTCGATAGTTTTTTGGGGGATAAGACCATTGGAAGAATTTATCACAATTGCGATCGTAATTAATCTAATGTACTCATTCCAAATTGACTGATCAACTAATCATCATTAGCATAAACACAAATTTATTCATTTTCACCTCTTGATAAAGACGAAACATTCCACACTGGATTGTCATGGACCACTGCTGGTCATATCCCACGAAATTTCATAGTAATTTCAGTGTAATTACAGAGCCTAGCCTCTAAACAACTCTCGTTAAAGCCACCACGGCCATTTATTGTGACCGGTGGTCAGTCGCGATTTCGTGGCATTTGGATTTGGGTTTCAGTCATGGATAAAATAAGCGAAACAGCTACCTCACCGTTTTACAGTCACTGGACAGTATAAACAATTGACACAGCTGAATTAAAATAAAAAATAAAAAAATCCCCCGCAAAATGGTGACATTCTGGGCTTTCACACCAGTGATATTTCAGGTTGAGTTGGGTGTCAGAGAGGATCATGGTAATATTTATTATAAAAAAAACGTACGTGAGAGCGTGTTTTGCGGATTTAACGGGAGGGCAATCTGACAGGCCAGTCGAAACTCGAATTATATCACTTGATGCTTTTAGTATCCTCTGAGGCGAGGAGCTGAACACATTATCGATCTCAGAAATATTGACAGATCAAATTCATCAAATTCAATTGTAAATTTTCCGTTAGAAATTACAAAAAAAATAAATTATGAAAGTACGGATTTATCAAAAATTTCTCTTCATGTACGCTCGTTATATCTCTCCCTTCCCTTTTCATTACTATATTGAGGCCCTGCGGTGATATACGACTTGACAATCCAGCCATTCCACTCGGCATGACGACCCTCTTCCAACTATACGAATGCATTCAACGTTTCATATTCCCACTCCGTCAAAAGATATTGTCAACGCCTCGACGCTCACGAATTTTCCGGACATGTCTATATAGATGTACCAATCAGGAAAGAATAAAAGTTTTCAGCTATTTATTTCTATTTTTTCTTTTTATCAACTCATTTTGGCACAACAAACACGCAACAATGTCTCTTGGCAGAGGCCAAATGCTTTGGCATTTCCACATCATGTAGTCTGGAATATTTTTGTTCCTCTCTGGCTTTTAAACGAACCTCACTCAAAGGATACAGCGCCAATTATAGATGCAAACGCTCATTCAAACGTAGTTTCTTTCATTCTCTCTCTCACAAATATTTTCAACATTTTTATTTTCATGAACGACTGTAGCCAATTATCATAAATGGAAAAAATGAAGAATGAGGTAATTTATTTTAGTTGTAGAGTTGTCAATTTTATTGTCGATAGGGGAGGGAGGAGAATAATATCAAAGTCCTTTGAACAAGATGAGGGATCTAGGTGTATGAAAAAACGTTTAGAAAGCACAACCAATTATCGTCGGCTTTGACTAGAGTACTCCAATTTAATTCTCAGATTATTAACTTCCCGGGCAGGGAAGTTATTGTAATCACCCCAAAAATCGAAAATCGATTTTTCACCAGATCTCAACGTTTTAAGGCATCCGGAATCGTTCTAGACTATTTTTTAAAAAATGTCTGTATGTGTGTGTGTATGTGTGTGAGTGTGTCTGTGTGTGCACACTATTTTTCGTTAACGATTTCTCGCAAACAAATGGTCGGATTTGATTTTTTTTTTTTTGATCGATGCGTCTTCATGTAACTTAAACCTGATTAGATTTTGGATTGAATCGATTTGGTGGTTTTCATTTTTTTTTTGAAAAATATCATGACCAAATATCACGAAAAAAGCTAATCAATGATTTTTCACGAGCGTATGGGCCGATTTGACTTTTTTCTTTCTCAGTTGATGCGTCTTCATGTAATACCGGCCTGATTAAATTTTGGATGGAATCGATCCAGTAATTTTTAATTTTTTTCCGAATAACATAAAAAACGAAAATTGCAATTTTTTTTTTCTAATCATTTTTATCAAATATTGGGGTATGAACACCGGGAAGTTTTTTCTGTGAACCTCAATGGTTCGCTCCCAATTCAACGCATCCAAATTTGGGAGCGAGCTTGCGAGCGACCTCCAAAATTGCGTAGATCGGCCGCACCCCTAGTTATCCTTTCGATTTGCCTCCATTATTTTTATCAAATTCCGACTACTGATTTCATGAGTCAAACAAACGTAAAAAATGTGTTTAAAACGCTCGATTTGATTTCAATTTATTTCGAAATACTCGAAAAAAACCTAAAAATATTTCTCTCTTTCACAAAAAAAAAAAAAAAAAAAAAAAAAAAAAATTGTTTATTGCTCCTGGGGTTGCATGTAATTCAACAAAATCAACCGCATCAATTCCCAGTCTACAACGATTGAGGATACGCCATGGGATTAACTGGAGATGGTGGTATATCCATTCCCCTAAAAGCGCGTTGGTGCTTGGTAAAACGATTTTGCGGTAGAATAATTGTTTTTGAAACGATGTAACTGCCGGTGTCCACGTGAGGGAGGCTTTGTGGGCAAGCCGGTGTATGAGGGTAGACGGGCAAATGTGTGGAAATGGAATTGTTGAGGTGAGACACAGGGAGTTTCAGAGTTTTTGAAACGGCGCGTCTCTCGTGGTTTTGCCAGTTCAGTCTGTACCACTCGATTTTTTTCGGACTTTTCCGTCCGTTTTATATAGAATCCTCCCTCTTCCTGGAAATTCCTAGTCTATGGATCCCCTCCCCTCCCATGATCCATCACCCATAACATCGAGTTCAACACAACCGAGCCGTAAAAATAAAATCAAACAAAGTTGAACAAAAAAAAAAAAAATTAAATAAAAAAAGAGCGAGAAATTCAAACAATGAAGAAAAATAAATAAAACTAAAAGGCAAGTGTACAAAACACAATAAAAAAAAATATATATGCAAATTCCTGTTACGAGTCGTTGAAAAGTTTAGAATAATAAATTTTCAGGAGAGTAGAAAATGGCGTGGGAGAGAGGCGTGGTAGAAGTACTCGACGAGAAGCTTCATTGGAACAACGAAACGGTACGGACATACGCATAAATAGAGCTGGATTGGAATTCACGTATATAGAGGGGAGGTGAAATAAATGCACCGGGATAGTACGAAAGTAGGAAAAACTCGGTGATGGCGAAATTTTTCAAACTGCTCGTTTATTTTTTAATGCTAAATTGTTTTTTTTTTTTTTAAACTGTTGACATTACGGTAAATTGCATTGTATTTGCTTTCCTCTGGATTTGAAACTATCATCTTTTATGTTTTTTATTATTTTTCAATATATTGAAGACGTTTGAGAAAAAAATTGAAATTGTTAGCTCAAGATTTATAACCCCAGAGTGTTTACTTTGCAAATACACGAGCTTTTATCTAATAAAGTTTAAAAGCAAACGCAAGTGTCGCCAAATGCATTACTGCAATTTACATGGATCTCGTTGATACCCCCGCAAAATTTGAAAGATAAATAAATTTTCAACAAGTCACCACAAATTTTCAACAAAGTCTTCTCAACTTATGAACATTAATTATTTTTTTTTTTATTCTCAATATTTTCACTCGAAATTTTTACACAAAAATTTCCAACAATTCACTTCTATTTTTCATTTTATAATGAAAACCACGCCATTGACATTTATAAATATTCACACGCGCTTTCGGCGTTGATGAATTTAAAATTTAAACGTACATGACTCGTGAATCATGCATGCTCCTGAATTTTTTGGTTAATTGTGACTGCAGTTAACCGAAATACTCATAATTCTGTATGCACATTGTCACTGTGAAATATTGAATATACTGTGCTTTAATTGAATGAGTTTAAAATGGGATAAATTAAGGGTGTATATATTCACCTCCTTTTGGTGAATCTGTTGAGCCATATTGTCGTACACCTGCAACAGAAATAATATTTTTAGAAGATAAATTAATTCAATATAAATTAACTAAATTAAATACTATAAAAAAAATAATGAATATTTACAATTTCCGTAATGTATCATATGCGCTGGGAGACACGTATAACCACGAGAAGAGAATATAATTTGTCATTCACATAGAAATGAGAGCCCCCATCCCCTCTCCTAAAGACACCCATTTTCAATTTCTACGGGCGTATATATACATCCACGTATTGGATGAGCGTCGTGAGACGCCTGGAGCATGACTCCGAATGTGAAACCCATCTTGAGAGGATTCACTGGCATACATATCATTCTCCATAGAACCGGATTCGCTCTTTAGGTGAGAAATCTATCACGATAAAAATTGTATATAGGACGATGAATATTTGCATAAAAGTCAAATTTTCAATAATAAATAAATTGAAAATGTTTTACTTGAACAATTATTTGAGAATTTCTAATTCACTATTAGAAGAGAGAAATAACGTGTCCACAATAAATTGCAAATTTTTTGATAATTTTGTATATATTTAAAATTTATGACTTTTGAATATTTCATCGGAACATCACGAGAATGTTAAAACCCATAGAAAATCGCACCTGAATGCATAATGAGGTGTTATAATGCAAAACGTAAGACTCAAGAAGCCTCTTCAGTCAAATTATTATGTTTGGAGGAAGCTGGAAGCCTTCCAGATGGGGGGGGGGGGGGGTTACCATGCCTACCAACTTCTTTTGGAGGGAGAGGGGGGAAAGAGACAACGTGCTACAGACCAGGCGTTGAAACCTCTACGAAAATGTTTCAACTTTTTGAACATAACGGGAAAAGTTGGGTGGTAGGAGGGGGAAGGGGGCCAATTGCGAAATAAACGGCGAGTGCCCCATGGAACGAGTTGAAAGCCGGATGCTACTTTTCCCTCGAATTATCGATTTCTGAACTCTAGTGAAGAACAAACTCTGTATTAAATCAGATCGACGATGCATCAAATATACAATTTAATGTATAATTTTTAAATAATCATGTCGCTAGTGGTAGGTACCCCAAGTTATGGATTATCCATTAACAATGTAGAATAGAAATAACAAGAAACTTTGGAAGCCATTTTCAATTTCAAGCTCGCTTAACTATATCCGATTGTACAAGAACTACATGACTTTTTACCCGTTAAGTAAACCCAAGAACTTCCTGTTCTTTGCTCGACTACTCCTAGTTGAGAGACCTTGTGCAAACCCTGTGATAAAGCGGGTAAAAAAAAAGTCACATTTTCATTTAAAATACTGGTGAAATAATTTAACATGTCAGTGTATTAATTCACCTCTCTCATGAGTTTCTAGTTTCTCGTCCTCTAAATGGATTTGATTATACTTTCGCCAACTCAAGGACCTTCCTTAATCCACAAGATAACTGACTCCTAGCATTGCACGCGGAAATGTAATTAACTATCTCACCTCTCACCCCCCCCCCCCCCCCTCCACCTCCTTGTACTCACAAAGTTACATTGCATGTTGTACAATCGGCTAATCGCCTCTGAAACATTGCATGACTGCATGAACCAGTGTCTGTCCACCCCAAAATACTGAATCAACTCTGACAGATGATAAACTTATTTTTCCACAACAATTGCATAATCAGAATCGCTCATGGACAAATATAGCACATCAATGATGTACCAATTACAACTGTCGACTACATTCAATGATAACACGATCCAATGAGCAATATGAGTGATTGCATGATGATCGTAATATCAGTAAACTCTGGATCATTGATACTCTGGACAGGACATTCAGTAATATTGAAACTCCAGCCAATGTCAATAATCCATCAGGCTTGAATTTCGAATAGTAAGACCCCGGGTATTAACGTTGTGCCGATGTTTATTAGGTATCAATATTGGAAAATTAATGTCAATAGTCATTATCCATAATTTTGCATCAGTGATGAATTTTTCATTCGAGTTGAACAGCAAAAAAAAAAACATACATCAGTCAACCGATTGCGCTACTAATACAATATAGCATTGTCAGAGTATAAGTGACAGATGGTCGTAACATACGTGTATGTGTATAGCCCATTTGGATATATATCGATACACGAAAATTGGAGAAACAAGAGAAGCGGTGAAACTACGAGGGGAGGGATCGGGTGGAGGATTGAAGCCCGAGCTCTCGATTAATGCAAATGTCTAACCTATTGGAGGATACAGCTAACCAACGCTGCAGAATGTCCAGAATCGGGATGCTGGACAAAGGGGCTTCGCGGACCAAGTGAGCAGACTAGATCCACTCTGAATTAACCGCTGGTCCAAGCCCCACCACCCTCTCCTCCTCTCAGTTACTCTCCCTCATCCATATCCCACTGTCCTTGTCATCTCATGCGTTCGATCCACCTCGTTGGTACAGTTAGGGTGCACCCCTACGACCGCAACGCTTCAATTTCAAATGCTAATCAGTTCGTCCAGCTCTCGTACCAACAGTTTAATGTCTATACACGTACTCCTCCTCTCATTCTCTATTACCGAGAGGGGAAAATGTCTTCAGTCAAAAGGCTGTCTGATGCTGGCATCGAACCGAGAGACGTATCGATGAGACGTGAAGCGCCCCCCCCCCCCCTCCCCCATGTACAGCATTACTTCATCCAATTTTGCGGATAATTATGAGCGTTACGTGTACCTGAAGACACTCAACTAACTCAAACTTTACAAAATATTCATCATCCTCACGTCTCGGTAATCCTGAACACTTTTCTCCTTAATTAATGAGATATTTGGGGACAAAAAAAAATTATTATTAACTAATTGGGCATGGAATAAATTCTTTTGAGAATCATGCAAATCCTACAAAGCTTTCAATTGAATGAAGAAAATTCCAATCTCCGAGCATACTCTCATAAAATGAATTCTCTCAAAAAGAATGGTCGAGTAATTGAATTAAATTTTCCTCTCACTCGACTTACCCTCTAGCTCAAAGCTTTTTTCATTATAATACCCGTAGACTGTCTACAATAAGTATTATCCATGACAATGAGAATTCACTATCGAATTTCATTCAATTCCTTAAATTTGTTTCCCGTAATTTTCATTATTAATGAATTAAGAAAGGTGGAGAAGGATGAGACCAAGGGTTTGCAATAAGATAAGTTAAATTGTTCTCTCAATGAGTTAGCTTTATATTAATTTTCAAAACTATGCAAAACCTTCCTTTGGGGCAAGAATTTAATAACTAGGGGGTTAAATTCGAGGGTATTAGGGAGATCGTAGGCAATGTTTCGTTAATGCATGTTAATAATTTTAAACATGATGAGTTTGTAAATTCTTTCTCTCTTTGGTATTAATTAACGGATAACGTTGTAATCGATCCATCTTGCCTAGAATCCCTCAACATATTTAGCAGAGCTGCCGCAATCGGAAGGAAGCATTCCTCAGAATTACCCAAGTTTCTTACCCCCAGCATTGTTTGTACATAACAATATGTATCAACAACAGTCTAGTAACTCAAAATATAATTTACATCGTTAGGACTGCACCGACTGCAGGCTGCATGTGATATGTCCAAGGAGGTGGGGGGGGGGGGGGGGGGGGAGAGAGAAGAGAATGAAGGGTATGAAGGAGCCCACTACTGTTCAGCGAGACACATCTCTACAACTCCCAGTGGCGTTACTCACCTTGTCCGTGAGACCGGAACCTCTCCTCTAACCTCTGCCCATAGTCTTGGCCACAGCCATTGACTTCCGGTAGTGTTCGGGCCACCCTTGATATACGGTTGTGTATACATACATCACCGCATAGGCTACCGTCTCGTAATGGAGTATAGATTACCAAAGGTGCTGTGCACAATGGCGTGTAATCAACGTCTGGTCAAAGTGGCGCGTTAATATTAAATTGTCCCTTGATTCAGTCTTGTACCACTGACACCCCTTGTGGCTCTCGAGGTTTCTGGATAAGTGTCACTGGCGCGTCTCAAGTGTACCACCTTGATTTCAGGAGTTTTGGGAGATGGAAGATGTATTCCCGGATGTATTCAACCATTGATGGTGAGTATATGGATGCGAAAATTCACTCGATAATCCCTCGAATGTTAAATCCAACGCTGGAGTATTCCATTTCAATATAAATCCTTGGTATGAACGGCTGGCTTGTCGAGCTATCGTTGCTTGTGACAACGGGCGTTAATTCCTTGGGGATTATCAAAATTATGTCAACAAAGGCACTCAAGTACCCAAGCCTGTATTAACCCCGCTGATTGACAATCATTGCTGCTGATACATTAACTTGAAATGTGAAAATGAATCTCATAATGAAATGGAAATCCAGACAAAAAGGCTGTCAGCTACTCCGGGGAATCCCAATGAGACTCGATGAATAAGTGGAGAGAGTACTGCTTGAGTCAGACAATATCCACACAGACGCTATTTCCATTGCAGTGATTCCGAAAATAGCCAGTCGCGGAAATTTAGTTTTGCGGTTTTCTCTACACAATTTACCAACTATAGACAATAAATGGAATAGCCTGAAGTGTTCAGAGAGAGCCAGAATTTTGGAGGGTGCTACCAAGTTTTCACTTATCTGCAGTCGTTATTATTTTGTCCTCGTTTATGAGAAGCAATCGAGGGTATGACTAGACACTCTGAGAGATACGGTGTGCAGGCATCATCCTCTTCACCGAGATATCAGTCTCTCCCTCATCTTCCTCCACCTAAGCAACTTTTCCGTTATCTCGAGTTACGTCAAAACTCCGTTTGGTTATCATCATCGGTCTGGGGCTTCAATGGTGATGGAGGTGGCGCCAGTTTCTCACACCGAGGAGCCAAGTTTAATGGCATCAAAACCGTAAAGAACTTCAACGATGGTCTTTGGAGTAACTGAACAAAGTTGAGTGGAGAGTTGGGGATCAAATTGTCTCGGGTATCTATAACCCTGAGATCACGGCCTCAAACATCTATCCAACTTTTCAATTCAAAAATTTGACACTGACTGAGAGTGGATACACGAGTCATAATCATTATTTATGTGAAAAAATTTCAACAAGTAAATAATTTTGTCTGTACATCTGACATTCATGCACAATCACACCTTGAATTCCTTGAAAATACTCAATCTCCCGTACAACTACCCTGAATAACCTCACATTGGTGAATCTACTCTCCTTCCATCAAACCCCTTCGAAAGGTACTGTGTACACTTGAATCGGGTCGAGAGTTTCACGTAAACTAGATATTTCCACTTCCCTTTCCCAACCCCAGGGGTATTCATGGATTCTGCACTCGCCACAACCGGGGCGATTGAACGGATGAAATTTCTGTGGGTCAACAGAAGTATGAAGCTCGCTAGCTTCCGGAAAATGGCGAATTTTATGATTAACAAAAAAAAAAAAAAAAAAAAAAAAAACAAGAAATCCCGATCTTGTATTCAACGTATTTTCCAGGATTTTTTTTCTTTTTATTTAAAGAAACGAGTGGTGGTTGGTTAGAGCGTTGAGAAGCCACTGGCCCTGATACTAAATTAACATGCCAAAGGGGCCTCGCCATACACACACCAACATGAGTACTTTTTCTCAACAACTATTGATGTCAGTTCGTAATGAAAATATACAGTCTGCACTCAACACCACACGCACTCTATATCATCCACCCTTTTTCCATCTCATCTTTTGCTCTTTTCTCTTTAAAATTCAAACTATTTCATACGTTTTCGTCAGTTTTTTCGAACAATCCCACAGGATAAACAGATTGAAAAAATTGTAAATTTACCACAAATGCAGGCGTGTAAAACCCACAGACAAATACCAAATAAATAATATGTATATAGACTCTGAGAACCACTTGAATTTCAAGAGTGCTCGGGGAGAATTTTGTCACTTTAAATTTACTGTTAGGTGGACTTATACAGAGTGAATGAGTGGATATAATGAATTCTGCAAAATATCTCTGACGATTGTTTTTTTTTTTTAATTTTCACTAACAAGCTTATGAATATACTCATATATTCTCCACTCACTCCATGGATATCCCATTTTGTATGAACAATATCATCAAAATCCAGTTCACCATGACAAATCTCCACTAACGAGCTTTTGCAAATCAATGGACCACGTGATAAATCCAATTTTGCTTTTCACGGTCTCTCATTTGGAGTCTCTGCAGGGGGTGGTCCTTTTCTCTCCCCGTCCCCACCCCTCTGATGTCCCTTGGCAACGTGCGTAATATCGACCCCATATAATACCAGTTCCAGACCTTCACTGAGAATGTGAATTCACACTGTTAAGTTTCTCAGAGATATAAAAATATAAATTCTCTTTTTTTCATAAAAATCCCAATTATCATCCCACCTATTTTTTCATACATTCTCACCATTCAGAATAATCCAGCCGCAACTTTAATTCATCCACCTTTCAACCCGGATTTCACTCCACAAACCTAACAAATGTGTTTAACGTGTCATGCTGGGTCCACCTGATTAAAAATAGAATTCCACTGGTGCAATGTTAATGATGATATAATAACACCCTTTATACAAATTTGAAAATAATTATCCAACGGACTTGTCTGATAAATTGGATAATTTATTTAGTCTGTATACTTTTGGTCTACGCCTGCTGAAGAGAATTTTCTGTTTTATTTTGAAATATAAAGGAGCAAGAGGAAAACAGAATGATAAAAAATTAAACATCAAGCTAAAGAACTATCTCCTTCCCCTCCCCCCCTCCCCACCGCCCACCTTCCCCTATCCTTATTTCATCCCCTGATGTTGAAAATAGGTGGTGATGAAAAAAAAAAATAATGGGAAAAGAAACTAAGAGAACAAAGCGTAACGACCAAACACCGGAGCGGAAATAAAGTTTAACGAAGGCAAGCGTTGGTTGAAGACTGTTAGAAATACAGTAGATGAATTGCAACTGGGTGAAGTCCGGGTGAAGATAGAGCAATGTTCAAGCGAAGCTGTGAGTTAAATCTCACAATAATATCTCACCTGTTAAACGCTTGACCAATTACAAAGTCAACAGAGAGTAAAAAAATTTTTTAGTTGAATCATATTATTCTTTTTTTCCAGTCGATTTTCTTTTTCTCAGGATGAATAATTCACAGGTTGGAATGAATAATTGGAATGGTGTGGATAATACTGGGTCATGGTGTCACATGACCGTGGGATTTTCAACTAGATATAACACCACTTATCCGTTGGTACGATAGCAAAGTGTCGCAAAGACTCTTGGGATAATAATTTTACGTAAAGCCCCTGGAGCTCTTTGCGAGCTGTGTGCAAAAAGCCAACTCCCACGGATTTTGGGGTTCTATATATTGGAGTCTCGGCGAGTTACTGGTCATTCATTGGTGGTTATGCCCAGTTATGTTTCCAAGTATCTTGAGTATCGTGGAGAGTAAAAATGTGAGGAAGAAAAAAGATGAATTAATGTCAAGAGTTTAACTAAATGTCCGAGTGGTAAGGGAAAAGGGGAAAAGGTCAGTGGAAGTGGGCAAAAAGACGAGTGAAAATTGCACAGTGAAACGGGGAATCCAATAAGTCAGTGGAGTAACCGCGAAGAGAACGCGAGTTTGGTGTATGTAACTTGGGGTAAGTGGAGGCACTCCCACCAACTCTCGTTGGCATTAATCCAAGTTTCTCTCGCCCTTTATCTCAACTTTGCTCTCTCTCTCTCTCTCTCTGACCCTCGCAACAAAATTGACACACATAACCGTCTGGGTACCCCCGCCTGACTTTTGTGCATACTACTCCAAGCCACAGCCGATCATCGAGTAGCGAACAGATCTGCAACCGCGTAAAGTTTTCATTCTATTGGAAATTGTGATTTCTAACCTAAACTTCAGTGTTGGTGGTGGTGTGCTCCATTGAATTTGTGTTATGAAGTGAGATCATCATTTACTCCAACTTTACAACCCCTTCAATCAATCTTGAATGTAACTTACCAATCGTCTTTTGTTGTGGTAATGGTGTTAATATTTTGGTGGCAATTGCTGTAACTTCATTTTGTCAATACATTCAAGTCAATTTAAACTTTATGAAAAAGATTTATCAATCCTCCAATTTCGAATAATCTATCCCATTTATTGCGAATTGTTAAAGTTTTATTTACTCATGAAAATTCATTAATTCATCCTCCAAGTTGTGAGAAACTCCAGCGGAATAAAATTCTCCAAAGTGTGAAACAAAATTTCAAGACCTCTCCAAATAACTCCGAGGGGTTATAAAATCGCCCCTGACATGAAGGAAGGGATTACACGTACCTCCACTATTAAATATAAATTCACGAGCTTCTGAAGTATCTGAGATAATGTATCCTGAAGTGCCTCACCAGATAAATTACTTATACTTTCAGCCTGATATCATCAGAGTATAAATCCCCCTGTTTATTCAAGTCCATCCAGCCCTGAATTTCTCCATTCATCTTGATAGATTATTATGGACAATGTATGAGGAAGGATAAATGAGAGATATCTTTTGTCCTTCCGTGTGTTTGCCCCCACAAGAATGTTGAATCTGGAAATCCAGCCAGTTGGATGGTAGAATTTTCTCATTTTCAGGGGTGTGTCTGGTTCTCTGGCAGGAGAGAGATCGATAAGAAGACACAGGAATTTCACTGAAGACATTCAATGAAATGGAGAAATGGAGGAACAGAAGAGTTACAGATGAGTGAGGATGGGGCTTTCCTTGGGTGAATAGCAGGTCCCTTTGGTCTGACACTAACGACGATTTTCAGTCTTGGAACGAGTGAAAACGAATACGAATATCCGTGGAGAGTATACTGAGTATATAACGCCCAAGGTGAATATAAGTGAATTCTTACTTTCTCCAGCTCCTTTCTATTATTTCCCCCCCCCCCATTCTCCAACGCTTTTCTTTCTTTTTACTACTCTCGTACTAACGTGGCAAACTGAATAGTATAGAAATTGTCTCCATGTTCGTTTTTACTCGTGCAAACACAGTCCATCACAACGACAATGAGAGAGATCCGGTCCCACCGGTAATTCGCGGGGTACTATGTATCAGTGAAGGAAACTCGAGATAAGAAAAACTCCAGTGACAGGAGTTGAGGCAAGCTGGGGAAGTGTAGAAAGGAGCACCGGGGAATGTCAGCAATTTCACGGTTACTGAGACACTCTCCAAGACACCCTAATAGTAATAATTACGAAACTACGACGACAAAGGTGATAAAACGAAAATTGAGATACTTGATAGAAAGATTAAGCTCAATTTAACAAGTACCTCTCAAAACCATGAAAATTTAATTTACCCTCTCTAAAATAAGATCATCAACAGACGACATATTCTTTATCCAATATGGCACACTTCACGGGCTATTATTAGACTTTGATGATCGTAGCGTTGGGTGTCGACCGACGTTGTCAAATGCAATAAACTTCAAGTGTCCTTGTAAAGCCAAGAAAACAGATAAAAGCCTCGCGGTGATAGTTTATGTGAAAAGGCCGCGAGTAGAATAAAGCTTATATACCACTAGATATTTGTCCTATATTTTCCAGAATATGGAACTCAAGTTTGAAAAGGAGAAGAAAAAAGGTATGACAGGAGACGCTTTATCGTCGAGCTAACGAGGCAGTCTCACCTCTATGTATATCCCCCTGAAAATACACTGGTGTATGTTTCACTGTCCTTTCCACATGCACAGACAGCATTCAGAAGTGACTGGAGTAGGATATTCGCTTCAGCAAAATCAGTCGACGCGTGCTCCACCCCTCTCCCCCTCCACCCACTACTATCAACCCGAAAAACCTGCCATTTCCCACCCCCTCCCCCAATCTCTCTCTCTCTTTCTCTCTCTCCCTCTCCACCGACCAGTCCGAATAAATTTTACCTTTTTACGACAGAGATTTATGAAAGCTATTCTCTACGCGTTACCGCCCCCTCCACAGCACTCATCCACAGTGTGCCCATTCCACCACGACAACCACCGTCCAAGCACTCTTTCCATCCCCTTCCACCCCATTTATCTATTCCTATCTATTCATCTCTTTCCCACGCAGTCTCATGTACCATTTCTCCATCCTCATGCCACCATTATTAAGAATAGCCCAGTGCAGGAAGGGCTGGTGCGAGTGGTGGTATCCGGGCTTTTCGGAGAGTTCCCCGCTACCCGAAATGAGGTAATTAGGATGCAGTCAAGAGTCGAGTGTCTTGGCGCACTTGTGTGAGCCGCACCCCCTACAGTTACCTCAAGTATTCCACCTTCTCTACTACTTCTGTACACTCAAAACCGGATGGTACTCACGCTCTGCTGGTCGAGCCATTGCCCCCCTTGTCTCTTGGTGCCCAGTTAGTGCTCGACTTCCCTAAATCAAAACGTTTTGCACCATCCAGCCTCCCCCCCAGGAATCTCAAGTGTCATGCTCATACTAATGAGACAGTAAGAAAAAAATATAGTTGTAGTGCTGGTGACTCTGTAAGATCGATGATGAAGGGAGGGTCATTGAGACTCGTTGAGTGGAGAATCAAAAATTGAGCAATTTTGTGAGTAATGAGTTGCTTTGTTACACTCGGACTTTTGGATAAATATCTTGAATCATCTACAAATACAGAGAAATGGACAATAAATTGGTGTCGTTGAACAAAATACCTCACTGCGGACTTCATTAAAGGCTATTTATCATTTCATCGGCCACCAAAACACATTGGGTTGGAGTGAGGGAGGGAGAGGACGTTGGAAGCGCAATCGCCTACTCTCTAACCCCCTAAGGTCGTTAGGTTGTGGTTTGGCATGAGGACATACCCCTCTGACAACCGTTGGGCTCTATACACCAGTACTAGGGCTGAATGTTACGATACGCCTGATACTCCCTCCAGTCTCGGTCTCTAGTATTCCACTACATCACTGGACTAGCCATTAGCGGTTACCATGTTCGTGTTTAGATGCTGTTATTGAATATAGGTTTACCCAACACTCTCATCAACGATTGGTACGTTATGGCGGTGATATGTTGAGTCTAAATCTTCATGTTTGAGCAAATCACTTGACTTGATGATTGTACATGTGGCAATCCTACTGGAGGAAACATTATTTATCTATCATTATTCAAAAAACACATGTTCAAATCAATCCTTATCATTCTGATTTGATAATCGGTAGAGTCGTGAATATTTATGATTACAATCCAAATATTCCAGCATTCACCAAATTTCTTCGAATCTCCATAAAATTAAAAATCAATTCAACTGTCTAACATGACAATTTTGTTGAGAGCATTTTACCTATACAATTGTTGGTTTTCCTAATGCTCATTCAGTCCGGATGTCACGTCTAAACCGTCGCAATGGTACCCCCAATTCCATATACCCGTTGGAAAGTCGGACGAGAACCGGATGCAAACACCCTTCTTGGTGAAATGGGTTTGGAAGTACCAAGTTACAGTGGTTCATGGTATGTAATACAAACAGGAAAGAGAAACTCGAAACGAATAAGAGAAAAAAAAAAAAAAGTAGCTAAATATTGCACTTCCTTCCACGAGGCTTCACTCACGCTCATGAAAAGCAGATATTGTAGTTTTATCTTTGTATATGCGGAATCTAAAGTTTGTCCAGATATATTTGAATTTGGAAAATCGTGGCTTCTTCTTCCGTACGGGTGATTCATATCGATCACCCCGCTCGATAAATATTCATTAATATTAAATGCAAAAAAAATAATTCACTAAACCCAGTAATTACTCCTTTCAATTCGTTCTCTCCAATCTTTCAGAATAAATTCATTCGAATTTACTCTTCAGATGATATCAATTCCCATGGAATCATACTACGGAGAAAGTAATTTGATAGAAACCACTGAGAAAAAAAAAAAAAACTATAATGCGATTCAATCTCCAGTAAATGGCATCCAAGTGCACTTGAAGCTCTTAGGCATGAAAGTAGCGACTGAGGATTAAAAAAAAAGGAATTGATTCAACGGATTCAATTAAAACCTTACTCACTCGTTATTGTCCCACGGGATAAAGCTAAATCGATAATCGTAATTCAAGTTGTCCTGATTTCGAGACTGCCAGTGTGGTGCGCATTGCTTTACGCCAGATTAATTCGTTAGCTACCAAAATCGGGTGAATCCCGAGATTACATCACAAGGAAACAATAGGGAGGGGTTGGTACATACAGTAATACTACTTTTGAGACGGTATGGTCCATTGTTTATTATGATGAAGAAGTTAATCTGGGAATTTGGGAAATTGGGATGAAGTAGATAAACAAAATAATGGATTTTTCCACTTCTTTGCAGTTAAAATGAAGGATCACAAAAGAGGAAGGGAGGGGGCACAATGGAAGATGTAAAGCTCCGAGGTGCAGTCCATTAATTAAGTCAATTATGAGGTTTTCCAAATGTTAATTCATCGGGAATAATTAATTGATATATTTTAACATATTAACCTCAAGATAGGTATTTGATACAAACTACGTCTCTCCCATTGACGCAATCACTGACATGAAAATCGGAAATTACACATCCTCGGAAATTGAAATTGAAGGGAAAGGAGTATTGATGTTAAAGAAGCGGATGAAAATATGAGGTACAAAAGAAAAGAGTATAAAGTAAAGTAGAGGGAAAAATGGAGTTACGGAATGAATAAGTGAATATTGGCCATCTCTCGTCCTGCGATATCATTAAAACTTTAGATTGCAGAAGAATGTCAAACAGGTATTCTTCCTAAATTTCCCCTTCCCTCTCCCCTTTTTCAATGGAATTTTCACGGAAGATTACTTCAGGAATAATAATTATTTTTGTTCATCTATATACAAATTTTCCTGATGACGATCAGATGAAATTAACATTACATTTGATTATTCATAAGCCATAATTCTATGTGGACAAACCAATGGGCAAATTTAGGTGACTGGTCTGCATACGAAAACCCGTTGTAGATACACCCAATGTTCACTATACCTCTGCACAGTATGCACATTAGGGGAAACAAGCTGTGGAAACGTTATGCCAGGGCCACTATTTCGACGAGCTTACCTCACGTAAACAGTGGTAGAAATTTTCACTCGTATACGCTTGGCATAACGTTTCCTTCAACCACCTTTTGCGGCAACCGTATATAGAGCAATAGGTGCCTAACTGTAGCCCAGTAAACCAAGAAACTCAGTATAACGCTCAAATCCAAACTAACACGAACCAAGTGGAACAAAGTTGTTTACAATGGACGCAGTTAACGCTCGACCATAGCCTCATTTTCACATAACGAATAATGTTTGACTTTTCGTACTATTTTTCAACATTTTCTCTTTCATTTTATTTTCTACTGTATTATACCCAATGGAGTTGTTAATTTCGCATACACGTTGAGTTGTTTCATGAGTTTCACATTTCCATTTGAATCTTGATGATTTAATTCGCGATATCAGAGTTGTATTATTTGCGAGTTTATAATATTAAAATAATTCATTTCAATGAAAAATGTAATTAAAACTACACGCCTACCTGATTCCTTTGAGACATAATATTATTATAAAAACCATTATGTAATAATGTTGAAAACTAGGGAAAAAATCATCGTACATTACCCCCAATGCAAAACTCCCACCAACCATGAAGAGATAGTAAAAACACCACGGAAGAAAATCACAGTGTAATACGAGCCGCAATCATGCTAATTGCGGTGAAAGCAAGTTGCCGCACTTCAGGAACGAGCAAATATCCTACTCGTGAACCTACCTAGCAATATGAACGGTGAGAATTCCGGCTGAGCGTACACTCATCTCTAGTGTCTTTCCCCTCCTTTTTTTTTTGTCCATAATTTCTCCCTTTCTCACCTTTTTTTTTTCTTGTTTTCTCGTCTGAATATAAACGAAAATTAAAAAACCACTGGAGCTTGTCACCGTTTCTCTCAGATAAACTCAAGGTACCTCTAATTATCGTACATTTATGTCATAATGTTGCAGTGACCACCTCTATGCTTTTACTCTGCACACAGAGAGAAATTTTCAATAAAAATTACCG
This sequence comes from Coelinius sp. EB29, assembly GCA_035578325.1. Taxonomy (NCBI): domain Eukaryota; kingdom Metazoa; phylum Arthropoda; class Insecta; order Hymenoptera; family Braconidae; genus Coelinius; species Coelinius sp. EB29. The sequence continues at coordinate 6,344,601 of JAOZGT010000008.1, forward strand.
TTCCGTTTGATAAACGTGTTCTTCCAAAAAAATTTTTCTTCTTTTCTAACTGGAAATGAGTAAAATTCAAAATTTTAAACAATAAAATTTGATATATAAAAATGAAATTATATTTTCCGTTTAAGAAATATTGTCATGATGAGAATAGATAATATCCCACTTGTGTTAAATTTTACCCTTCAAGCGTAGTAATTTTTGTCTAGAGTTGAATGAAAATTCTAAGTTTGGTTAGTAAATTGGTAGGATAGGAATTACCTACTGTACCGTCTGGGTGACTTTTATCCATCAGACCGAATGGTAAAATTTACTACATAATCAAACCTAGAATTTTTATTGAAATTTAGACAAAAATTACTACGCTGGAAGGGTAAAATTTAACACAAGTTGGATATTAATTGTTCTCATCAGGACAATATTTCTCAAACGAAAAATAAAATTTCATTTTTGAATGTCAAATTTTATTATTTAAAATTAAATTTTAATAAATTTTTAAATGGGATGGTAACTTTTACCAAAAATTTCCCTCTGTGCAGTTGGCTTACCACAGCGGCCACACGTGCAGGTCAAGCTAAATATAACACAATCTTTAGTTTGAAAAAAAATCATAAAAAATTTCATAAAAGTCCACAGGTAAAGTTTCAAACTCAATCCAAGATAGAAGCCTATAACCAATGAGTATGTATACTTGTGATTCTGTACACGTTAACGCCCAAGCCAGTACCATCGAAGCTGCTGTGAATCAGTGCACACTCCAGTGGCGAACAACGATTCCAGGAGGTAGATGGGGTTGGGCCTCTCTCCGTATTCTCTCGGTTAGCGCGGTTTAATCAGCAACCAACACAGACGATGCAACTTTGTCTAGTGGCAGAGGACAAGAGAGAATATTCATTCGTATTCGAGTGCACGACTACGTTAGCAAAAGTAACTTTGAACTACAAAATCCCCCACCATCCATATATACGTGCCATATTGCCATTGCCCCAGTGACTTCTGTAAACTGTACACATAGAGTCGTTGATTTTTACGTTAAAAACAAGTTTCTAGGGGGTAAAATACAACATGAACGCGTTGGTTGTTACAGAGAGGATTAAACTAACCCCATGTGGCGAGTAGTTTTCCCACATACGAAACTTGAAATGAAGTGACAGAAATTTTCCGAGGACAAAGGGGGAGAAGGGGCAAATTGAGGATCAAGTTGTTTGTAAAATATTTTTATTGCATTAAATTTGAATATTAGTCCATTTTAATTGTATTCTATTCGTAGCCATTGCTCGACCGATCGGCATAGCTTGTGCACGACTGGCCAAACCGCAATAGAAATCCCAGAGGCACCTCCGAGAGTTTGCCCAGCTTATGGACAGACTCAGCGGAATGTTCCACTACGTTGAATCGTTTCAAATTGCATTCACTTTATCTTTCTGGTATTCTGGGAATGATTGACGTACTCCTCAATCCTACATTATTGCTCATTAAATTTATCATGAGAATGCTGAGGAATTTAATGAAAATTCAGAGGCCCAACTCAACCGAGTCACGTTTTTTTTAGGATTAAAACAAATATTCGATATTCGTGATAATTCGTCGGGATATACAGTCCTAGTGTATTTCCGGGTCTATTGAAATACAATCTGCGGACATTGTTGACTTTCTCCAGCCAATGTACTCTGAATATAAATCACTGGATCATGTATGACCTACATATAAAAATAAACCATCACCACGAAAATTATCGGCTGACTCAATTACATAAAATCACTAGTCTTCAAACATAATGAAAATGGGATTGATGATACTCGTAACCGATATGCTATAATTCGTGATTATGATCAAAAATCTGTATCACAGTAGATAAAACCAAATCTATGGGATTGTGAGGCGAAATATGATGATGCATCATCCATAAGCCAATGGATCCACTCTACCCAACAAAATCTGCATATGTACCCAATGGTTATTTCCCGTTTACTTAATGATTTATACACATATTTTCGAAATGAAGAGCTCAGTGAATAAATTTTGTAATCAAAATATCCGATGAAATACGAAATATTCAAATGTACAAGTATTATTTCGATTATTCACGATATTAATGTGAAATATTGAATATAAATTTGGAAAAAATTTATCTCTGTTAGTCTTGTAATATTGGAAAATCTCCAATTAGTTTTAATTTCATAAATAGTATCTTCCTCTACCCATCGTGTGATGCTAGTTTTAACTACCGTTTGGAGAATTTAACGAAGCCGTTCTTAATGAACAACTACACTTCGATAATTATGAGGCTACCCTTCCTTAATTAAAGCTGTTCATCAAAAATATATCTCGAGAAGTTTTAATCATTCAATTTGAATAGTAATATCGTGAAATTCCATGTATATCTATCAAACAGTCAAATATTTTGATAAATTCCACTGTGACATGTGCATATACGCATATGAACTATAATACCTCAAGAGAGGAAAATTTGTGACAATAGTTTGTGCTCCAACATTTAGTGAAAAAGATGACACTGGATTTTACTGATAAAAAAGAATTCATTGTATTTTCTATGCATTGTATTTTCTAGGTTAGAAGAGGCCAATGACATGTATTTTTATTGTCTCGTATAATTGTTGATTAATTTCGTTCTGCTCCCTTAACATTCGATGGGACTTGGGTAAATTATGAAATTCTATTATTTATTTTATTATTTTAATTTTTTTCCTGAATGTTATATTGGTAAACTTGATTTGCAGATTTTTGTTTAATTTTTCGCAGAACAATAAAATATTGCCCTGATCATGGACACATATAGTGTCCGAAACGTTGGCATCTTTTAATGAAATGAATTGTCTTCCATATTCATTTTCAATTCATCAACTGGTTTTTGTGATCGCTATATGGCCGTAAGGAGAGTTTTAATTGAATTAATAGTAAGCGATTGAAATTAATATCATGATAAAAAAGAAGAATAAAAGACTCTTTTCAGGACATTTCTTTGAAGGTTCATACGTACAAAAGTATATATCAGTCAGTTCTTACTTTTTACATGTAACACACGAGTAAAACGGACTTTTTTTTTTGCCATCATTTCACGGATATTCTCAATGTATTCCTACGATGTGCATAAGTGTGAAAGAAATTTGCAAAACGCTCACAATGCATCTTCATAGTTCTTTCTTTATGGATTTGCAGACAACTTGCTGACAAAGTACTATTGTACGACTATCCGAAAATAAAAAGTGGCAATAAAACTCGCGTCATAACGGATATGTCACTGTTATTCCGATCTCTTGAAGTTTAAACAAGAATTTTGAAAATTTTCAACTTTTATTCAATAACCACAAAATTTCAATTATACGAATATTGAAATTAATCGATGAAAAAGCTTTATAATTGGAAGCGACTGTTTCACAATTTATGAGCGGGCAAGTAACGGAGGGAGGTGTAATTAATTACTGTGATAAAATGTTTCAAATTTTTTTCATCCATAATTTGAGACTTGCAATCTAAATAAAAATCTTTTTTAACCCAAGATTCTAGATACTTCCGTTGAAACTTTTTTTTTCCCAATGCAATGTCTCCATGTATTACGCGTATCAACGCAGAGTCTTTCGGATGATAGTGATCCCCTCAGCATTTCCGTTGGTGAATGGGTGGATGGAGGGCCACAGGAGAATAGCAAAAGTATATGAGAGGATGATACCAGAGTCCCGCGAATAATACTGAGCGGGGCAAAGAGCATGGCTATAACATCCACCGAGATTGGCTTCAGCGTGTACGTACGTCGCTCCTCATTTGAATTTAGATTCGTCTCTCTCGCGCCCTCTCCCTCCAGAAACCTCTCTACCCACGTCTATGAACCCTAACACACGAAATGTCCTATATGTACCAACGGATGCATAACACCGTTATGTACGTGTCGAATTTTTACACTTTTTTTCTTTCTCTATACACGTAAGACGAATATCTGGATAAGAAGATCGGTACACGTGAGCCAACGAAGTGACAGGAATAAAAAATCAAATTTTCTTCATGTCGAATAAAATTACATTCTTCAGACACTTTTTTTTTCATTCCTCAATTTCACATAAAAAATCAATAAATTCATTTGAATAAAATACAAAAAGCCCTGTTTCATAGTCACTCGCTATCGACAATTTATACCAACTTACTGGGTAAGAAAAGTAGCTCTGGAATGTCTTCAAATACGCCTCTGAAACGATCCTACGTTGGGAGCTAAGATATGTTGACAAATGGCGGGGAATGAGGAAAAGTGGAAAAGCAGAATATAAGAGAGAAAAAGACCGATGTCGGGGATAAAGAAGAGAGAGTTAAAAAAAAACGTACAGAATAGAGACAATGTGTGTGTGGGGGGGAGTTTGAGCCGACGCAGTAGTCGTTTGCCCACTCGTTCGTACGTAAGATTGGTTAGACCTTTTCCCAGTTACAAGGGGAGGGAAATATAGGTGTTTGAACCGTACAAGAATAAGCTCGCATCGTAAAATACTTTGTGTGTGTGTGTGTGTGAGGTGAGGTGGTGCAAAGAGTTAGGTGACTTATCGTGGTAACTATCTGCTCAACTGGCTTGGATTTATTTCTATAGAGGTACAATCTGCTGCGACATAAAGTATTTTTTGAAATAAGGAGAGGCTAATGTATAGATAGAGAAGAATCATTTTTTTATTTTCTCGAGGGGAATATTTATTCATTCGATATCATCAGTAACTGAAATTCATGTATAATGAGAGAGTCAATAAGCTTCAAATATTGATTTACCTGGAATAAACAGTTTAAATAATTTGATCAAACGATCATTTACATGTTATATATTTCATATTATTCATCCGCTCTCTGACATTCTCATTTCATTATTTTTTTTCCCACTTCAATTCCACTGAGAAGAGTAGCAATGGCAGCACAAACTTTTTCCTTGGATACGGAATAATGGAAACGTGAGAAGACTTTCTTGGACATGGCAATGATAGCTGATACCGCCGTGATCTGCAGGAAGATCGATGGGCAAAGAGGAATGGAGAGTTATGAGATATCTCAAATTTCCGAGATGATTTCTGTATGAAGGATCGATACAACATATCCAATCGAGGATTTTTCTTACAATCGGAATATTTTGTCAAATATAATTATATTATAACTAAATAATTTATTTTACAGATGTCAATTGACATATTCAATGATAAAAAAATTCCAACGAAATTCATCAACTTGATTATTTTAATAATCACATCAGCAACCGGGTTCACACAATTAAAAATTCACACAGTTTCTGATTATCGAATTTTCATTAAAGTTGCCGTAACATGGTGTAATTCAATAAGTAAGGAACATGACTAAACTTTCATGAAATTGAATTGACAGACTTCAGGAAAATTAGCTGTAAGGGCTGATCAATCAATGGCTATCGTGATGTTGGAGAATTAGAAAGTGCCCTCCAACAACGTGGGGTGGTCTGGCGATGAGGGAGGAAGGGAGGAGGAGAGACAGTTCTTAGTTGCAAAAGGGATGCCATTGTGATGTGGATCAGTTGGTAATTGATTGGATAGGGGTAAGAAGAGTAAACACTTTGAGATTGATCGATGAGTTAATCACCCTTCAACCAAGTTTACCAAGATAATGTTTTCTTATACTTTTGTCTCTTTCAACCCGACATATTTATTTTTATTTATTAATAATGAACTTGAATTGATGAATTAAAATTATTATTGCAGTTTTTAATGAAAATCCTTAAAGATGAGGGCTCATTTTTATCCCGAATTCACACCACCGATAAAAATTACGCTCTCCCACAAACGATAAATCCACTCTTCTCCTTAATTCGTATTGCCACGATAAGCGACCGCACAAGAGAAGTACTTTTTTTTCATCAATCCCTTCCCCTTCCGTCTCCTCACGGATTTTTCGTGAAGCTCGTTATCAAGAATTTTCATTGTTCTTTTACCACTCGGAAGAATAAGAGCCGTCGCCAGCAGCCGCGAGGAGAGCAGTAATTGTGGCAAATCACTTGGTGGACTCTATATGTATATATAGGAGGAGACAACCCCATTGATTTTCCTTTTTTTTATCGTCCCCTTCCGTTCTGCAATATTGCTCACTGCAAATTGCTCGAAACTAATGGAGAATCGTTACAGTGGTTGTGACGCTTTGTCAAACACTCGAATCATTAACGGAGTGTGTAACAAAACTCCAAATTTTTTCAATAAAATTCATGGGGAGAGGGTAACATGAACATTGAACCGTTAAAGTCTTGTCTCGTGTCTAGTCATCCCAACGAATCTCACCTTCAAAAAGCTATTTATGTCTCACCGCCCCCGCTTCCACCAACCCACCCATCGTCTTGTTACTAGTACACTAGATGTACTAAATAAAGTTGTAGATACACCTACCTCTCCCTCGAGTCACAGCCAAAGTACAGTAATTGAGTTTATGAAGTAAATCCATCGGACGAACAAAGTTTTACATCTTACGGATATATTGCTGACTTTTCAGATGCACTGGTTTTTATTGTCCCGAGGGCTTTTCTTTGAGATTTCTATTTATTGTTGATGGTCTTTGATGATTTATTCAAAAGTAGAGGTGAATTAAATAATGAGGTGAATCGTAAAACAGAGAGGCCATATATCGTCAAATCCACGCGCTCTAAAAAATTTTCATGGGATATTGATCAACTGTTAGTCGTTGACAATGAAAGCACTGTTATCCGGGATAAATTAACGGAATCCCCTCTAGTCATACTGCCCTCCATGTACAGTTGAGAATTCTGTGTACACGTACCCCTGGCGGCAAACTCTCATGGCTTATCCATTGCAATTCAACGGACTCATCCGAGCGTAAATGTAACGATAGTGTCCGGAGACCCGTACGGATCATCGATTCTTACACCAACTAGCACGATTACGTGGGGAATTGTCCTCTATTCAATGGTATATACCTATGGAATATATGTCAGGGGACTGGAGTATTTTTTTTTTTCTCAGGCTTTTTGAGAAATGATTGTGAAGATCAAGTTTAACAGTGATTGATTGTCCACTTCTGTGTGGAATTGGAGACAATTCAGTGAGTGACAGAGCCTGTGATGTGAACAAGATGTGGATAAAAGGGGATTGTTGAGCCAAATAAAAATTGTTGAGCCTTTAAATTTAAAAACTGGCGTGAGCCATTTCGCTCATCTGCTGAGTCATAAAGCAGATACTAGTAGTTTCCGCGCGAAAATACATAAATCTTGAATCTCCAACACTCCCCTCCCCCTTTCCACCATCTCTCGAGCCATAATGTACGAGAGAACCAGGGCACTGAGGAAAATAAACGAACGAATTGGCTGTAACTGAGCTTGGAGCAGGTGCAGCATTGTCGCAAGACTTTTTACTATTTTTTTGTTCATTGGATTATTCGAACATGGGGGATTTATCGGTGCATTTTTGAATAATTCTTTGTCTACAAATGTCAAAGGAAAATGAAAGAAATAGAGAGGATAACATATTTTTGATATTAATGGAGAACATTTTGATTTTTATGGGAAAATTCTACGAATAATCTCTCATAAGCATTCATATCATGAATCCTTGGTTCACCATATTGACCCTCCCGATATGTTTTTCATGTCATGGCAAAAGTTTCAAAACGTTAAATCCACGTAATGCTAGTCGTTTGGCTGTATCAACCTCATGTTCTTGAGAAATCGATTTTAGTCTGAATGAATGGTGTAATAAAGATGTAATGGACCAACTGAAATTCCAAAGTTCTACACTAGTTTTATGGGATATTCAATACTACAAGCTTGAGAAACAAAGATATCTTGTTTATTGTCATAAACAAGTGAACAGAACAAAACTCATTGGATAAAGTTTTAGGCAAGAGGCATAAATCAGTTCAATAATCAACAATACAATGGCCAAGTTGAACCAGAAGTTGGCATGCATGGATAATTAAATTTTGATCCTGAGAAACTTCATAAATTCTCATTTGTGATAATGATCTAGTTTTCAAACCAATGGTGTTTAGAAACGTCATATATCGTGCATAACTCTGTATACAGCACAGCATTATTCAAACTCAGTGAGCAAGAATGAAACTGCAGTGTATGAGATAAGCGATAATCAGCGTTAATAATTCAGTTGTCAATTTATATAGGGTAAAAAGTCGATTATTCGCATATTGTTAAAAGTTTAATAATCATGATAATGGGTGATTTTAGGAGAAAATGTCAAGAGACATTTTTTATAGAAAATTTTCTCAGCTGTAAAAAAGGTCTCCTGACATATCCCCTTAAAATTACGCATTCTCGAGTTATTTGCAAAATTACCCAAAAATTTTGAATCTAAATTTTTTCATTTTGTTAAAAAAAATTTAATTAAAAATTGAATACTCTCGGATAATGAGTAATTTTAGAAGAATATGTCAAGAGACACTTTTTATTGAATATTTTTTGTACTATAAAAAAAGGTCTTTTGACCTTTTCATCTAAATCCTCAATTTCCAAAGATATATATTAAATAAAATTTATTTTTTTTTTTCATATAGTTTTAAATTGAACTGTTGAATTGAGAGTTTATGGATATATACGCTTGGTTATTTCCAGGAAATTTTAATCGATATTTCAACGAGTACAACATGGCAACAGTGTATTAGGGTCCCTCAATAGGTATAAGAAATTTTAACATTCTAATGAGGATTATCACGGCAATACCCGATCACTGCCACGTCTCACACTGCCTCTCTCTCTCCCCTAATACCGAACATTAAAGTAACTCATCAGTGCAATAAAATTTAAAGATTTTTGAAAACTACAAAAAATCGCCTGAAAGTGTTATTAGATTTTTTAATCGCAATTTTTTGCTCGATTTAATGACCGTTTAAGTTTTTCAAAAAATCAATTTTGAAAAATCAACATTTAACCCAGCGTCTTATGGAAAAATTCATAATTTTTTTCTGAATAAAGATTAAAATGTGAATTTTTCACTCGAAATGTGAAAAAAATAATAAAAAATATTGACACTTGTTTCATGAGGTTTATCCGTTTAGTTTTATTGATATTAACAATAAACAGTGAAAATTGACGAGAAACCGGAACCGAAATCGACATGGCAACGTCTGCTCGAGTAAAGAGGTTATGGCGTTCAGTGGCGTTCAGTCCACTCGACTCCCGCCTGTCATTTTGACATCCAGCGTTGCCACGTATATTTGCAAGCTAGTCAACTGAATTACTTTTTATTGATTTTTACTTTCTTAAAAATCGAAAAATGTTATAATTTTCATATTGATGACCTCAATAATTCTTATAAATAATTTAAAAATGAAAACAATAATTTTTGGAAATTGTTTAATTTTTGCACACTCAACGACTTTATGTGTACTGATGAGCTACTTTAACGAAGTATTTCTTTCGGCCGAGAAACAACGTGAGCCACCCAAAATTTGCCAGTTTCGTCGTGAGCGTTGATGCCGGGCGGGCGTGTTTGGTTCGCTCGGCATCATGTACTTATTTAACATACTCCTGAACAATGAAACATTCCGGCATCATCCAGCAAGTTTATTTTCGTACCTAACATCAGCGACACGGGTAATAATTTTGTTTACCGTTATTAATCACATTTATCTCACGAATTTCATTCATTTTGTGATTATTCATTGAATTAATAATTTTTACTTGTTTTTAAATTGATTTCAGCCATCTCTGCCGCTTTTCAACAGCTCATATTCATCAATCAACTTTGAATCAGTTGAAAATCAGTACATCCTATCCGCAATTACGTGACTACCACCAATTCATTATTTTATCTCAGTTTTTCGTTTTTCTTTTTTTTTTTTTAAATTATTAGAGACTATTTTTGAGTAATTGAGGGGGGTAGACATCATGCATGAAGCACGTCCATTTTCGACGTGATTCAGTCATATTTTTTTCAAAGTGACAAATAATTGTTCCCGTGGCAAATAATGAATTTCTCGTTTTTTTAATTATTTTAGCGCTGATTAATTAATTTTAAATTTAATGAAATTCTTTATTATCGCGGATTATTTCTCTCTCTCTCTCTCTCTCTCTCTCTCATATCTCAATATATGTGAAATTCATTATTTTATTTTCATTCATTTCAGACAACTCGACACTCAACTTTCATCACCACCACTACAACAACATCAACACCGGACTCCCCCTTCAAACTATCAAACTTGTGGGCCAAAGTCATCATGGTCATCGCACACTGAAGAATCATTAGAATAAACTTTTCAATGAGATAATTCATTGTGAACTTTCCTGGTATCCTGGGAGGCTCTAAACTTTAATGTCCTCAACGTTGGAGGCTTCGATGGGAGAATATTCATAGGTAAGTTCAATGAAAATTGGGAAAAAATTATAAAATAATAATAATTATCATTCTGTCCGGATAAATACCGAGGGATATATGTAATATTTATTGAATTTTACAATTTTTTCCCAATGAGGATAAAGAAAAAACCAATTCTTCTCTCCAATTTTGCCCCACCAATTTGTGGTGATTAGAAGTTAAAAAAAAAATCACCAAACAATTTTTTTTTATTTTTTTTTTTTGGTGTAATCAGCCAATCATGCGTATGAGGATATTTTAAATTGGCCACAATTATAAGATATCTGGAACGATGGTGTACATTGGTTACACAATTTTTTTTTCACAACAAGTGCGTAGAGCGATTGCACCTACGCCACAGCCCTATGGAGTTAGTCCAATTCAATACCTAGGCTTACCCCGAAGGCAGCAGAGGATATCCCGCGAGCAAATATCACTTAATACCTAAGCTGACCCCGAAGGCAAAGTGATAAGCGATAATGCACGTTCGAGGAATTAAATACACAGAGTCATGTTGGAGTTTAATGTTTTCATCCTGAGCTGACGCAACTGTTGAATTTAATTTGATGCATTAATTGATGTTTTCTTATCTCTTGGGTTGTTTTAGGATTCATGAAAATAATAATACTCACTCACAGGAGAAATTGGAGTAATAATTATGTTAGATTTGAACAAACAAGCTTTTTTCTTTCATTTAATTTAAATAAATTATTCCTCTGAATCCATCAACAAGAATTTCAAGTACTCTCAACCCTTCACTTCTCCTCCGTAATTCAATAAACCTCTTCACTCATTAAACAAGCTTGTGTTTCTCATAAACTTGATCAATTTCCTGGAATTCACAATTTTCCATCATTACACTGTATTCGATCACTCCTGTATTTCCTCAAAACTCTAAAGTATCCCAACAATTTTCCAACAGCAGCGATCTATCAATTCTCCAACAGCTCTCAACACAGCTGGATCAGGAATTACCAAGTAATATGATCAAATTTTAACAAGAGATAATTGACAAATTTTTTCCACTAATAGGTTTTTCAATATTTCGCGTATAATCGTGAGCTCAAAGCTCTCACCCCCTCTCCTCCCCCTCCTATTGCATGAGGGGTCGAATGCCTCAATGATGATATGATACAGAGGATCATCATAATGATCTTGGCCCTCAACTCCAGCATCATCTCCGTTGTGAGCCCCGGGTGATGGTGAGGTATGAATTAAAGTCATCTTGATAAAAATATTCACTCAGACTTTCAATTTTCCTAGTAATTATCATACCCAATTACCCATCAGTAATTACTCATCACCCCAGAGCTATTAAGATAGCATAAACATTTGTTGAAAGAGTGTACAAAAGTGGGGGGTGAAGCTGTAGAAAAAAAAAAAATTGCAGCCATTGTGGAAGAAAATAAAAAAACCTCCAGTGGTGAATAGAAGGTGGGAGGTGTATACGAGGCGAAATAGTACAAAGTGGCATGGGTTCTTAACAATAATAAAAGAGAAACCCAAAGCCTGGTACATAGTGTCTCTTTTTGCTGCATAACACCACTGTATACACCAAAGTACATTATACTCTGCAGTTTATTCTTTGAAAAAATCCAGTCAAGCGTTTTTTCATTGTTCAACGTGTGTTACCATTTGATCCATGATTGTCAAGCTCAAGCCTCCCATAATATACCTTAAATCATCTTTTTTTTTTCTTTGTACACGCCCTTGTAATTTCCAACTTTGTCACCCCTCGAAATATTCCGCTTTTACACTACACAAAAGGCTGAGAAAAAAAAATCATTTCGAGGTAGAATGGAAAAAATTGTTACAAGAAAATATAACATCATGGTGATATTTCAAAGGATACAAACGCATGGGGATTTCGATGAGAATCAGTTCCAACAATTTTTTTTGTCGAGCTGCAAGCAATTTCGGGGGGGAGGAAAAAAAAAACCCATTCGGTTGATCCTAACTGATGTGGACAGTGGTAAATCGTGGTTGAATAGTAGAATTTTTTTTCTCATTCAAATAGACCCGAGATATTGTCAGATTAACTCACTTGTTCTTTTTTTTGGGGGGGGGGAGGAATGGATAATCAAAGTAAATTAGTGATGAAATTATTTTTATTCATTAATTCATTTCTTTTGAGTTATTAATATATTTTTTTTTTAAAATCTGCAAAAAAATAAAAGGAAAATTAATCAGAGAATTGTCACGGAGTTGTCGACTTCTGTTATGATATAACAGTGAACAATAACACTAAAAATGATGTATTTAGAACTTACGATTAGTCCCGGAAGTCTCGAGTATCAGTACGTTTGAGATAAGTGTACCCACGAGGATTGTGATTATGAAGAACGACCTCGAGCCGCGCCCCATCACGGCATCACTACGAACTTGCACACTGCTGTTGTTACCTCGTGGTCCTTGATGCTTATTTGTTTATTATAACGATAATTAGGTATTCAAAAAAAATTAATTTATTTATTCACAATAATTGGAGGTTTAAGAGATATCCCAGTGGATTTTTCATCACGTTATCACAAATTACCATAATCACAATATTTAGACAGTTGTTTAGTAAATTTACCAGTTTATTTCAATGTATTTAATTGAGAGTTTTTAACGTGTGAATTTCTTTAGTTCAATAAGTGATCCAGAGGCTGGCGTTTCAACCTACACAATATCACTCTCAACTTCAAACTGGCTTTGAGTTCACTTAACAACGAGAGGAGTGATTTACTGTAGATAAACCCCTCGAGCTTCTGCTCCTTTTCATTAAGTTCTTTGTGCTACTGCTTAAATGAAATTGAAACTTTTTGATACCAACATCTCTTTGGGCAATTTTTTCTCTTTCACCTGCAATTTATCTCTTTGAATCCAGAATTGAAAAATCCAGGGGTGAAATTAGTATTTATTTTGGAGCTAGTGTCACTTATTATTAGTTTCACGCAGTGTGGTATTATCGAGGCCCAAATGCGGGCGGAAATGAGCTGTTAATAGAGTTATTCAATGGATGCACTCAATTTTTAATCCCAGAGACTCTATAAATAAAGTTATTAATCATTTGAATTTATAAGGGGATATTGGAGAAGGTTAATTAAACTTTGGAGTGGGGGGAGGGGAAAAAATATGATAATTAATTTTCATGGAAATTACCAGAAGAAAATTCATAGAATGAGAAAATGAAGGTAATTACATTTTTTGGGGGCGTCCAAAATGATCAAATCATGTTCAGTATTGAACTATCCACTGTTCTGTACACATGTGGTTTACGTTAATTTACCTCGGTACAGTACATGAATGATAATTAAATATAAATTAATCCAGTTAATATATTTTAATCACAATCAATGGAGCGTGAAATTGCCGAAGGCTCAATTATCAACAATTATTCGGATTAAATACCGATGGATTAGATGGAATAATTGAATTATTTTCATAATGCACATGAGCTTACTGCAATTTTTACTATTACCAACTCTCCCCCCACTATGAAAGAATATTAATGATAAATTAAACAATTGGAAGAATGAAAAAATTGGAAAAATGATTCCTGTCAAAAAAATAATTTCATGAAAAATGGATATTTTTTTCATCATCAAGAAGAAGAAAAAAAAATCAAACAAATCATTCAACACAATAATTAATACCGCAATAGTCGTATTAATAAACAGCTGTGAAGAAGAATAAGTGTAACGCGTCTCGCGGAGAGTGCTCGACAGCGAGTCGGCGTTTCGGTACTGAATCGAGCACCGTTGGACTCTTCAGGGATAACCATGAACCCCACCACAATCTACCCCTCGCTCTCTCTCATCTCCCGCCTACCCGACTATCTCGCCGACACCCTGTCAGCCCCAGCTCACTCTCTCTCACTTGTACCCCTCTGTATTTTCTGCGCACCCGCCCGTTATTCTCTCCTGCAACCTGACTCACGCGCAGTATACCTTATTGTTGTGAAATGTGTTAAAAAAAAAAAACAAATCAAACAGAATGACGAGGGGGTGTATGTGCAGAAGTATATGACAACTATTGCAGGTATGATTTAACGGAAAAACAATGAGTATTGTTGGGAATTCTTTGGCATGCTGAGAGAAAAAATATGATTCGTTGATACAATAAAATTAAAAAAGAGAATAACTATTTTTTGTTTGTTTGGTTGCATTGTTCAGTGGAGTTTGAAATTTATTTTATTTTATGAGTAAATACTGTTTTATGAGCATAATTGTGAGTAATTAAATTAAATTGAATATTTTATTCTCGGATACATGTGGTTAACGACATTATTGATGTATTTCGGGGAAATTCAGACATTTGTGGGAGGATCATTGACCTGTCTGATGAATGAATTAAGTAGAAACTCCGGGTGAATCAGGAGTTTAGATGGAGTTACCATTCGTAATTTAATTGCAATTTCCAGTGGATTTTATCGATTATCAAGTTGAATATCGTATGAGATAAAGTCAATTGAGGGTAATGACACTAATTAATTATTAATTAATGAATAAATTTTTGAATATTTTTTTTTTTCATTTAGAGAAAAAAAACCCTCCTAAATTAAATAAAATAAAAAAACTCTTCTTTTCCACTGAAACTGTCTCCACAGTATCATAATATCATCAATATTTCATGGACAAACTTAACAACAAAGTTTTAAGAAAGTTAAGGGGGTTGATGAGCTCAAAGGGTATGAGTATAGTTATGCAGAGAAACGAGGCACCAGCGGTGTGTTCTCAGCTGAGATTCAAATCCTCAAATGAAGAAAAAGAAGAATTCATTAAAACAAAAAAATAATGAAGAGATGAAAATTTCAATTAAAATAAATTAAAGTGAAAAGACAATTGTTTGATAATTTAAATGAAAAAAAAAAAAATTATATTCATTTAGTGAGAATCAACAAGTTGACAAGTTAATTTTAATCCAATTGTTGATTTAAAAAAATTATTATACCAATCAACAAGAGTGATTTAAGTAAATTAATTATTCCTACGACTGTTCATTCTGACACCACTAATTCTGTTCTCTTTAATAATGTACACGTTTTAAATAACAGGTTGAGTGTACCAAACTCGAGTATATATGGTAAAATCGCTTTGACAGTGGCCTGCCTATCGGAGTTTCTCCCGAGTAAAGTAAACGAGGGTCACGTATCAAGAGGATATGTTGCGGTGGTGAGTGAGAGAGATGGTGGATGATCAGAAACGAGATTTTCAAACTCTTGATTCGCCTGTGGCCAGGATCCACCGTTATTATTATATCGTTTCCCCCCCCCCCCTCCTTCTCCTCCTCCTCCCCTCGTGTGTCCGCCCAAACGAAGAGGATACGCCAAGGCTTCTCTCACTTTCTCGCGCGCATTCAACCCTGCCATGTCCGCATCTAGGGTTACCATGGAAACAGACGCATCATTCCCATAGTCCCCGGGCTTTTCTGTATGAGTATCGTTACTCTAATACCCCATGTACATGTATGTGATGTCTCTATGTATACTATAAACCCACTACCCCCCCCCCCCCCCCTATCAACCCCCTCTTTACTCCCCCCTACCCATCTACAATCTATGTATTTTCGTTTCACACCGAGTCCCACTGCGATTCTATGTCCCAGAATGTTTCTGAGGATAAAATGAGAATTGTGGACGTTTCATATGAATTTTGATAATATACACGTACTTGGACCAATGTATTGGTAGATAATTCATATAGAAACAAATTAATGAAATTTTATTATTCATTCTGAATAAACAGGTAATTGAAATAATCCGATTGGAAATATTAATTTTCCAGAATCCACGGGTGCAAATTTTTTTTTTTTCATTCCAAATCAAAAGAGGATTAACTCGGAAAGGTGATGAATTTCATTTGAGCAAACTTTATCAAAAAATGATTTTATCATAATTTAGTTAGGAATTATTATTAAAAACATCTCAATCGTGATTTTTTCAAAAATGAAAAAAAAAAAAAACAAGCTTGAGATTAAAAAATACCCATCCAAAAGTATAATTCCTACGGAGCTCCATCATTTCCCCCCCCCCCCCCCCCAAATGAGATGCATTTTTTCGCCCCACAAACATATGCATATATACCTGAGATTTTTTTACATCATTTGAAATGCATGAAAATACCTCATCTCCTCTCCAAACTTTTCATCACCCACTTCTTTCTTTTTTAATTACCTGCTTCGCCAGTTTCCTCAAAAAAACAATGTTTATTTGTTCTAGTTATTTCCCTCCCCCCCCCCCTCTTCGCTGCTCATCCTTTCAAACGGTGAGAACAAAGTTGAAAGAACAACAAATACCCTGAGGCGATGGTAAAATTTTCCATCTCCACCTCAGTGAATTACACTTGAATACACCAAATTGCTTCCGGTTTTCCTCGTTCGATAGAAAATGCATTTGTATTCAGTATCTAATGAGTCTATTATGCAGCAACTGAGAGAGAATTTTATTGTAAGAGTTAATGAGAAATTGAATTTAGTTGAAAACAATTGATTGAAGGGGATAAGAACATAATAGGGGTTTTGGTACAATTGGAATGAAGAAAGCTGAGGTTGCCAAAAAAATTGTACCCGAGTATAGTTGGCTGTCTGAGTGCCTTGCGGTTATCGTATAAGAAGTAGAGAGGAAAAGAAGAATAAACAGAGGGAAGAGCTGAAAGAAAAATATTGGCGAGACGGCCAGTGAAACGTGTTGAGGGGCTCAACATCCATTAAAAGTACAAAACAGTTGAGCTTGGGGGTACTACAGTAGAGTTGTCGTGTGGGAAAAGCTTGAAAAATCAGTAAAATTTATTCATCACTCCAAATAATTTTTTTTTTTTTAGTAAATTCAGTAATATTGATGATTTATTTATAATATGTATAAATCACGAGTGGAGAGAACGAATGCATAAAAAATCCATTTGGCAAAGAGTCTTTAACAAATGCATATCTCTGAGGCTAACGCCTATCAAGTTCCAGTGGATAGAGGTCTCAAGCACACTGCAGTATCAATGTTTATGAGCGTCTTGGATCAAGCCCCTCAGCACCCTTTTAGAGAGTATAAAAGAAAAAAAAAATCCTCCATTAAATGTAGTAGTAGAGATATATAAAGTTGGAAGGATTTCAATTCAATTGAATAATAAACAGATATTTGACGAGTTATCGAGGAAATTTCGGACGTTTCTACATATGGAATGCATTTATAAGTAATTTACTCAGTGATCCTCTCCGAAAGCTCAACCCATCGCATGTTATCCAATCATGTATCGACTTAAAATTCAATTATATATCCGAGGGAGAAATTTAATTACCGCGGCGAATAAATTTGTCTGAGTAGATTTTTTATAATGTTCCATGTAAATCTTTGCACTATACGGAGCAATTATTCCTCCAAATATTTCACTTTATCATTTTTTTATGATGAGAATAAGTGAGGAGAGCAATTGAAGAAATTACTTCCTGTCTTCTGATTAATTTGGCGCATGTGCAGAAAAATTCAAGCTCCCACGTAAAACTCATCCCCACTACTTCACCATTTGGCTCTCTCTCAAGCAGTGCCAGTTACACAAGCAATGGCGGCTTTGAAGCAGGGAAAACAATTGGTAAAATATGTTTTGGGTACATGTATGCCCTCAAACAAGACCAATGCAGCTCGAATAAAAGTGCGACGCTTTGAACTTGATCAGAATCTACTCATGGTATGACATTTTCTCATTGAATTATTTCCAAAATTTTTTTTGAGGTTATACAGTCCTCTCTGCTTTCAGTACTTCAATGAATTTGAATTCCTCTTCGCTCACGATCCAAATAATCTCTGCAAATCTGGAGATACTGTTTTAATTCAGGAATTACCGGAGAGGCTGACACGTCTTGTCACTCACAAGGTCAATTAATTCACTTATTTCTCTCATGCTCCATTTTAAATCAGTGTTTTATGTAATTGTAATCAATTGAATTTCCACATTTCAGGTTGTTGAAGTTATTTATCCAATGGGTGACATCACAGATCCTGTCACTGGTAAAAAAGTTGTTGTTAGCAAATACAGGTATGTGAATATTATAATTTTCTCAATCATAAATTACACTCCAATATTTAATTCTTTGATATTTTCTCACAGAGATGAAATCAAAGAAACTAATCAGATCTACGGAGAAGCAGAGAGTGCCTTCGACTATGAAAAAATGCCTGCTAGAGGTACCCAAGAGGATAAACGAGACTTTTCCCATAAACCTAGTTACATAAAGTACCACGAAGACCCAAACGATCCTCAGCCATACGCAATCTAATGTAATCTCTTAGCAATTCAATAAATTACAATTATTCAGTTGTTTATAAAATTTATTCTCACTCATACTAGATTATAAATTGATTCGATTCAAACACACACACCTTCAAATGCTGATGATAGGAAAAAAAAATGATTAAACGTGAAAAATAATCCATGAAAAATTTGAAATTGGTGTAAATGTACAATTCAATATAATAAACATGATTAGTGAATTATGAAAATAAAGGAAAAATTTTCACAATGTACAATTCGTGTAAAAATACTTGTTAGAGATAATTAATTACACAATCAGTGTTAAATCATTATTCAGATAAAAATTCACGCTCTAATGCTGCACCCATGGCATTCCACTCTCTGTCGTCATCCTCTTCGATTGGATCATCAATTTCGTCCGGAGAGTCTTGAGAATCACCCAAATCTAGATCGTCTGGTAGTCCCTCACCCCTTCTAAATCGTGTCACTGGATCTTCATCATCATCATCTTCATATTCATTCTCATCGTCTTTTTCTTGTTCCTCAGAAGATGATGAAGAATTTCCTGCTGTCTTTCTACGTTTCTGTGGTTCATATTCTCCTTTAAAATAATAATAAAAACAACATTAAATCATTGAATAATGAATAAATAAATTGTTTAAACAATTATTACCATCTGAATCATCACTCTCAATAATTCTCCTCTTGACTCCCAAATCCTCAGCATCTAAAACCGATGAATCCATCTCAGGATCAGTCATGTCCTCATCGACCTCCTTATCCATACTCTCGATCTCCTCTTCAGTGAAAGACATTAGAGGATTTATAGTATTGGCAAATGTATCTGTCACTGGATTATCCATCTCAATTCGATCTGGACTACTACAGTGTGGAGGCGGTATTCTGGATCCCCTTGCCTATTTATTATCATCGAATAATCAATATCTTTGTCATTGAATGAAATAATAATTTTCCATTATTTTTCATAGATTTTGAAAAGCTGTGTATCGAGAACAATGCCTCATTCTCACAATTACATAAATTAAATTTTCTTACCTTTGCAGTGAGTGGAAATAATCTCTCATCAACTCTTTCCCAACGTTCTGCACATGACCACAGCCAATTGGGATTAACAATTTTTATGCTTAAATTTTTCTTCGCTGCATATACTTTTGCTGTGCCTGGTTTTATGGCAACTAAGTGGGTAGTTCTTTCTGTTAAATCCTGAATTAAAAAAAAAAAATTAATATTGAAAATCTTTTAAAATCTGCTTAATGAAGAATGAATGAATAAATCACCTGCTTAACTTCAGCCCCAAACGCCTTAGCAACTCTGTAAGCTCGACTGTCTTCCAATTTTTGTTGCGTTGGAATTAATCCACTGAATGTTAACTGCAATCCTTGAAGCACACGTCTTTTAACTTTCGGAATAATCTCCCTCAGGGCTTTTCTCTCTCCCTTGTCTATGTGTTCGTAAAATTCCGCATGAATTCTTTTGAGAATATCTTCTAGGTATAATAAATAATCATCATGATCATCATCCTCAATCACTGGATCTTTTTTGATTGTAATGACATCCAATTGATTTTTTTCCTTATTGTCCTCATCAATTGTTATCTTATTTTCGTCTTTATCATCTTCTTTACTCAAATTTTCTTCTCCATTTTTATCTTCCAAAGGTGCAGGAATATCTTCAAGTTCTTCACCTGTTGTTTTACACTCTGCAGATGTCTCTTCCGATCCCTCAACTGTCAATTCAGGTTTACTATCAGGTGTGATGTTGACATCAGACTTATCCTCAATAATCCCATTTTCATTCTGAGGGATATCATCTTTCTGTACAATTTCTGTGATATTTGATGATTCATTTGAATCAATAATCTCTGGTAAATCTCGTTTTTCAAGTCCTGGAGGTGCATGAATGTCACCAGTGTGTTTGAAAAAATGGTACGGTTTGACTTGTACTAAATTCCCACAGCCCTGCCATACATCTTCACGATCATCTATTATGCATACTAAGTCGTCTCCACACGGGAATAATGCCCTGAGAAATAATTTAAATATTTTAGATTGTTTTTCATTAAAAGAAAATTATTTTTTGCAATAAGTTCTCACTTTAAATTTGCTGTTTTTGATGCTGGATTGAAACACTCATCCCTGGAAAGTATTCTATGGGAAAAAAGTGCGCCCTCTTTATCCAACAATGCAGCCACAGTGTGTGCATAATTTCTCGCTCCAAAGGTGCAGATGTGTAGCTCGTATAATTTACTCATTTCCGATAAAAAATGACGAGTACCAGGCCTCAAACGTGTATGATACCATGGTGAACTGGGTCCATAAAGTTGGTAATGAAAAACGTCCTTCAGAAAAAGTTAATCATCAGTTCTAATGGGCCATAAAGTCTAGTAATGAAGGAAAATGGCACAGGAGGACAAATCAATGATTTTAATAATTACTCCAAGGACTTGGAAATAAGATTGAAAGGAGGAAGAGAAGAATATCAGGTCTATTTGTTATTCATAATTAAAGATGTCGAGAAATTTACTCACTTTCATAACAGCAGGAACATTGTCATTAGTTGTATGAACAATAGTCTGATCAAGATCCACAAGCAATGCTAGTTTACGATCACTCAGCAATCTCTGTTCATCCTCCTTGCCAATTTTCTCAGCCAATTCTGGGCATACTTTCAATTCAGGTATACTGTGTACCATGGGAACACTAGCCTCAGAGCCATTAGCAAGTGCTTCCTCTCTTAAATCAGCACCACACTCAGCACAAAGATCCTTCATCACTGTTGGATGTTTACAGCCTGTCATTTGGAGCAACACCTGCCTGAAACACTTATTGATTATGCTAATGCTGACAAGATCTGCCTGAACAATTGAATTTTTAATATTTTGGAGTGAAAAAATTATTTTCAATTCAATCTAAATCCATTACTCCAAAAATTTGTTGTCAATCGACTGATAATGAATAAACATAATAAAATATAAATGAGGTTAAGCTCAATGTTTACCCAGGCACTACAACATCACCAGCCTTCACAAGAAGACTATTAACCCTCCCAAATTGCGTAGCACGTAATTTTTTATCCCCATTTTTCTCATCAGCCCCAACAGTCTGATAAAGCAGAAGAATTCTTCCCGCAGATACCATTGTATCCGGTGATACTCTCCACTTAATAATTTTTCCAGGCTGCTCGTCGTTCGGAAACTTCACTTCTTGCACTGACATTTTATCCACTCAATGATACCGATAATCATCAATAAATCACACAACGTCACTTTATTTCTTTATTGTATTATTTTTTCTACTGTTGCGTGTTTATGTGGTTTTGTCTCCCGCGCAAAACAACAAAAACTCGTGTAAACGTTGAGACATTTCGTAGGCACCCTTCAGGCATGAATTTTGGAACCATTGGTTGAAATCAATTGTGTACAGTGAGACTGAAATGCTTGATTCAGTGTGTAACTATAGCTTACTAGAATTATCCAATGAAATGTCTTGATTTTTCACAAAGGATTTTGTGTTGAGATTTCATTGGATTTCATTGGCTCGTACATCGTATGGTACCATGTAGCACACTTGTCGAAAAATCATCTGAAAGTTATCTTTATCTCGTCAACATTTGGACAAGTCCGAAAAGACAGCGATGAGATAACTTTCTTGGGATATCTACAAAAAAAGTTATCTAAAAGACATCATTCTTATGATACCGTATTGGATATGTCTCCAAGATGCTAAAATGTTATCAATTATGATCCTCCCAGTTAGATATCGTTTTTTTGTTATCAACAAGGTATCAATTTTGCGATGACTTTCCGACAGATAAGAAGGAGACGACTCTAGGTTATCTTTCCGACTCTCTCTTATTGATACCATATTCCTGACACCTGAAAGATAACACATATTATGACAACTTTTCGAATGAATTGATCCAGATATCTATAAGTTGTCTTTTATTTTCTATCTAATAGATATCGTCCTTTTCGGCACCTAAATGATGTCCAATTTTGTGGATCATTACGACAGACTTGAAAATGCTGCCTAGGAGTTATCCATTTTTCGTATCCAAAAGGTTGCGCGATTTTTGATGCCTAAAAGATGCTGACGATGTTGTTGACATCAAGACAGAGTGTGAAACGATATCCGAAAGTTATCTCTCATTCTTATCCAAAAGACGACGTTGTTTTCGGTACCTAAACGATCTCGATTTCATTGGTGACATTACGATTGACTGTAATAAGATAACTAAAAGTGAGCTATGCTTTGTATCTGAAGGATAACGTGTTTTTCGACATCGGTAAGTTGACCCTTTTGAGTCAACCATGTGTGGAGTTCCAAGAAGACATCTTAAAGTTGTCTGTTATTGGAACCTAAGGAGTCTACCTTAATGTTAGCGCAAAAGAGTTACCTCTGTGGATCCTTACGCAAGGATACCGGAAAGTTGAATATTTCGATAACAGAATGTTACCCAAAGGATAACACAGGGTACATTCTAGAGAATTTCCAAAAGAACATTCTAGAATCCCCCTTAATAAAAGGGGTTGACCGCCTAGAGAACTGCGCCATTCGTTTTTCGACTGTCATTGGGGCAACAGAGTGCTGTGAAGTATTAATAAGTGAGGTGAAGTGAATTGATAATTAAATTATTATCACATAATAATTATTATACTATATTATGTTATGTTATATCATATTATATTATTATATTATAATTATATTATTCGGAAATGAAATCTTGAGAAACAAAAAATAAATATAAGTATATAATGAAAATATTTCGTGTTAAGCACACTAAATTTGTTATATTTTCATTTGAAAAAGGTAAGAAATTGTTTTTATTTGCAATGTAAATGGGAAATTTATGTTTTAATCCGCTCTTCGAACAAAAATGAATTTTTAGCATTCTGGCAATTGAAAATTTATCATTGGAATCAATTATTTTGACAAAGATACATTCATTAATAATCCTCCTTTATTCGAAAACCGAATCAATTAAAACATAAATTTTTCATTTATGTTGCAAATAATAGCAGTTTCTTGGAATGAACCCTCTCCTCCTATTCCCATAGGTATCATATCGATAACGTTTCGAGACGTCCATAGGAATGTCGGAATAATGTCGAGAAGATGTCGGAAAGATATCTATTTGTTGGCTTATTGACAGTCGTTTCTGATAACATTTAAGATAGACTTTAAGTTAACTTTGTGTCAACTCTCCTCTCCACCATATTTGTCAATATTGTCAATAAAAAGTCATCCTTTTGACAGCTATAAGTACTGACGTGTTGTTATCTATTTTCATTGTCCAAAACGTTACTGACGTTTTGTTATCTATTTGTATTGTCCAAGACGTTAACAATCAGACCTGTCGAATCGTGCAGACATTTTCCATCTTTTTGGTGTACAAAACGGTAACTATTGGGACTGTCGAAAAGTTATCCGCTATCTATTTAAAGATACCGAAACGTCATCTTTTAGATAACTTTGTGCTACTTGGGCGATGGGCTTATGTAGACCTAACCTCACGTGAGTTCAAAGATTATACATCAGGTTTTTTGTGTACGTTACGAATATGTTGTTTGCACTGTCTTTTAAATGTTAATATTATGTGTAAACATATTTTTATTAATTATCAACACTTTGTAGAGATGAATTTTGTTGTCATAGTCTTCTAATTTGTGTTTATTCTAGTCGATTTAATGAGTTTTAGCATTTATCTGTCTGTTATTTGGTGGAGGATGATTATTTGATTGTTAGGGACATCATTAGAGAATTAATTTTTATTGAAAAAATGGATAGATCGATTTTTTATGACACTGTGAGGACTAACAACTCATCAAAGACCCCTGGGATGCAGAGGATACGAAAGTATTTCAGTTTGGGACCAGTGGAACCTGATGAGCAGGTTGATGCTGCTGATGTTACTGAATCAGTTGGTGGTAAAGGAATTAATCAATAATAATATTTATTCATTCATAAGGTGAATTATATTCATTAGCAACAATTACTCCATTCAGAATTACTCAATAATACATGGAATATCTGGGGTGTATCCTCTCTGTATGGACTCCAACAGGACAGTGAAGTTCATTTGAAACTTTATGGAAAGAAAATGAGGGAAGAAATTGCTGCTATTTTACCGCATGAAGATTTTACTTATGAGGCACAATTTTCTATTGTTGAGGGAATGGAAAAGAGGCCAAGTGCTTCTGATCCTGTTCCAATGAAGGTAAAACATCTATTATCCTACTCCAATGAGCTCAATATTAAATTAAACAATTTATGACAGATTATGGTTTATGCAACTCCAATTGGACAAGAAGTTAACGATCAGAGTAGAAGAGCACAGAGAACTGAAAAATGCATTTACAGTGGGATTATGCTGTCATGGAGAACAGCTGTTAATGAATTAGAGTACGAAAAATCCACAAGATTGCCTCTGCTGTTATGCAAAGGGACTAAAAGTGCCATGAAAGCTGTTCATATGACTCTGAGTAACATGTTTGATTGTCATGTTGTTACTTTGCCTGCTTCTGAGGATGATTTGAAGTGGCTAGTGCCAGTTGTTCTTCAACCAAGCCATAAAAATGATCCTCCGCAGAAGGGTGAAGCTAGATTGGAGTACAGAATACCTGGATTACCAGTTAGTGATAGTATTACTGTTAAATTTGGAGTGGCTGATCTCACTAAAATGTGGGGTGTGTAAGTATCTTCAATCATTAAATATTTATTCAATTCATTTTATCAGTGTGAATATTTTCATCAGACGATGGGATTTTTTTCGATTTTCAGAGTTACTAGTAATGACGAAAATGAATCCAGTGAAGAAACTAGCTTTCGTGCGAGAGATATCGAAAGATTTCACGAGGTTTTGAATAAGCAAATGCTGACTACAGCTGGGATACAGTTGGGGCTCTGTACGTTACACAAAATTAGTCTACCTTCGTTTACTATTATGGATAATAAGGTAAAAAAATAAAAATTCATATCTAATTTTTTATTTCATGTCTGACCCCACAGGATTAATAAAAAAACAACAATTTGATGTTAATTTTCAGATGAAAGCCTCATCCCCTGAAGTCATGTCCAAAGTTTTATTATTCTTCAACGAGAAAGCCCTGGAAATACTCCACTTACTGAATTTCGATACAACAGTCTCTACCAATAGCATGAATCCCTAGCATGAGAGATTATCGTTATTTACCCCATTAAAAATCACGAGTAAATTTAATTTTCATTTAATATATATATTGTACTTTTATACTAACAGATACCCAATAAAAATTTAAGTAATTAATAAATTGTCATATGAATCGCAAAGGATAAGTCTTGAAAGTGAAATAAAGATAATTAATAAGTATCTAAAGTCATAAATCTAAAATTAAAATATTCAACCATTGGTGCCTGTTTCCATCTGCAAAAAGCAATAAAAATGATCGATAAATCATACATAAATGAATTCAATAGAAGAATAAATTGTATTCCATCCTCAAAAACTCACAGATAATTCTGAAGATGTAGATAATTCTTTTCTCTTGCCCAAACCAACTGATATATGCTGCATAAAGTTCACATATCCTTCTGGTTTTTCGTCCATTGGTGGTGATACTGATACCCCAAGTACCTCAGGCAACATGTAGGGTTTAAGCCAAGTCACCAGAGGAGTAAATCCATGCATATAATATCCCTCTCTATGATAAAATAATAAACCATCGAGTGGCGGAAGTGGAGGTAAATTATCAAGAAACTCTGATAAATCGTTATCACAAGACACACTTGGTAGAGGTAAAATTGGATACTGATTATGCTTTGTTCCATGTGATTTCAAATCATCATTCTCTTCTAATTTTGATTGCAACCAGAATCTTCGAAACTCTGCCTAGGAAATAGAAAAAAAAAAAAACAAAACAATCTCGAGATATTCAGCAAAAAGTGATTAATGTCATAATTGAATCATAAAACCTACATCACAATTCAATAAAGGCTGAGTAGACCACGCCAGTACATCCAGCACATAGTAAACCCTCTGTTTAGGCACCCATATGCAATCTAAAAGAGTGCAACTTCTATTCATTTCCTCAGAATTACCTCCTGGTAATGCAGAATTGAATTGTGTGAGTATTTCCCCACGTCTGCTATAAGCTCTTGTTCTTCCTCTAGAAGCAACAAGTAAATTTCTACGTCCCTTCGGACAGGGTACCATCGACCACTTATCAACAAGATCCTCAGGCACATCCAGCATCCATTCAGACATCATTAATTTATTCGCATACTGTTTGTTTGTGGGTCTTCTTGAATGTTTAAATCTTTCCACCTCCATTGGCTCTTCATTTTCCTCTTCTGAGAGAAGAACATCGTCTAGTATTGCCCGTCCAGCATTAAAAGCTGAATCTCTGCATCTGAAAATGATGTTTTGATTTTTTAAATAAAAAATACATGATTGAGATAAAAATAAATTTCTTCAATGGATAATTACTCCTTTTGATGATGCAGCAATCGTTTTCTTCGAATTTCTTGGGGTGTCTCCTCCCACTCAGGTTCAATTTTGTAATTGTCCTTTTTTATCGGTTTTTTGTAGAAAAATTTTCGATCAATTTTATCATCCAATGTTGCAACCTCAGTTTGTCTATTTTGCAAAGACATATTTGGAGGATTTTACATTTATTCTACGTAGAGATAATTATTGCACTAATATTTTACTAAATTAAGAGTTATTTAAAAATATACACTACATCTATTGTTGTCAATTTGTTGTTAAAAATAATAAAAAAAAATCGGACAACTGCCTCGTCGTTATTTAGCCATTGAAAACGTCTAGTCAAGTGACAGTTGAGGTTATAATGTAAATGATCATTTAGTATTGGTGGAATGCCGGTAGATTACCGGCGGAAATTATTATTGATGATTTCAAATATGAATAAAAAAACAATGATGAGAATAATCCTATGATTAATTATTTGTTTTCGATAAAAATTTATTTTCACAATTTTTTTATACAAGAATCACTAAATTTATGTAATGTTCAATGAGAATTCATTCAAATAATTTCAGAGTATATTTAAATTCCCAAATACGAGTATGAATTGATAAAAGAGTAAACTGAATTTTATAAAATCTTAGAAACTGAAGAAAAATGGCTAATTTCAATGCCACGAGTAGATTAACTTATCAATAATTTCGTTAGAAAAGTATAATCTCCGAAAAAGTATTTACTTAGCAACAGCAAAACCCACACGATTGTTCTCCATATCGAATTCAGTATAATAACGACCAATAAAGACATCTCCAAGGATCCACAGAGGTCCATTAGGAGGTGGTATATCAATACCCATGAATCCACTGAGACAAACAGTCTTTCCAAACCGAGTGACTCTGAGAACATAATCATCTCCAGAGAGTGAGAATGCTTTTCCCCCAAGGACAAACTGAATTTTAGGTAAATTAGGCACAAGATTACAGTTGATCATAGCCTCTCCAGCCATTATTGGAGTAGCACCAATAGCTTTATTGATAGCTTCAACCTCCTCAACTGGTCCAGCAATGAGAGAAGTGCCAGTGTCAGCTATTGCCTCACATCCATTTTCACAGAATTTTTTGTCACCAACAATTACTGAATCCATCTTAAACTGCCAATAAGCTTGACGATCAACAGGAACATACGTAAAATCTCCTTCATAATGATCTGGATCAGAGCCCCCTAGGATCATTTCACCACCCGGTGATGCGTTTGCATCTCTGAGAAGCAAAGAAATTTAAAAAGATACTCGACCAGAGAAAATTGAATAGAATAAATGATTCTACCTGTTCAAATAGAAACTGAAGACCTTCTGTTGTATAACACCCTGTTCAAACATTGAATAAAATGGTGGTGTTACACCATCAACTGCAATTCGCTTGTAAGCCATACCAAGAATACCATCGAATTTAGCAGCAACGAAGGCAAGTCCTGGCTCACTCATGGCTTCAGCAAACAGTTGATCTTTGATGTTATAACCTGCGATCTGAAGAGAAAATAATTAATCTCTCTAGAATTAGAATGACGTCAAAAATTTTGATATCTCACATTGACAGTATCAGCAGACAAAAATCCAGATAAACTACCAGACCCATACTGAATAGCAAATTCAGTTCCATTGGCTTTGTAAGTCGATGATTTAGTGCTGTCGTACTTTGAGTGCATGAGACAAGCGATATTGGTGATGTGACACTTTTTGGAGGGTACCCAGAGGTTTGAGGAACCCGTGTCGAATACAACTTTAAACTTCTGGGGAGGAGTGCCAATGGTGATTTCTCCATAGTACTGAGCGTCCATGTAATTGGACAGGGGCTCTGGTGCTCCCTCTCTGTATCCATACCTCATACGAACATGCTGGAGGTCAGTGTCCACCTCCTTCAGGGTCTTCCTGACTGTCTTGGTGAGATGCAATGGAACTCTGGAGGTCAATTAATTAGTTCCAAGAATTATGTTATTCACAGCCAATCAATCATGATTTTTATTCCATCTTGGCTACAACTCTAATCAGTAAATTCTTGTGTTTGGATAGAGGTTGCAAATACGATAATACTTGGCCTCATGTCGAGTATTTCCAATTGAAAAGGTCATATGTAATTACCAAGACGACCTTTTATCATTCCAAGAGGAATAAGTTGAAATAACAAAGAGAAAAAAATAGTTTTGAGGTAAAAATTGAAGTAAATAAGGGTGGAAAAATAATTTCCTCTATGAGGATAATTGAATAATAATCTATTTTATTGATTTTTTAATACCCTGTGTTCACTTTCAATCCAATGTTGTTGGGACAAAGAGAAAAAATTCTTCAGATTCATAAAAATAATAAATGACTCACCTCACAAGATCAGCATTGACAATAGCCAAAACAATGGCGAGAATCGCTACGAAACGCAGCATTTTGCCAATATAAATTACTCAATTTAATTAAATGGAAGGAAAAAAAGTCTTTTGTGCTCAGCTGTGGGCTCCAAAACGTTATATACTGACAATTTCACGAAAGCTGGAGACGTTTTTAACCCCCCCCAGTGGCTTGTTGTTGAATCATCCTAGGTCATGTGACTGCGAGTACCCAACCAAGGATGAGTTTTACGAGTGGAGGAGACTTTGATTACAATGTACGTGATTTTTACACAGAGATATATAAGACATATAAATCAAATGTTTATTGTGAAAGAGTATGGATAAATGTCATGGATATATTCATATATAAGTATTTTCCATATTTTTGGTGAGTAGATAATTTGTTTTCCTTCTCTCAGAGAACCGTCTCTGCAATTCCAATTTGTTCGTTATCAAAATCAAATTCTGTGTAGAATTGCATCAAGAATGCACCTCCCAATTCCCAAATTTCTATGTCACTGGGAACAAATGGTGATAGGCAGATTTGTATTCCATGATAAACCAACTAGAATTGATTGAAATAGTAGAAATTATTCATTGAAAATTTCTTTATGTTAATTTATTTATTCATCATGCTGTACTCACATGTTGTACATAATATTTTGAATCTATTGTGAATTCTTCATCATTGAAGACGAAGGTAACGTGAGGCAGTTTAGCATATTCACGACAGTCAACCTGTTAAATTGAAAAAAAAAAACGATTAAAAAATTAATTCAATGATTAATTTCAGACTATTTTTAACAATCAAACTATTGAATATTCACCATATATTTATAAGGCCAATAAGGCCATACATTCTTCGCTCCCAATAAATTATTAATTGCATTAATTTCATCAGCAGGACCACTGATAGTATTTGCACTCGTGTCCATGATAATTTTGCAATTATTCATGCAAAATGCATAAGTTTTATTCATTTTTTTGACATCGATTGTCAATCTGGAGCATTAAAAATTGAATAAAAAGTATTTTCGAGGGAATGAGATAGATGAGATGATGTTAAATCAATACCTGTCCATTTGAATAGTCCAATAGCCTTTATCGACAACCCTCACATACGTCAAATTGCCTTTGGCATGCTCTCTCGCTGTTTTTCCTAAGAGTAATTTTCCAGCTTTATCAGTAGTTTCATCTCTGGAATTATTCAATTATTTTAAATTCAATGTTTTCATATTTTTTAATATTATCAATCTCACCGATTCATGTAGAATGCAAAGAGATTTTGCTGTACCAGTTTCTGTTTTATCATGTTATAAAAAAATGGAACTGTCCCATCAACAGCTATATTCTTCCATCCCAAGCCAATGATTCCATCGGCTTTTTGAAATGCGAATGGCTTCCACGACATGTGGGTCATTTCGATAAATGTTTGATTAGCCAACTCCAAGTGCTGCAACTGTACAATTTCATGGGAATAAGAGTTGTTATTGAGTTCAAACGGTTCAGTTTTTGATGGATATCTGGGGATCCAAAGGAGATGGCGAAATTTTCATAGAAATCTTTTTTGTAAAGTATAACTAGAGCTACAAAAAAGGTTCTGATGAAAAAATCACTATCTCTCTTAGATTCTGAGATATTCCTCGAAAACTCAACTGGGAACACCTCTTTTCTACTGAATCAAGATTATTCACGTACATGGAAATTGTCCACAGAGAGAAATCCACTGAGTTCCATCTCTGCATCCTTTCGAGAGTAAATTTTACCATTTTCTTTGTAAGTTGAGGATTTAGAACTGTCGTAACGATTATGAAGCACTAGAGAATGGAATAATGAGAGGAAAAATAATTATAATTGGAAATTATTAACAATCGGGGAGAACTTTTGTTTTCTTACTGCAGGCAACATTTGTAAATCCACAATGTTGACTGGGAACCCATGAATCAGCCCACGCTGTATCGAATATAACTTTAAACTCTTGGGCAGGGCTTCCAATGCGAATTATTCCATAATATTCAGCCTAGAATTTATGAAGGAAAAGTTAATTAAACTGTAGAAATTATTTTTGTGGATTCATTTTACATACATTGAGAAATTTATAGAGAGTCACGACTTCGTAATCCCAAGTGTCTTTTTTGGTATCCAAATACTCAGATAACTCATTCACATAGTGACTCTTATCATTTCGGTATATGTCGATTCTGCGTATATAAAAGGGTATATAGTAGGCTGATAACTGAGAAGGTGATTCATATTACGCCTGTCGTTAATATGATATTAGTGGACTACTCCTAATACTTTCGTTCTTAATAATAAAATTTAGTAGAAAAATCATTATTCTAGAATGGTTCATTATGGAGATAATTTGAGTTGTATCGAGACGTAAAAAATTGAATGTTCTATTTTTTTTTTCGATTTTATGTACTTACACGAATCCTGAACTAGTAGAAAATGTCCCGAAGACCAAAAAAATCATCACCACATGATGAATGATAAAATTCATCATAATTTCTGTATTATTCACTGCCTTAGAAAAATTAATTGCTATGAAATTGTGACCAGCACTGAAAGAACATCAATCCTCTATAAGACGAAACGTGAAACTGGTATCATTTTCATTCGCAATGAACTTCGGGGAATCCCTCGATTCATGATTCATTCAAATTCGACTCACTTCAGTGACGAAACCCATGGAAACGCCTCTTTAATCTCACAAAATTAATGAAAAGTACTAAAAGTAAAGATGAAGAAAATGACAATGTTTTATTACACATTTATTGAGTTCCTGCAATATAACATCTGTTTAATACCAGTTACAAGTCAGAAATAATTATGAAATCTGCATTTTCAGCTGCGCAATTGCACCATTAACTCATTTCGCAGAGGAAAGAAAAAATAATATGAAAAAATTGAACTGAAAATGCGGTTTGAATCAATAAATAAAATACTATTATCTGAAGTTTATTTGATTCAATCAGAGAATAAAGAAAATGAACTTAATTAGTATGAAAAAAAAACAGAATTATTTGTCGAAAAATTGTCTAATGTCAAACCTACACATTTTCACATTAATACACGAACGACTAATCGTTTTTAATTGTTCCAAGTTTTGTTTTATGAAATTAGCAAGGAAAGTCGAATCTTAATGAATAAACACCATTAATACCCCAATGAATTTGACATTAATTAATTAACCAGTCTTAAACTGAACAATAATCCTCAAAAGATTGATTGATTGATGAAATAGAAAAAAAAAATTTCCATCTTGTGAAAAAGAAAATTATGCCTCAAACACTTTGTCATAACATCAACTACTTTTATCGCCAAATTGTGTTTTTTTTTTCTTTCTCTTTTCGTAATACAGGAATGTCTTTAGTTGTCACAGAAAAATAACTATATCTTTATCATCAATGCCGTGCACATAAACTTTGTTATCTTTAAATTTTTTTTTTTTTTTTCACATTACAATCCGGCATTTGATAAGAATCTGAATCCCATTCAAATTCAACTATCCGAATTACAAATATAGTTATAGGATAACAATTATCCACTTTTCCTCACTTTTATCATCATTTTTACCTCAATTTGTTAACAATATAACGGTTAATTGTGTGAATTTCTGCATCGGAGAAATTTTTTTGGAAAAATGAAGATGAATATTAACAATGCAACAAATGCATTAATATAATTCATATTTATTTATTAACGTCAATTATGGTAAATTGAGTGCAAGTATTTACTTAAGTACATTGTTATTGTTTTGAAAAAGTAAAAAAAAACCCTAATTATTATTATGATTTCTCACATATTTTTTTTCTCCGATGCGTCGACGATGAAATAATTGTTTTTTAAATGTTCTGACTTCACGCTTGGATGGTGATAATGTCCATTAAAGTGTAGGGGATGGTTTGTTTTTATTGTTTTTAAATGTTTTTAGTAGATTATTATTTTTGATATATTAGGCCGCAGTTTCAGTGTCACCGTTGCTCTCGGCAGTTTCCACTGGTTTGTCCTCGAGTTTAGCTTTCTTTTCGGGACTTACGCCATCTGGTGCATCTGCACTTGCCTCAACACCCGCCGTTGATTTCCTCTTTATGCTACAGGCATCAACAGGGGCATCTGCACACAATTTATAATTATTAATCATCATCAATCCTCAATTTAGGAAAAGAGAAATCATCAATGACAATTTTACCTGTGGAATCACCATTTTCTGTGGCCTCTGCCTCCTTCTCTTCAGCTGGCTTCTCCCCACCATTTTCTTTCACCTCTTTGACATCACCATTCTCAGATGCCCTTGAGTCCTCATCAACCTCCTCAACTTCTTTAACTTCCTTCTCTTTCTTCTCAACAACCTCCTCCACTACTTTCTTCTCTGGAGAGGCAACTTTGGTTTCCCTAAATCATCCAAAAAAAAACATGATTTAAAAAATTCATTCAATCTCCTAAATCATTAAAAACAATTCCTAAAGAGTTCTAAAGAACCACACAATTTCTTTTTCTTCTATAGAACTGTTTTTATAAAATAAATGAAAGAGAAATCCACAAATGCAGTCATCGTTATTTTAAAACATTCAATGTTTTCTTTTATTTAATTTTCTGTCCCGCCATCGACATTTAACGCGCGCATCGCGGTAGTGGTGCCCTCTTTATCCCCTCACACGACTCCCCACCCCCCTCACGTTCAACCATTAGACGACCATCTCGCAGCGCGGCAAATCACCAAAGGCCTTCCCCCACCCCCTTTCACTCTCTCACTCCCTCTCTCTCTCTATCATCTAAAACCGGCGTCATGCATCGTCTCTCTCCACCTTACAACTCGGCGTTTCTCTGTTTCACCGGTTTTTTCCAGTGTCTCATAACATTTAGTGAGAAAAGAAAAGAAAAAATAAAAATTCTATGAGGCCCCCGAACAATCAACAAATTCCAAGAAACCAATAACATACAATGTTATGAAAACAAAAGGAACTATAGATACAAAAACATAAATTGACTATCGGGGGGCGAACGTAGCGAGGAAGGTAAAGTGGATCGATATTCCGGCCGTTCTCTTTTGGACGCGTCGCTCGGCCCGTACAGTCTTAAACAAAATCTCTTCCCCCCCCCCCCCCTGTACTGTTATCCATAACGACCTAAATGTCAAATTGACGATTAAATTGCTAGGAAAAATCTGTCATCTTGTAAAATATAAAAGGGAATATTTAAAAAGAAATTAAAGACAAGTTTCTATTCTATATTCAACAGTTGAGTCTCTGGTGAAACCGGCTAAAATATAAACAACTCGATACTATACCCAAATGCCGCTAAAGTCTCACCATTTTAATTCCGTTTGTACCTACATATAGTTACGAATTTATGAATAAAAAGGGCATGATAAATATTTTCGTCGTTTAGTTTTCCGAGAGGGGGAGAGAAAAAGTACATAAACGAAGAGAAACACTGTCAAATCCCGCGTATTCGAAAGGTGCGTGGGCCGATGTGCAAAAAATAACTCGGTTGGCGTCCCCCTCTCCTCTCTTCTCCCCCACCCCCTCATAACCCCGTTTTTCCCCTTTGCCGTTCTCCCTCCCCCTCGTGGCGTCACGATGCCACTGAATAACTTCCGTATATTTTCATGATTATTCCCCCATCAACGTGATCAATTGATGAATATTTTTTGATTTTTTAATTAATATAATTGACGGATAAACAGAATTAATGAATTTTACGACGATGGTAGACGGGGGAAAAAAAACTGTGACGGCGTGACCATAATTTCCCGCCGGTTCATTCGTAAAAAATAAAAATCCGTTTAATTTGTTAATCAACGAGTTTTGTTATTAAAACATTTGTTAAAGTGATAATTAATGCATAAACGAAATGTTACGATGGATTATTTGAGAGAGAGCATCGGCGTTGGTGCGATAGCGTGGTATTGCCACGAGTAACGGCTCTACACGGCTTCTCTCACCCTCAATTTGAGGTGAAAATAAATGATTAATAAGGTAATAAACTCACTTTGTCTCGACATCAGCCATGTTGAAGTTTATTTTTCTTTTGATTAGTTTAAACTAATAACTGAGGAAGCACTCGGGTTTTTTTTTCTTCTGGACTTTAGACACTTGGAAAAAATCCTTGAGGTACGAGATAAACGTACGTGTGCACGAGGGAGAGTCGAAAGTAACACTACGGGCTGCTTACCGACGCGCAAATGGCAGAGTCGTATTCAGTCCGACTCCCTCGTCCCACCGCCCGGCCGGCGGTACTTGCGGCCTTCAAACGCTCCTCTTTCCCGCTCGTTTGTAGATGGCGCTCGAAATATTCTCGTTTTTTCTCTCTCTCTCTCTCATTTGTCAAGATTTTTCCTATTCTCTTTGCTCTTTCTTTTGTATTTCAGACAGTTTTATTCTCACGCACACGCGCAGTGAGTATTTATTTAATTCCTCTGATTATTTATACTGTGAGAATGATATCACTGGATATGTAAACATGTAAATTATTCAATCGTAAATCTTTTTTATCGATTTTTCGGTGGATTTTCTCGGGGAAAATTCAGGAGCTGAGCGAGATTAATAAATTCTATTTTTTTTTAGGCTTTTAGTACAGTGACCGGATATGAATCAAGAGACTTTGTAGTGCCGGTAGTTTCAGGAACGTCTCTAGGAATTTCAGACCCCAGACTACCTCCTCCCCTCCCCCTCCTTCTCATCGTAATGGGATTCTTTAGTGGACACATGAGGTTTTTTTCTCCTATTGATATGCATGAAGGGGCATTTCTTTTTTTCTAGAAATTTTCAAACTTCGTTCCCACGATTTTCCGTGGACGCGATGTAGTGCGAGGGGCGGGGGGAGAGTATCTAGAAAGTTCTAGAACTATTGCGTATACACTTCCGGTACAATCTATCCCCCAAAATGATATTTTCTCAATTCTTGGAATTTCTTTTTAGTTGAGGATTTTCTTTCTTTTCTTATATACTAATAATAATAATAATAATAATAATAATAATAATAATAATAATAATAATAATAAAAGAATGACAATACATTATGAAATATGAAGGAAACCTTTTCAATATTCAGAATATTTACCTCGTGGATATTGATTGTTTTTCTTCTCAAATAATAATTACGAGGAATATTCGAGATCGATTGGTAATTATAAATAATTTGGATGGAGAATTGATTGAAAAGGGGCCGAGGGGGAATTTTTTATAGAAATTTCACACGAGGGTGGCTCTCTCGACCGCTTTGCGCATGCATATGAGCATGCGTACGATTGATTATGGATTGATACTGCTCTATTTAACATGTAGCGAGTAAAAGACATATTTTTACCCATAAAAATATCCATTTTGTTTGAATCAAATCCCTAGATTTATCGCTCACTTCCTGAAATTAAATTACAAAATTCTGGGATAGAGTGTTGGGGTTTTGGTTTTCATTGAGAGTGGAATTTTTTTTTTTTTCTCTCCCTCAGTGTTTTTTCCCCTTTTTATGCCCTGTATCATGGGGCACGCGCCACCAGTCAACGTAAGGCCGATGAGTACGGGTTTATTTCGAAGGGGGGAACAGCTGCCGGTTGAGCGCGCAGGTGAAGACACGAGGCAGATGTACCGTTTTTAGGGAACGATGAGCCTAACCATTGCGGGTGTTCAAAGAGGAAAAAATTTTTTATGAGAAAACCTTACACCCATTATTAATAGTCATTACATTATTTCTTATTTCAACATACAAATTCAGCCGAAATTCCATGAATCAGATAACATTGATGAGCTTGAATTTGTCTCATATGTAGTTCTTACATTTGCACAAGTGTAAATTATATGAGTAAATACTAGAAAAATTTTTTTCTATCAAAACTTGATGAAAGATAAAATTTTTCCAATTAAAATGATCCATTTAGCTCTTGCCCATAATTTTTAATTGTTTGCGTATGGTTACAAAAGGAGTATTACCCATGTCCTAGCATCGGAAATCAATTTTCCGATATCAGATGCCCAGCACGGGGGTAAAATAATGAACATTGAAATTGTATTTGCCGAGTCATATTTTCTGAGGACTGATGCACTCCAACTGTTGTTCTTTTTTTTTGCCAATTCTAATTCATTACTGTTCTGTAGAAATGTGCAACTGAAATGAGATTAGAGTCTAGCAGATATGAAATATCACACCGGTCTTATCTCATCTATGAAACTCCGAGTTGTTCACACGGGTCGTGATTGAGTAGACGCCGGTGGCTATTTCGACCAACCTAGCCTACATGTTTTTCGTTTAATGGTATTCAACTAAATATAGATCACTGCGCAAATATTTTCTATGTAACTTTGCTCATTACTCCTCTCATTTTATTTTATCGTCAGATCTCTCTCCACTCGAGTTTGTAAATAAACGAATTGTCAAAATATTAATAACGATTTTTTATCATTAAATACATAAAATAATAATAAAAATTTTCCCAACGATTTTTTGCTATTTCGGTGGAATTATGAAAATATCTGGATAACTGGGACATTCAAAAAAGCACATACAGGTGGTTCTGAGAATTTAGATTCTTATCGTATATTTATGAAGTGTATATACCCAGATTCCTAGAAATACCATTCCCTAAATATTCCATAATGTACAATAAAATATCTAACGGTCCTCGATGACCCTGAAATCGCATTGTTGTCCCTCTTGTTTACACTTTGGGTTGTAAATACCCTAATGATCCTAAAAAGGGCATTTTTTCATGGAACTAGAAATTTGCCGAAGGGGTGAGGCTCAAAGTTGAATTTCAACTTGACGTAGATTTTGACCTGACCTCGCATAACTGTAGACTGGTATATACACACGTTGACATGAGAATAACGCGAGCATTCACGGGAAAGTTTGATTCCTTTTATTTTTTTCTTGACAACTGGAGAGTGGAGGGAAAGGAATGAGCTGTGGTCTCTGGAAAAGTCAAGGGAGAAAGTTGAATGAGTAGTTATTTTCATTTTAGAATTTTTTTTTTAAGTGCCATTAATTTCATTTTTCCCTTTAGTAAATTGTTTAGATAATTATTTATTGCATTTATAACATTTTATCGAAATTTGAATTTTTGATTTGATCATCGGTATATAAAGAAGATATTCAGATTATCGACTATGAATCGAAATTGTTTATGTACAGTCGATAAAAAAGATTTCTTCAGCCAATAAACTGATTTACTAATTTACCATGCTCTAAATAGATTTCGCTTAATTAATTTCAAGTAAATATTGATAAAATTTCCATGATTGATTACTGATTTTTCCTCTCTTATCATCAAATTGCTATTTTCAGCGTAGAGATACGGAAATTATCGAATCAAACTTCAATTGAGTCTTGTACAAAATAATCACTGATAGAGTCAATTATCTCCCCCTCGTATGGAACGAATATAGTGGTATATCAGTGAAAAATGATGCCTCAATGAAAACAGAACATTCTCACTGTGTTTGTGACAGTAGTCAAGTCAATTGTGATATAAATATCTATTTTTTGACAATTATTGGACCGAAATAAGGATATTGAAATGGACAGCGTCAACATCGAAATTCGAAATCGTCCGAAAATCGACGACAAAAGGACAATTGAACTCGTTGAGAAATTATACGGTTTCAGAGTGAAGAGTGTTACAGAATTGAACGGATATGATGACAAAAATTTGAAAATTATGTGTTATGAGAATTTCAAAAATACTCACGTTAAATCTATCGAGGAAGACGGATATGTCTTGAAGATAATGAACTCCCTAGATTCGAAGAATATTTCTCTGGTCGAGGGGCAGAACGAAATGATGTTATACCTCCATCAGCAGTCAATTTCATGTCCAATTCCGGTGAGAAATTTGAAAGGAAGTTATTACTCTCTAGAGGATCTTGGAGAGGGTGAGACTGCTAAAAATGTTGTATGTTTCCTTGAATTTTATTTCTATTAATTACATTGAATAAATTATTGTTTTAAAATGATTTTTCATGCAATTTTTATAGATTCGACTGTTGGTGTATCGTCCAGGAGACATTTTATACAACATAAAACCCTCCAGCGAACTTCTTTACGACGTCGGACGTTTCTCAGCTGATTTGGTTGAAAAATTGAGGGGATTCTCTCATCCATCCTACAAAAGTCGAGACTTCATATGGATGCTTGTGGCAGCCCCAAAATTACGTGACTACACATACGCCGTAGTGAATGAAGGGGACAGAATTCTAGTAGAAAAAGTCATAAGTCGTTTTGAGAAAGACATACTTGGGAGTATGAGTAATCTGGAGAAGGGAATGATCCATGGTGATATTAACGAGCAGAATTTAATTGTCGATCGTACAAATGAAAAAATCTCCTCGATAATTGATTTTGGTGATGCACAACACTCGTGTCTTATCTTCGAATTGATAATAGTCACGTGTTACATGATTATCCAGACAGAGAATATTGAGATGGGTAAATATGTTGTAGAAGGATTCATGAGTGTCAGAAAATTAACGGAATTGGAAAGAAAAATTTTTAAAACTGGCGTATGTGCTAGATTGTGTCAGAGTCTTGTTATGGGTGCTTATTCACATTTGCAAGATCCACAGAATGATTATGTAATGACAACAGCTGAAAATGGGTGGAAAATACTTAAGAAATTGTGGCCAATGGATGATAATGAGGTTTTGAAAATTTGGGGTCTTTGATTATCAAAATACTCAAATATCCCTGATCCGTCAATTATTAATTAGACTGATTATTAGATAGCGATATACATTCTCCTCATTTTATTTCTCAATTTTATCATTATAATAGGCAATGAACAATAATAATACTCTTCATTTGTTAATATTGCAGTTACCATTACATTGTGTTGTGTTATTTACAAAAATTGTTGATCTAATTTTATAATTATGTAATTTTACTTTCGGCATTGACGTACGAAATGAACTTATAAATTTAATATCAATTAAATATTCAATCAACACTCCTTTAGATTTTTAAAAAATTGAAAATAAATAAAATCAATCGTGTGACACTGGGATTTCACTTTTTCCTTTAATTCATTCATAGTTTTTTTTTTTTTTTTTTTAAATTTAAATACTATATAATTTTGGCGCTTATTCGTTACGTGTGAATGACAGATTCGTCGAGAGGATATTTTAATATCTAATGCATCAGTGCTGGTTACATGAAATTTATTCTCATAAAATGTTCAGCTTTTAATTGATTTATTTTAAATGATAAAAAGGAGCTCTGATTGATGTTTCATGAAAAGAGAGGCACGTACTCCTCGAGCCACATCGACGAATGATAAAATATTCAACGAATAATGTATAATTCTTTTTTATTCATTGGTTATTTTAATAAAATATTATATTACATTACTTATTTATGACTTACAATCAACCGGTTTACCTTCGATCCTTGAGGGTGGTGTGTAGGCTTTTATTTTACCTATATATATATATTTTTAGTTTTTTTTCTTCGTCAATACCTAGCAATTAATTAGTGAAATTTAATGATAACAGGACAATGAGTGAAATCAATTTCAGAAATTAAATTGTCAGTTTTCAACGGTTTTTTATTTCCATTCATGGAATGTAGGATAATTAAGCATTTTATTTTCATTTCATGAATAATTCATGATAATAACTGTCTTTCAGTCTTAAAACACATTTTTTCTACTTTGAATTCGAAAGAAAAAAAAATTGCGATAAAATAATTCAAATTTAAATGTGTAAAAAATGGATTTTGGATATATGAAAAATGTTTACCTAATGAATATGAAGAGAATCAATTGAAAATTCTCAATTAAATAAGTCCGAGCCCTTCAGTACGATCATTCAAATGATTTTTTAGTAACACCAAAATTCATTCAAGTATTAAAATTTTATGTAAATAATCCTTTGAGGATTATTCATTGATCAAACCCCTTTTGCAATTATCATTGAACTTTAACAACATCTCAATAAGTATCTCAGGTAATTATCATCTTTCTTCCCACGGAATGCAAGGAAGAAGAATCGTAAAATTTGAGGTAACATTTACCCTTTCAACTCGATGGGATAAA
Organism: Coelinius sp. EB29; assembly: GCA_035578325.1. Classification (NCBI taxonomy): domain Eukaryota; kingdom Metazoa; phylum Arthropoda; class Insecta; order Hymenoptera; family Braconidae; genus Coelinius; species Coelinius sp. EB29. The sequence continues at coordinate 6,386,030 of JAOZGT010000008.1, forward strand.
ATATTCAAAGTGTGCGCAAAATAAATAATTATTTGTCTATCAGTGACAATTAGTCAATTCACCTCGTTGTGTCCTTAATCATTGACTAAGCTTGTTCGAAATTTTCTTCTATCAATTCTGAACAATATTTTAAATCCTTCTCAATATTTTCCAACTATCGCTGATGAAAATACGGTAATTGTTTCGATCCTGCTAATTACTTTTTCAAATATCTAGTGGCACGACTTGCAACACTGTTTTTGATACAGTGGTACTTGACACATGTTCATCATTTTCACCCTGCTACAAAGTGGTGAATGGTCCTCGCAGTCACCTGGAGTTTTTGGACATTGATTACCCTTACATATTTTCATAACAGATGGACGTGGTATGTCTCTGCAGGCATTGCCAGCTGGTTTTTTAGTTCCAAACCAGACACACTGGAGAATTCTGTATTTGATACCATTTTCTCCACAGGAAGCAGTGCACTGGACAAAATAAAGCGTTAGAATTTGAATTAAAGAAGAATTGATCAAGACTTTCATAATATATTTTACCTCAGACCACTCTCCAACCCTCCAAACCCCTTTACAAACGTCATTATAACACTCCTGCCTCTGTGGTGGCCTTATTCCATCATCACATCTGCTTGAATCGAGAATTGTCACATTTTCAGTGCCATTCGTTTCTCCTACTAAACGACATGTGATATCTCTCCTTTGCATTGCAGTTTTCCAATTGAAACATCTAGATGATTCACAACTTGTCCACTCCCCCGCATGCCACTGAGGACACCTTCCCGATCCACAAGGTCTGACTTTCTGTGGAACTGGAAATCCAGCGTCTTCACACAGTGAAGCCCCTATAACACTTCTAGATGATACTCTAGTGGAATTAAGAGTAGACTTGGTAGAACGAACTGTACACTGTGCACCTCTCATTTGAAAACCACCACCTCCACACGTTTGAGAACACTTGGACCACTCAGTTGTGACCCATTCAAATACCAAATCTTCACCAGTACCTGAAGATTTTGAATAAAAATAAACTACAATTAATTATCCGACATCTTAATCACAAATAATTGACCAATAATTCCTCAAAATACTTAAAAATATTTATTTACCTTTGCTGAAGACATTGATTCCCTGATTATCCTCACTGTCAAACCCAAGAATTTCCACCACTTCTTTCCCCTCCAGTTGTTGTTTATCCCCTAGAGAATGACTTTTATTCCTCAAATTTTTCCCAATCTCCATAATCAAATCAGGTTTAATCATATCAATAGACTTGTTCGTACCATCCTCATTACTCAAAACCTCTAACGCACCTCTGTCATCCCCCTCTGACTCCATTTCTCTCGCGTTTTCGTTACTGGATATCATTTCACTCACATTAGAATTATTAGACAATAATTTAATTGTCTCACTTTTATTAAATTTCTGTCTAGTCAATTCTGTCTCGTACGAGTCCTCAGTCTGCTCCATTTCACTGCCAGAATCGAAGGCTTTTTCGTCATCTTCTTGAGTATGTGTCGATGTCTCAAATGACTTTCTAAGTCCTTCAATTGAAATCGTTGAGGCGAGGGTGACTAAATTGCGATGAGTTTTATGATTTTCTTCTTCTTCTTCTTCTTCTTCTTCTTCTTCTATTTTCGAACTCGTGGTCTCTTCAGGTTTATTTGTCAAACCAACAGGAACTGTCATCTCACTCCCTCCGTTTGTATTCTCATTATAATATGTATTGACAGGATGATGCGTTGTAATCTCATGATGTTTCGGGGTTTCCAAGGTTTTTAAATGAGAATCCTCGTGTGAGTTTTTCTTTCCCCGTTGATTCCTCAAGTAATTATCAATGTCCCCGTGTTTATGTCTTTTAGCTTGCTTCAGAGACTCTTCGAGGTAGTCTTCCTGCTTCGAGTGTTTATTGTGTACTTTGATCAAAGATTCAGTGGATTTTTTAGCCTCTTCCATCTGATCGAGAGAGAGAATTGCAGTGTTCATGTCGAAGGGATCGTCGTCAATGAATATTCTCTCTTCGTCGGGGCCGAAGGGCTCGTTGGGGAGAATTGTATTGTCGTTGAACATTCCAAAGTCATTCTCTACACTGTCGTAACGTAAATTGTGATGTTTATCGTGAGATTTTTTGTCGAATGACATGACTGTTCGGTGATTGCGTGATGATCCAGTATTTTCGTGAAATGGCCAATAAGACTGGAGGAATATTCAGGTTTAGAGTTTGTTGGGACAATTGAATTTAATTGTTATTTATTGTTAAAGGGAAAGAGAGCAGGGAAAGGCGAGAAATAAGCTTTTGATTGATATTGATTCACCTTTAGAGTAGATATTAGATGGCTAAAGGTGGGTAAAAGCCGATTAGCACCAGAAGAGGCAGTTGACTCCACCGATTCGTGATAGCCAGGCTGTTATCATAAACAAATCTCCCATTACCCATCAGAAAATTGTTAGTAGACAGAGGAAGAAAAGGTCAACAGTAATCCATTAGTGTTGAGGTATTAGACGTGGAGTTTTATTCATGCATAGTATTTCCCCCCTTCGGACAATCAAACCAATCACTGATTTTGGAATTATTTATGGAGACTATTCCAATCCATCATTCCTATATCGTGATTTCGATTGTTGTAATTTCCGTTGTATTGGGGGATAAACAAATAGTCATCATTCAACTAGGGAATTCCCTGGGGATTATTAATTCAAGCAGTGAATTGCATTCTTCGTAATTCCTTTTCTATATTTACACCAGGTTACCGATCATTTTTCAATAATTCTGTTATTCAAACTTCTTCGAGCCTCAACTTTATTTTCCATATTAAACCGTTATGAAATATTTTAAGAATCGGTAAAAAATTATTTGATGAGTCATTTAAATAATTGACTTACCTGATGAATTGAAGTAACTGAAAATTCTCCTTGTGATCCAGCATCTGGGGGTGGTGGACTTGTCTTTGGTCTCTTACGACCACGATTTTTCTTAGTTGGTTTGGCATTTGGAATTTCCGGCTTGAATTCGTGACTCTGATCATCATTACCAAAGGCAAATGCTCCTTGAAACGCTGGGGCTGTGATAAATCGGAAAAAAATTCATTACAATTTCTATTGTGATTGGCTCAATTCATTAATCCGAACAATCTTGTTTCATTGTTCTTTGATATTGAGTCCATACCAGCGTGATCAATTTGTAGATTCTCCCCTGAATTTGAGGATTGATCTAAATTAATATTGGGACGATGATGAACGGCATTACCGAAGCGTAGTATTTCCTCACTGCTCATTTGTTCCCTCGTTCGATGTCTAACAATTAATCGAAGCTCTGCTTTTGTACCTCCAGCTTGAATGATAAAGGAATTATTTCCCTAATTATTGGAACATTCTTTCTATTCAAAATCCATAATTTTTTCATGATTTATGAGTTAAAAGGGATGTAATTGTGCATTTATCATGGTAATGAGTGGTTTTAGGAGGAAATGTCAAAAGACTTTTTTTGTAAGAGAGAAAACTGTCTACAAAAAGTGTATTTTGATATTTTCATGTGAAATTGATGATTAATTACCTCTACATGCATAAACTCCTCCATCAGTGATTGCAATATCAACAATTTTTAAAGCTCCCTTCTTACTAATCTTGTACTTCCGAGATTTCCGGATTTCTGCTCGATCTTTTGACCACGTAATTTGTTGTCTGATAGAAAAAAAGAGATGAAAGAAAAAACATTATCAGTTGATCTTTTTTTGCTTTTCAAGAGTAAACATATTGAGAAAAACGCACTTGTTGAATTTCTTAACAGGACAACGAATCTTAACCATGGGTATCCCTTGAAATACAGTTGCACTACCCCCAATTTTGAGGTCAACTTTTTCCTCAGGTGTTCTCTGCGTAAACGTTGAATTTTGACTAAAAATAACTGGCTGAACACTCAATCCAATTTCATGACAAGCTCGGGTATTACAAGGTTTTTCAGTTGCTGGTTTATTTCCATTGCATTCACGGTCTGGCCGTGTTATTTCGTGTCCCTGCGCCATTACTTGTGCACAGACAACTTTCCTCCTTTTCACTCCACCTCCACAACTTTTGGAACACTGTTTAACAATTTAATTCAAATGCTGTAATATTTTTTCTAGGAGTGGATAAACGAATTAATGACTTTAACTAATTATTCAATTGAATTGTTGATCAATAATAAAAGGTAGAGAATTATTTTCGTCCCTGTGTGATATTGGTCTGTTGCTTTGCAGAGGCTATCAGTACCCTCCCCACAAACTACTGAGAAAGTTAGAAAGGAATCTGTTGAAGGGTTCTAAAATCCATATTTTTCCAATCTTCTAGATCCGAAGATATCCTCGAAAAATTAGCTTGGAAGTGAAGTTTAAGTGAAAAAAAAAGACATTCCTTACTTTTTCCCAATCCCTCGGTTTCCATTCTGGTGGGCAGTCCCACACGTTACAATGCTGCCTGTCTACCGGTGGTGGTGCTTGACACATATGGTTTGGTACAACTATCGTATTCCCAGCACCCCGTGCCACCTCATGTATGCAAGTGACGTAACGCGTTTGTATACCAATACCACAGGGAACGCTGCATGGTGAGAAGTCACTGTAGTTCCACCTAGAAAATCAAGAACAGAATAATGGTATATGTATAACGTATAAGCTTGACCCAAATTGATTCCACCCCCCTCCCCCCCCCCCCCCCCCCTATCTGTCATATGAGCCAACATGACGACAAACAGACGTAATTCATAATTATGCGATAAAATATTAATGAGCAATAATGAACGGATGATTTACCTTGGAGTGCAAGCGTGATCGTTGCAGGTACGTGTACGAGACTCTGGTTTCGTTTCTGTCGTGCATAAAAGAGGAATCACTGTTTTTCCAGTGTCGTCACGCACGCAATTTATTATTAAATCTTGAAGACCTGGTTATCAAGGAGAAATCAAGAAATTACAAATTTTGGAGAGAATTTTAACGGAAGAAACATTGTCAAAAAAATTGGATATCCTTAAAGTGATCTTCCTCAAAATTAAATTTTACTTACCTCCTAAACAAGATGCAGTACATGCACTGTATCCTCCCTCCTTCCACGAATATGTACTCTGTCCAGAATTACCAGATGCAACTTTAACAGTACTCTCATAATCACTTGCACTTGCCCCAGAGGACTTGTACGAATCCATTAAATTAGATTCTTCGTATCCACTATCTCCAACAGTATCAATTCTGTAAGAGAGACTATTGTCCAATGGTGGACATGCTCGTAGCATGCATTTCTCTGTTTCAGGGGGCTTCGGTCCAGAACATTGGTGATCTGGTAGTTTTACAATTGTACGACTGAATTCGAGAAAAATTTTGCAGTGAACTTGACGATGGCGAATGCCTTCGCCACATGTTGCAGAACATGGTGACCATTCGTCTGCAATGAATCTAGATACAAAATTCGTGATGAATATTTGCGAATTATCTCGATAACGATTGCTTTTGGGGGAAAATATCAAGAGACTCTTCTTGTAGCTAAGAAAATTTTCTACAAAAAAGATCTTCTGACAAAGGAAATCAATTTGTTCTTACGTGGATTCCGAGGGCACTGGCTGATCAATCAGCTTTTCTGGCACAAGTGGGGCAGGATATGGCTGTTGTGCCATCGCTTCAGAGTCTGTAATCCCATAAAGTACTCTCATTAACACGTACAAGAAATTCCCAAACTTCAATAAACCCGAAAACTTACACGTTGGGCAGGTGACGCTGGTCTTGCACTCCTGTTCATCATGTGGACGCTCACCCGAATCGCAATCATTCGATAATCTACCGTTACCATCTCTGCACTCAATTGTACGAGTTCTTATTCCATTTCCACAAGTTACTGAACACTGGAATTATACATGCAAACCCATTAGATTTCACCTAATGAATTCAACGCGAAGAAAGAAGTCGTGAAAATTTGATGAGGGAGGTCGTAAATATCTGAGTAGAGGGGGAAAAATACACGAAAGGGTAATAAAACTGTTCAAGTCGTTAAAATTCTATTAACATTTTTCAATGTCTGTTCGATGGATTCTTTCGGTATTAACGTTAACAATGTCATTTTTTTCAATAACGAGTGTTATTGAATTAGAAGGGAAAAAATGGAAAAGAGTTGAAAAAAATGGCTGACCCCTGATACCGGCCCACCAAAAATTTTAATCATTATCTTCGACCTCATACGATAAAATTATTTGATCGTATTTGCCAAGTTATTCACCACAAAATGGAAGATGATGCGGTGGAAAAATCGAGAAGCTCTTATTCACCGTTATCCGATATGCCTCTAGATACTCCCTGTGCTTTTACCCTCTATTTGCTTGGCCTTGTACACAATAGACGTAAATCTATCAATTTCTGTCTTCCGTTTTTATTCATCGTCTATCCTATTATTGAGTGAAACGTGGCCTCTCCCTTCCATTTTCTTTCTTGAAAAAGCACTCAAGAGGGCCAAATATTCAGTCTCATAAATCAAGCATCTTTTACCATATTTTTATTCATGTTAACATGGATTATCCTTCAACAAATGATGAAAATTTTTACATTTCCCCCCCCCCCTCCATCAAATTTCCTCAATCGTCTACTGGCTTTTCAGTGCTAATAGCTGATCTTTAATAACTCTACTTTGTTGTACAAAACATCGGATGCATGAGAGGCAAAACGTTGTGTATTAGAGAACAAACTTCATGAATAAGACATGCGAGCGCTTGGGGATGGCTGGAGGGTATAAAACGATTTTTCTATGTGTTTATTTTTGTTTTTCTTTCTCTTCAAGTGTCGCATCGAGAGTTTCCGGTGCACACATCCCCGGGGTTATTGAGCTTTTGCATTTATGGTGATATAATATTTACTATGAAATTTGAAAAATGTCTTTTATCTGGCTTATCGGCAAATGACTCGTGAGAGGAAATTAATGTTTTCAAAAATAACACATGATGATAATTTTCTGGCTGTAATGAGATTCTACTGTTTTAATTTTTGTCTATATTTTCTTCAATTAACAGTTTGACTATTTGCAGAAGTAATTATCGCGTTTGATGTCAGTTTCTGTCTGAATTTTACTCTTCGTTTATTATGTTCCTTGCAATTTTTCCGACATTTTATTTTTCATTTTTTCACATTTCTATTTTGAAATATTCTGTGCAGGTACATCTCGCTTTTGATGTTAAATCGAGTGTATGAGTTTCGAGCATCGTTGGGTAAATAAAAATCATATTCGCAATGTCTTATGTATTTATGATTTTCAAATATTCTTTTTGTTCTCCCGGCTTTACGCATTTCACTGTTAAAAATAATGTTGTGGAAAAATTTGCAATTCAATTTATTTAGTGAGGGAAAAACATTGGCAAACAGAAATGAAAATAAATTCCCGGAATTTCGTGGGATGTTGACGTTCTTTTTTCTAAATAAAAAAAAAAGAAAAAATCTCACCTCACTCCACTGATTGGTCTCCCACATAGGACACGAAATCGTATTGCACATCTCTTGATTACGCGGTTTATGACTGGCGTTGCACCGATGATCTGCCAGCTGATAAAATTCCCATAACAGAGTTAGTTACAGTGTTTTCGGGGCATACAACAGGTACATAAATTGTTTATATTTTACCTTAGTTGTTTCATTTCCATTCTCCTCGGTGCAAAAAACAGCACGAGTTCGTGATCCACCCCCACAAGTAGCACTGCATCTACTCCAATCGCCAGTGATCCATCTGAATAGCACCATAAGTTAAGGATGTTCATTTAAAATTGCAATTATTCAATCGGCAAAAAATGCATAAAACATCCTCAAAATTAATTCAAAAAATTACAATTAGTAATATTTAATTAGCATCTGATGAAACCACAGGACAATGGAATTCAACTAAAATCCAAGGGGTCAAGTAATTAGCACAATTCAACATTTACCCTCCCCCCACCCCCATCACTGATTTATTAACGAGTCCTCGTGCGTGTTCAATTGCACTGTCCCACATAACAGTTTACCCTGTAAACCCAGAGAGCCGTTGCAAACGCACAGAAATATCGTATTGCCAATGCAATTTGATAATAATACGTACATCCCCCCCTCCCCCCACACCAATCTGTCACTGGCCCCAATTCATTTCGTACAATCTTACGAATGGTGAGATCGATTTAACAGCAGGCACCAAATAAAAATGGCAAAGAGAAACAATACTAAAATAGTAGGGTTGAGAAAGCTTTTTTCATCAAGTGCCAAGGAACGATGATCAAAGACTGTCTTTCATCGAGAAAAACACGAAATGTCGTATCGCGTGCCGTTTGTCTCTGTATTTTTCTCCCACAAGTTTTCATAAATGATAAAAAAAAGAAGATAAAAATAGGAGAATGCAAGAAAGAACTGCCGCAAGCCTTTCTCTCCCCCTAATGGCCGTTCAAGTGGGAAAGGGATGAAAAGCGGTGGTTCTAGTGGAAGAAACTATACATACCAAGGTCCTTCTCATTTCTTCACTAAATCTACCTCATTCCATAAAATGTATTTGCTCATTTTTATTCCCATTTCTTTTTATTCGTGTATAAAAAAAAAAAATTATTGTCCTTTTGGCACTTTCTGCTTTTGTGGTTTAGAGAAACGGTATTTTGTAATTTTAAATCGTTGTAGAAAAGAAGAGGAAGGGGGAAAAATAATAAAAGTCATCTGGTTGACGTGCAATGGAGAATTTAATGAATCAAATGTTTTTTGCTTACTTGGTGGAGCATGGGTGGGTGTTGCATGTTAGTGATGTTTCGGTTGGTCGCTCATCAGGATCACAATTAATCTCGTCGACTATGCTGTCGTCTGGTGATAATTTGCAGATTGCCATTGCCATTTTAAAACCTGTAATAATTTTATTGAAGTTTAATTAGTGCTACTCAGAATAAAATTACGTCCGAATCTTGACCCAAAACCATTATAAAGTATTCCATCTATTTATAAAATCCCAGGACTCTTTCACCTATTCACGTGAAATATTCTGCTCTCAACCTCTGACATCATCACTGGAAAACTGAATTTGTCGTGTTAGCAGGTTGAATGCTTTATATACACCACTAATTTAATTGGATCGTCAGAGGAAGCATTGAAAGGAAGAGAAGAAAAAAGAAAATGCAAGAGAAACTGACGTTATTGACAGACCGGACTTTGCATTTAACAGATTGAGAGGCACTCGGATGCTCCGTTTTAATAATAAAAAGGAAAAATAACTGTGAAGAGGAGAGACAGAGATAGAATATTGAGGGTAGGAAAATAAACTAACCGCCTCCGCAGGACTTGGAGCATGCTGATATTGATTCCAAACTCCAGGAGTATCTTGGCTGACAGCTTGAACCATTTCCACCGCATACACCACATGCGTCCTTAGTTTTGCCACTGTTTACTCGCATGTCACATCCGACTTTCTGCAATATATTGAGATAAAAATTATTAAAAAAACTGTATTGCTGCGTTCATAAAGTCTTATTTTTTCATTGATGTCGATTATGTATGAATTTTTTCGAATTATCATGATCCAATTGAGTTGAAAAATAATCTTCGTGTTAATTTGGTAAAAATTGGTTTGACACTCGAGGATAAAATCAACTATTGATGAATGCATTTGCGAATGATTCCAGAACCTATCGATTTCTCATTCTCAACTAGAATTTTCATGTAAACCCATCATAGCAAGCATAAGACTGATTTGTCATTCAGCGTGCAACTCTGGAGGACTCAGAGGCTTGTATTATTCATCCCCTTATCTTGCCCCAACAACCAGCTTTCGACTTATACTGTACCTTGTGACCCTGCCTGAGAGCCCAGTGGAATGCTCGGGGATTCACGAAAATCCCTGGTACATAGACCACGAATTCTCTAAAATATTAATTGCCCTCAAAATTTTATCCAGAAAGACTGGGAGTCGCTATCTTCATTGGTTTTTGAGAAAAATAAGAAAAATGGATTTTTTGAAAATTTTCAAAATTTTGACATCTCTCCTTGGCTGATCAATAATTGAAAAACGGGCACATGATGATTATTCATTTTCTAATCAACAAATACATTCCAATGTTCATCTCAGACTCTTAACCAACGAGAAAACAAGGGGAGTTGAATGAAGATGAATGCGAAACCTGAGGAGGAAAATAACTAAAGAGCCTCAGTACGTGGGATGGTGATCTTTTTAAAAAAGGTAACATGAAAGAATAAAAAAAAAAAGCCTGTGTATGCAGGGCAAGGGGTATCGCGAGTTATCATCGGTGCGCGTGCACGTGTGAAAGGCGAGAAATGGGATTGGGAGGGTTACTCATGCACTTGGTTGCTTACAGAAGAAAACAAGAGGGAGGTGAGAGGAATGACGATAGGACGAGACAGTGAAGATGAAAGTGAGTGTGTGTGAGGGCTCAAATGAGACCCTACACTATAACCAAGAGATGTATCGCCTCTCCATCGGGGGGATTCAAAAGAAAAATTCAGCTTGATTGAACCTGTCCCAAGTACCTTAAAAGCCTCGGTGAAATATTTCAATTCATCTATCGTAATTATTAAGTAAAAATATAGAATTGGTGGAAAAAAATTGAAAGAGAAATTTCGAAACTGCTCTCGTATTCTCTCGCAGACGTGAAAATTTTCTTTTTCCCCCACAATTTTGAAGAGTTGAGGAAACCATCAATTTAATAATGCAAAACTAGTTAGCGTTCACCGACCTCGCACTGAATTTAATTGCCCAGACCACTAGTCATAGAAGTGGAAAACGTTGATTAGATATTGTTTGAGTTTTAAACTCATTTATGGTAATTGGGAAGAATTTTTGGGGATGAGTTAATGCGAAAATTCCGGAGTGATTGAGGTGGATAAAGCATGTCAAGTGGAAATTGTTAGTTAACAAATTGTTAAATAACCAATAAAAAATAAATTCACTCACCATACAGACTCCTCCAATGCAAACATCAACACTGCCCTCTCTGCACTTGGTACCATCCTCAACCCTCTCAGCCAACTGTACCACAAACGTTTCATCAGACTCGAGTTCTCCAGTCTCAATCGATCCCCCAACAGTTCCATCAATTTTATTTCTAATTTCCTCGGACTTGTCCAATGTCTCCCTCAGCGATGACACTGAAGTCACCATTGACGATCTCACTCCACGACAGATCAAAGAGCAGGGCTTGGACTCATCGTAATATGGATACCACTTGAGTAGTTGTCCACCATAGGGTACATTGTCAAAATTGGTGCACTGCTCAGCACGAAAGTCACTCGGTACTTGACAGGGCTGTAATTCAAAAAGTTTTCAGTGAATAATTGTACTGTATTGGCTATTGTGGAGTCTAAATACCAGCCACCACTCTGTGATAGACTCTGGGCGTCGCTAAAGTGCAGCTAGGGGGTGATTCAAACCGTTCCATCACGCAATTTCAAAAAATTTTCCATACAAATACCTCAACCCAACAAATTCACGATTTTTTACAATGAGACACCTTCAATTGTGAGGCTGAAAGATAGTATAAAGGTATTGGTGAGAAGTATAAGAGTTTAAGACGAATGATCCGCCCAGCCATTACTCTCTATGGTCTCTATGTTCAGTGGTAATTGTTTCCCCCCCCCCTTCACTACTCTACTTTCCACTGTATCCATGTGCAATTCCTTTCACGTGGAGAAACACTGGACACAGCAGGTAGTTGGGAGTAGAAAAGCGGAGCACGTTCAGACCTATATCACTGGCACTTTTATAGATTAGTCCTTTCTCCAGCGGTAGAATTTCTCTCTCCTCAAAAATTCCCTTCCATCGTTTTCTTGCTAAGTTAAAAAAGAGAAAGAAAAAAAAAAGAAAAAAAAAAATATGTCAAACGAGTCGAGATTACGTGGCAGTCTGCCAAGCACGTGGATACTACCCCTTCCAGGCATTTTTATATTCTCTGGAGAATATCGTCAATGTGAGGGTAAAATTTTCAAATACTCAATCGCAGAAATAATAATTTTGATAGTTGTAATATACGTAGAAACTACACCATCTCGTGCAAATGTAGCCCTCCGGGCACAGGATCATGCCTGAACGCTTTTCAACTCCAAGTTGAAACATCAAGTTACCAAGAAGTTGAGGTGAATCGTTGAGTTTGTGCAATACCAGGGGGAAAAGCTCTGGTAACTATGCATTGGGCTTTTCCCCGCTGGTTTCTGTATTTACACTCTCTAAGAACAATTGAATTTTCTGGAGCTGTTGGATTATTTGAGTGAATGATAGAGTTAAATATTCAGTTGTTTGTAATAGTCGAGAAAATACATCTGGGAATTGGTGAATAATGGGATGAGGATTTATTTTTATCCGATGAGTTTATTGAATTGAGAGAGAATAATCAATTGATTGGAACAAGTAGAGACATTGAATGATTAATCCATTACTTAGGAAACAATAATTAATTTATTCTCAATGAGGAATTTTAATTAATGAAAGCCTTCAATTATTACTTCATCAGTATTTCCTTATTAATTAAATCCTCAATATCCCATTCAATGTGTGTACATTTTCCTAAAATAATTTTCATCCAAATGACGAAGAATCATATTTCATCTTGTCCATTCGCTTTTGCAATTCAAAACGGTAATAATATGTTAATAATAATGCAGTTTGAAATTCTTGATACATCGAATTGTCAAATTCAAATATTATTCACGATACTCCCTGTGGTGTTTCAGTATTTACAGTTGAAAATAACGTCATTCTGGGGGGGTTTGTTTGCTGTCATTATCGAGTAGAGAATATAGTTTGGTTGAGTTGCATGGGGACAAGTTTGGGTTGGCGCGTAATGAAATTAACTTGGTCGTGGGCACACACAATTGTGCTACATGTGGAGGGTAACATCTCTCCCTTCATCCTCTAAACCCCCCTACCTATTCGAATCCTCTAGTTGATAGTATGCTCGTATTCTCGTGTGAAACGTGCGCGCAATTACGTAGTGAAATGGTTAACGAGCGTGATTTGTACGTCAGCGTGTGTAAATTGAAGTAAATTGAAGGTACTTGATTTTTTTTTTTTTTTTACAAAGTTTTGTGTCAATTTGTTGTTCATTAGGATATATATATGTATCATTACGGTATATGTAAATATGGATCAAAGAATTTTCTCTTCAATTTTTTAATTGACAGAAAAATTGGAAAATTTCAAGATTTTATTTGATTAAATTTTTATTTGAAATTCAATTTAAATTTTACTCTCCAAAATCTATTCATAACCATACTACCTTAATTAGTTGTTTTGGGTTTAATTGACGATAGGAATCATCCTCTATTGGCTTGTGAGGAGGATGCTGTTGAGGACCTGAGGATAGAGATCACTTGAGTGCCGGAAAGAGGCTGGGAGGAGATACAGAGTTAAGTGGAAGTTAAATGGTTCATGAACAGAATCATCTTCTATTTTTCATTCGAATGAGAGCTCTCATTTTACTCTTAATTAATATCATCAGTGAAAATTATTAATTCCGGAGTATATTTATGATCATATAAACATGAATATTTGTAATGAACTCATGCAAATGAGAAAATATTGAATAACGAATTATTCAATCCCAATATTTTACGTATCAATTCCAATAACTTCACTTGCTCCATCGGATATTAACCCAATTTAGTGGGGGAAAAATAGCAGAATCGGTCAATCATCGGAGAAAGAATTTTCAACTCGAATAATACGCGAGTGCACTCGAACGTTCAATTGAAAAAAACTCATCTGTCAATAATTAATTAATTGGATTGAACAGTAAAATATCATTCCAATGAGAATTAATGAAAGAATATTCAATCATGCGAATAAGGGAATTGATTTTTGAAATGTATACAAAATTCTGAATGAAAACGACCGAATAACAGTTCGCTGGAGTAGTAATTGCTTCTCTCCATAGATGTATATCTGGTACATAAAACGTGGGTTCAGTGTATAGTGCGCGGGTCAATTCACGATGTAACGAACCGATTCTGTTCTTACACAAGCCATAACGGCTGAAAGTCACTGTGATTAACCTGAATTCGAGGAAATCCCCGGGTAACCGTTAGGGCTGATAGCCCTCGGACAATGGATTGGGGGTGAAGGTCGAAGGTTAGAGGATGTTGAAAGGGTATTGGTGATTCTACGTCAGGATTGCCAGATGGTCGCCAAGAAAATTTTAAAATTTCCATTGATAATCTTTTTGAATTGTAGACAATACCCATATACCATGTCCATCAAAATTTAACACCGTTATGGTTCAATACTGCTGTTGATTGTTTGCATCAGAGGGTGGACGGGATGAGTATACAACGGTCTAGGAGTTTGTCCAGTTGGCTTGATGAGAATTAGACGGTAATTTACCTAGGATAGTGGTTAATGTCCCCATTGGACCATGTATACAGATACCCCAGCATCACCCGTCTAATGAGCATTATCGATCCCCCCCCCCCCCCAACCCTCATGTTTATGAATGAGCCCACATATTTCAAAAGTATCGTCAAGAGAGAACATTTCCGAGAGTCATTGCGGAATGAAATATTGTCAAAAGCGGCAGCCAAAGTGTCGGGCCAACGTTCATATCGCTGTTTTTATTACGAATATCATGGTGAAAAGTAACAACGAGTCGTTCCAACTTTTCAGTTTGTAGTGACCCTCATACCCGTCGTTTCAATATTATCAGCGTTCGTTTATATTGAAACGAAAACGTTATTAAACGCCGATTCGTGTCACTGGGCATCGATTCAACGATGCGAAAATTTTCAATAAATCCAAACATCGGTAATCATACTTTTTATTCCTTTGCAGATGGTTGGGTTTGACGTCATCTATATTGCGAGAGATATTTTTTTTTTTTGAGAATATTGTTTTCTTGATTAAAAAAAATTCACTTGTTAGTCAGTTTGACTCAACGCTGTGTCTGACTATTTGCCACTGTAACTACTGAACACGAGTGTGGATCGACTCATTTGTATGCTCGAGTGAATACCGTCAAAAGTACACTCATTAAATGAGCGGTAAAGAATGAGACGCGTGGCGTACTATATATGATTCTCATTACTATGCTAACGACAGCAAGTGATATCTGTCTTTACTATCTTATTTGATATTTTTTTTAAACCCCTCTCAGGTTTTCATTTTATTAGTCTCCTTCACTCGTAACTCTTGTCCCATATTTGCACTTTTTTCACTTCGTGAATGAAAAATTTATGAAGCTTTTTGCTTCAACATGATGTCTGAAAATTTGTCACTTCTTTTTTTGTTTGAAAAAAAATTCAAATTGAAAAAATGAATAGTTATCACCCAATTTAATATTGTAAAACAAGTATTTCCGCATTTTCACAAGCCCATTATCTCACGGTAAATAATAAAGACTGAGCGTGATGTAATAAATCCCCCTGGAGTTAGCGAAAGAAAACAACACGAACATTTTCAACTAGTTGAGTTTAACTATCGAAGGACGAGGCAAGAGTACCTGTCCCCAGAGAGAGACTTACCCAGCAAAGATCCACTAAGCTGTATGTGTTTCATATATACGCATCATGTTACCATCCGTGTACATACATGCAGAGTAGCAGGAAGTAAAGACGGAAGTAGTGGCAGAGAGAGAAACCCCGGGGTATTCCACGGACTAAATCCCATCCGGTTGGATTTTAACGTGGAATTTATTGTTGACCCGATAAATTATTGTCTTCTAAACTGCTTTAACCGGGTATATATATATATACACTGTGAGATATGAGTAAGCCTAGGGCTAATTTTAAATTTTTTTAAATCAATATAAAGACTTTAGAGGCTTTTTTTTTAATTATCTCATTTCATAATTAATCGTATGAGTTTATCAACATTTTTTTAAAAGCCCAAAGTGTACACCCCTCCCACTCTCCCTAATCCGTTTAAACCCCTTTTCATGACTCGCCATTCGTAAGGTGTTTATAAGGCAATAAGAAGAGAGCTAATCTATCGCAAATAGTTTTCAGAAGTTTACGTTCATAACTGTGGAGAGAGACTGAATGACGCTATGAAACACTTTGGGCACTTGTGTAATAGACAGGTTTAGGGGTATACTACGGAGGTGGGAAAATTCGGCTTTAGTGTCCTGTATATGGTAGCAGGGTTATGGAGGAGGTGTATGCACAGATGTGGATAAAATAAAGTGCTTTATCCACCCCTAAAATTTTATGAAGAAGAACAAAAATGAAATGAAAAATAAAAATTGAGGATATCTTTTTTTTTCCTCAATTTTTTAGCGACGAATTGTCACTTATCTCAGATGTCCGGAATATGCTAAACTATTCAACTGAAATATGAAGATTCAGTGGAGGATTCAACTCGAGATGAATGTATTCCGTTGTCACAGTCATACATACATGTAGGGTATGGGTTTAGTGTCGAAATTTGTGCCAGATATAAATGTAGGTCGGGTCACCTGCATCGCAGCATTCCCACAGGGACCAGGGTGTATCTGCAGAGAGGATTTCTATTCCAGTACACGGATATATAAACCTCAATATGCTACTGAGAACACACTCTCTAGTCTATTTCAAGGGGCAACTGTTTGGCAATTCACTTTACATTTGAATAAATTTGAGGACAAGAGAGGTTTGATGGGTATCAGGTATTTATGAAGTTTTAAAAACAATTTCATTGAATTTGGATGATTTTTTGGGATCATCCGAGTGACGATAATAATTTGCTCAGAAGTTTTGCAACATCAAACAAGAGTTACTTCGATTTCGAGTGGTATCTTGCCAGCCACGTTAGCACAGTTTATAATTGCTACAGCACATGTGGGGTATGTACATGTTGTAGGTGGCGGGAAAAGTGAGAGTCAACCGCAAGACTATTAGGTGGCAGAGGCATCGGTTTTATATTTTATTTAATCTGATATTTTGGAAATTCTAGGGGTGAAAATAGGAAACATGACTTACCTGATTATTACAGATTTTGTACTTGATGCTCCAAGATTTTCCTTTGCATGGCTTTCGTCGACAGCGTCTCTGTTGACGGGATATTCCACCACCGCAGTTTCTAAAATTATAAAAAGGAAATTCATTATTTTTATTGATTGAATAAAATTTATGAAATTGAAAATTTAATCACTATTCGTTTAAAACAAAATATATAAATTGAAATTGTTTTCTTAAAGTTTAGATTTTATTTTTTGATTCACGATAATAAAAATGGTGTATTCAATTATCTTCCAGCATTGTAGGGAAATTTAAAATTCCAGAGAAACAAAATTATTTTTATTTCTTCCTTCCTGCGCACGAGAAAGCAGAAGAACTAGGTCTGACTGGAAACTCACAGTTTATGAGAATGAACGCGGCACTGTGATATACCCCGTGATTTAAAAAAAAAAAAAAACTTTGGCGGAAAAATATAAAAGTCTGGAGAGGGTTTTGGAATTATCGAGAACGTGAGAGTTTTATTTGGCGTAAGTCATAAAATAGACTCTGTAGTTCACGCAATCCTGTCTGCAGGAGCTATATCGATGTGACGTCGTAAAGTATAAAGTACTTGAGAGACAGATATTGATGATATTGATCCATTTATTTCACTAATTCTTCATATTTGAAAACTGTATTTCTTTCTCACAGAAAATTGATTTTTACAAATTTGAATAGAAGTTTTATTTATTTAAACGGAAATAAATACAAAAAAAAAACTCCAGAATCACCTCGAAACCAAAACTTTTGGTTTTATACGAAATATACGAACAGGAATATGCACCCAAAAATATTCCACCTAATTCAATTGAAAATCCATCAACCGAGTTGAAACAGTGAAATGGTAAAATATTGAATCTCTGTGAACTAAGCTTTTATCTTTGGAACAAGTAATTTCAGCACAGAATGTCAACAGACTGTTTTTAGGAATGGGATGAAACAACTTTCTAAAAAACTCATGAAAATTTCTCTCCGGATAACTCATTGGTGAGATAGTGCTGGGTGAAACATTTTAACCACTCTCCAACTAATTTCATCGCTCATCGGGTTAATTCCTTCTTCTTAAAATATTTCATTATGATTTGAGATTTATTCTTACCTCGTGCATGGAGACCATTTTGACCAGGGTGACCACTCTCCCCAGGAGACAGTCTGAAACAGTGAAAACATACAAATTATGAATAATTCGATATATGAAAATAATAAAATCCACATCTTGCAAGTTTATCAATTATTAAACTTGTGGATGTTGATGTTTAGATCCCATAAACTCCTGATAACTCATATACTTCATGTTTGTCAACGCCTGGAGCTTGAGCCCCTCCAGAAAGTTTTAATGAAGCTCTTGCGATCGATCAAAGTACGGAATAACTTCAGCTTATCAATTTTACAACATCATTGGTTCGATATGAAATGGAAAATATCGAGGATTAGTTGGCCATCGGATAAATGTTAGAGGGTGTGCAAAATTGTAATCCAAGGGATGATTTTCTTAGTTAGGGCATACTCTGGAGTATCTCGGGTTCACGGGCTGTGGAAGAAAAATAGGTGGGAAGTGAAGCAGAAACAGTGTGAAAGATCGATGAGGGGTTATCAGCTGTAATATGTTACTCAGCGAGCGGTCTCGATAGCGCTAACTGGCCACTAAGTGAAAAATCTAATTTCAACAATTTTTCAAGAACCTGTCGGATTTCATTAGGTACATGAATTCAATTCTGATGATAAATTACGACCTACTGGATCTACAATTGGATTTAAATTATATAAATGTTCTATATTATGACCAGTTTTAATCATATCGAAATGTGAAACAGATGAATGCAACGAGAGAAGCAAATTGATGAATAAATTAATTCGTAATGAACGAATGATGGCGTTCTAAACCGATCCATACGGTGCGAGTGACGCCATAGAATAAAGAAGAATATAAAATGAAATAAAATCAAGGAGAGAAGGGGAAATCGATTCACCTCTCGACAGAGTGCCAGCTTTCCCTCACGTTTCGAGATCGTCGGTGAGCAGCGACGGCGGGATTCAAGAGGTTGAGGGAGATGCTCTCCCAATGCGTCAAGTGCTTTTTCGTTATAAATTTGTGCGTTCATCGATTGACATGAGAAGGGCAAGCAGTGTCTTCAAACTCCACCAGGCTCTTTGCCTCTCGATTAGTCAATGAATGTCTGGATGCTGCTATAGAGCTTTTCAGCTTCAGGTGTGATATACCTATCACTTGTCTACAGCCCCTCTTTTCAATATGCTAGACGTATAAAAAGTTTTTTGTCCTTCACTAGAGACGGATGGACAGCATAGGAGAGATTTCAATGTAGGGGGCACTTGGAGGCTTCTAACAAAGTACGTAGGGATAATGTGCTTGATGAATATGATGACAAAAGGAGTCTTGATAGAGGAGCTCCATGCAAGTGATGTACCTTTCAATTGAAGGATAAATACCAACTTGGAAAATTGGTATCGGAAGTTATGGTAATGGTTGACATGGTGGAGGACTCTTATTTGATGCTTCATTCATTCAAAGCTATTCATTTTAATTCCAAAGATGACCCAAGGACTTTGAGAGTTATCAATACCAGAAATTATCAAGTGTTTGATCAAATTAATTGAAAACTCTTTTCTTATTGAAATTCAACTCTCAATTTTTGTCTCTCGAATCACAATTTTCAACTTTTTGATGAGTCTCTCAGCATCTCGAAAATTACAAATAAATCGAACGTTTTGAATCCTGCAGTTGATGGCGCAGTGGTTAACCAATACGTTTCCCATTCGTATTTCCAATCGAAAATCAATCTTACGTTTTACTCGAACGAAAGTAGATAGAGGGGGTGGTGGTAAAAGAATCACAGAGGTAGAGAAAAGGTAGATTTTCGATCAATTTTAACCGAGTCCTCGAGTCTGCATTATTCAAACGCCGTCTTGGTGGTTTTTGGCGGCTGTACCCTTGCTTCTCACCGTGAATCCGATCGCTCGTGAGTAACTTCTCTCTCACGTCTTAGTACCTTCAAGCTTTAACAATATTCCAGGGAGAGAGGGCAAAACAACGGGGCATTTCCTCTGTCACTCCTTTCTTCCTCTTGACACGTTTCACTCGCTGACATTCCTTTTAGGGAGGTATTCATTATTCCGACTGCACGTTTGTAATCTCAATTCGAAAAGGAATATATGAATGAGAAGATGAACATTTTATACTAGATAGCAGTTGAAAACATTATACTGTTGATTGAATTCTTGCAACATTACTGATTCTTTAGGAAGGATGAATCATAGATCTTGTGAAAGAATAATGAGAATATCCCGTTTGTTCCATCGGTAATGAACCTACAAATTTAATGAATCTCGAAGTAGATATTGAAGCCATTTTAAGCTCATTTTCGCGTCAGTTTTATAATTCAGAGATATAGTGATATTGTTGTGGTGGCTTGTTGAGAGGGAATGGAATGTTTTGTCCGTGGATTTTTTTTTTTTTCTGAAGCAGCGGGATCATCAGAAGGATTCATGTTGGTTGAATATAGTCTTGAATCCTTGATGAAAAAACTGAGGTGTTATTTTTCTAAATGCACACAAGTCTCCATTTCTATAAAGGTTCAAGGCTTTCCTTTCAGACAGAATATCGTTCAATGATCGCATTCTGAGCAGACTGCATTATTCAACCGCTCCAACCTAAAATGTGGCCTCTTTGGAGGCTTCTGAGCGTCGAGTATTTCTCCTCTTACGCCAATTGTAGGTGTCAATTTGTTCTCTTTCTATAAATCCCTAAATCACCTCTTTCTCACACCTCCTCAGCCAAAAGGCAGAGACAGACAGAGAGACTAAGGTCGATTCAACTTTACCTCTATGCGATTTCAGATAGCATTCGAAATAGTCCTTGGGTATGGGCGACGAGACATGAAGGCTCATGGGGTTTTAGGTGGGGATAGGAGTGGGTAAATTAGACTTCCAAATTATTGAAAGCAACCACGGAGGAAGTGGGTCCACTCTCCTTTGCTAATGGTGGATGAAGGGAGGACGCTAGCCTAGAGCCACTTTCAAGAGATCTGAGATAGCAGTATCGAGAATGTTTTTGATATGACCTCACAGGGGATATGGTTAGGAATGGTCAACGCTTTGAAAATTATAAAATTTCTTTTTGATATCATTGTACGTCATGGGATGACATCATCAGGAAGAGTCTTCTGCTCTGAATTTTGAATAATATTCCTATAAATTGAAAGAAAAAAAAAATCGCTTGCAATAATCAATGGAAAAGGGTAACGACATGCGATAAAATCGTCAATATTCACTCCTCACTATTACTTTTTCATTTCTCGAGACTCATGGACAATCGAAAAATTCAATGTCGAAGGCAGAGATCGTTACATTTTATATGAGATTTGAATAGGCTATTTCTTTTTGGCCCACGCGTAAAATACAAATTTTCATTCGTTATACTGCGGAAGAGATGTTACATGGCTTCAAGTCAAGTGTCCGTTAAATACAAAATGATATTACAGCACAGACAGGAACTTTATGACATTGTAAAAACTTTTCTCCCCCGAATATCCAACAATTCTGTTACTTTTTTCTCTTTCATCTCTCTTTTGTCCATTTCGACGGTCCTTACTCTCTCAACTTTTTTTCCCTCTTCACGCAGGAGACAACCGCCAGACTTGATGCTCGGCGTTGACCAATAAAATGGATTATTCCCCTATGTTTACGATTATAACCATATCGCTCCTTCTACTTTTTTCCTTTCTTCGTCGGTATTTTACTCGTGATGTTTCTCATATCAGAAACAAACTTTACTGCTCACTTGGATGACGTCAGGTCCCCATTGGCTTCTTGAATGGATACGAGGAGAGAAATATAGATGAGTATCGGAAGAATTGGGTATTTTTATATGACCCATTTAGATCGATCCGAACAATTCTCCAGAATATGTAAAAAATTATTTGAAAAAAAAAATGCAATTGATTTTCTGTTGATTGAATCGCAAATAATTGTTCCACATTTCCTCAAAACGTTTGAACCGTCTGTTTGTAAAATACACAGAGATGAACACAAAGAATACTTGAAAATTTATATTAAAATAACAAAAATACAAAAGTTGCACATCCGAGTGTTAGCCGTGTGTGATGCAGAGCGAG
This sequence comes from Coelinius sp. EB29, assembly GCA_035578325.1. NCBI lineage: Eukaryota > Metazoa > Arthropoda > Insecta > Hymenoptera > Braconidae > Coelinius > Coelinius sp. EB29. Next base: position 6,408,077 of record JAOZGT010000008.1, read on the forward strand.
TAACCACTCGAGTGTGAGGCACACAGGAAAACCTCGTTAGCTTTCACTCTACAAAGCACAAAGTTTAAACTAACGCCAGTGAGAAACTCTACGTCAAGTCGTTTAAAGTGATTTCCAAAGTGAACGGTCAGTGCATCTGGTTTACTGGGCCATACGCCTGTAGTATGAGTATTAAACATCTCGTGTTGAAAATTGTTTACGAAAATTTGATTTGCGGACTTGGTTAGTAAATTATGGTTTGTAACGCTCAGTGATTATAACAGGAGTGTTTTAGGGTTAAATGGGGGTAGTGAAGGTATAATTACGGGAGAAGGAGATGAAACGAGATGAAGTCATTTTACTTTCAATGAAATATCTTGAATTATAAAATACCCCAAATGGCCTAATTCGCGAAATTTGAGGTTTCGAATTTGATATTTTTTTTTCGATATGTCAAAAGGTTTTTGTGGTCAATTTTTCGGTTGGAGGTTCATCGAGGGGTCCTGAAGAAATACCCCCTAAATTTTCAGCAAGAAAAAACATGTCCAACTATGTCAAAAGTGAGGGCAAGTATAAAAATGCGAAATATGCCAAATGGCCTAATTCGAGAAATTGGAGGTGTGGGGAATTTAGACACCGGCAAAATGATCCCCCATAAGAATTTCACCATCTTTATTAGATTCAAGGATATTCATTAAAAACCAAAGTCGAATGAATTCATTTTGTTTCAATTCTTCTAAACTTTGATGTTAATCGCCTAATGAAAAAAAAAAAAAAAAAAAAAAATGAATTTCAAATATTCTCTTCCACCCCTTCAACTCCACAAATGATTCTATCGACCGCCAACACAAGTGTCTCTGGAAAGGTCGAATAAATTCAATTTCTAGATAAAGAAAAACACCAATGTCAGAAAAATAGAGATACGTCGCGTCTGTAACCTAGATATGTATCTATCTCCCCCTCTTCCCCACCCTTCATTCGTTTTACCTTCTTTCGCTAACCCATACATCCACTATTACCCAGCGAAATAGAATGGTGGATTCGCAAGAGACACACTGGCATTGGTAAAGTTAGTTTTATGCCACCGTAGAGGGAAGACTCTCAACAATATATAAATATTGAGTGAAGTGCAGTGAAAAGGGTGATGTCCAATCAGACCACGAAGGAAACTCGAAAAATGCTGAGAGAGGATATTGATATTCACGCACGCAAATGTATAGATAATTATATATTCCTGTAAAAATAACGGGATAAAATATTCTGATGAATAAGAAAGGAAAAAATAGAGAGGCAGAAGGTGGCATAGAGGCTTTTAGTTTTTATGTGCAAGTGAAGTTATACATCAATTTCGTTTGCTTTTCGCATGTATACGCAGTTGAAACAAATTTTATTCAGTAAAAATGCTCTCGGTGTGTTTAAGGATGTTCTGCCTAGATTGCAACGGGGGGGTGAGCTGTAGGGGGAAGGTAGGGTTTTGTGGGGAATTCCAACCCCTGAAGACGAAAAAATGAAATTTTAAATTACCCCATTGAGGTTAAATTTGGTCACTTTTATGGTGTCATTATATTCCTCATAACTCTTTTTCCTAATAAATATTCATAGGATCAATCAAAAAATTTCCGATAATCGATTTAATAATTTCTGAAAAAAACATAAATCTAGTCGTTAACAGCGGTAACGTTGGGAACTAGAGAAATTTGGTAACACGGGCTGGTACCATTGGTTGACTAGGCCACACTCGGCTGTAAACGTTTATTCATTCCCCAGATACCCCAGATTTGTATTTTGCGCGCTGCCCCTCTCTCGTTGAAAGTGTCGCGACGTTGTCGTACTTTCCAGCTGCGCGCGCAAGAAAGGTAAATTTTCGCCTATTTTGCCATTTTTTATTACTAATTATTAGTCTGGGGGATGCGTAAGAATATAACGTTTTTCCGTGACATAACGATTGACCTATAGCCGGAGTTTCATTACGCTAGACCCATTTTTCATCGATTTCACTAACTTTTCGTGAATTTTACATAAGAACACGTGTTAAATTGATATTTTTTAAAAAATCATAACTTTATTATGCAGCTCGCAGGAGAGCTGAAATTTTGCATGCGGTTCTTCAATAGATTGAAGAATCTTACAAAAAAATTTCATCAACTTCTTATATTTCCTTATAATGTCCAAAATGTAGGCAGAACATCCTTAAACCAACTGAAATATGTATATCAACGATGGGTACATGTGATGTGCTATTGATCAGAATTATTATTTTTTTCTTCATTCAAATCAAAGGAAAAATGTTTTCATCAATACTGCTCAACTTATGTGAAATTCAACAAAAAATTTTTTGTTACAACTTTCTATGAAATTCGTGGATTGTCCAGGATTTTCAGTATACGACTGCCATGACGCTGGGTGAATGCTACTAACTGACTTTTGCTACGTACTTCAAACGAGTAAAATGGCACACTGGGTAACAAGATGAAGCTGCGTTTCAATGGAGAAAGCACTCTGAAAACTTTATACACGTTGTCGTAAAGCCAACGAGTATTTTGGATATGTTGTGTCAGGGTACTTATGGTATTCATGTACATTTTTGAATGTGGGTATTCGTTAACTTTGAAAATCTCTTTTATCATTTATTTTGTTTTGTTTAATTTTCATTTTTTAGAGAATTTTTTAAAAAAGAATTTATTGATCGCCAAGAAGAAGAGCGAACTGTACAGAAAATTCGTGTGTACACGTTTTTCAGAAATTTCTCGCTCGACGTTTCACCCCAGAAATTCTCCACCATTTCCCACATCTTAAAGATATTGACGAGACGTACGTTCTCCAGAGAAAAACGAGGGATTTTTCACGATGAACAAGTAGAATATGAACAATGAAGAGTCGAAAAAAAAAAAAAAAAATGTGGGATAAAAAAAATTCTCCAGGTCACGAGTGTTCCCAGGTTCTTTGACACGTGTGCGACTCGGTATGAAGTGGTTACGAGAGGGAAAAACGAAAGAGTCAACGAAAAAACGCGAATTCGCCTCTGAAGTTTTATACAAACCTCGCAGACCATTTTTTTTTCTCGTCTTGTTCAACCCACATCTTGTTCACTCTGCACATTGAGGAGAGAAATAATGTTTTTTCGAGTGAACAAATTCAGGGAAAAATATCTTCAGAGAAAACAATATTTTTTTTGTATTTTTTCCATTGTCTGGAGTGACATTTCGTCGAGAAATAAATAAAAAAAAATTGAAAACAAACATTTTCACTCACCGTTTCGCTGTCCCCATGAATACCCGTGGAGGTGATCCCGAAGACATCATGCACGGTGCTGTTTTCACTGAGAGTTGAGCCGATAAGGCACATCTGAAACAAATACAAATAAATTAATAATAAATTAATGGAGGATTCAGTATTCTCACATCTCCAAATATTCTCTCTCAAAAAATTTCACGGAGAAAAACTTTGACGTTTGAGCAAAAAAAGAAGGAGAATTTTAAATGTTAAAATCGTCAATGTCAGAGTGATTCAATTTTATTATTCTTTCACGCTACGTACTGTTACGCCAGTGACATGAACGAGATTGCATGCAACTAGAATTCCAATTGCCTGGGTTGAATCCAATTTAATTGTCTTCGCAGTTGGCTAAAAAACAGACACATTTCTGTATGAATATAGCCGCTCAAAACGCGTTATACCAACGAGTTTTAAAATAACGAGTGTATCATCTCCAGTTATTAACAATTCTAGTTGCTATAACGAGTACGAATGGAGTTTATAATAATAGAATGTTTAATTTTCTCCCTCGTATCAACTGAAATACATACATTTCATTATGAAAACTTTATATGCTTGATTCAAATTCACAGACTGTGGCATATTCATTAATAATTAACATATGAGGAGATTGGATTTCTGTCAAATTATAAAATGAAAACGTCATGATTTTGAAAAAAATATTGAAAATTTATTTGAATTAATTCAACTATTAATTATTAGTTTTTATCCCCCTACAATGTAAACAAAAATAATTCTTTAAATTAATAAATAACCTCGATAAAAATCGCTCTATAATCAAAAGAAATTCCCGCAAAAATGAATGGGATATTCTCCTCCTCAATCGCCTTGAAACCTCCGCATACAATTCAATATCCCCGAAGAAATACGGCGTAAAATAGTTATAGATTTCCATTAGATCCTCGTGAATTCACTCATAACCGATAGTTTGTAACCCCCTCCCCTCCACCGAAGCGATCATTAATAACCCTCGATGGTGTTCCCTGATACAATTCCCCATGTATTTAGTTTTAGAATGAAGATTTCAAATCTAGATTGCCCGCAATTTAATGAGGTGTCGATGCACCAATTCGCGCCCCCCTCAATCTCATAATTTTCATGTTTGTATAGAATCACGTGGCACGCATGGAGGTAATCAACACGCCTCCTGCGTTTTAATTAATTTCTGGGGTAATCAAAGGGTATGCAAGCCACTCAGAGCGGTATACGTGATGAATTTTACGTGTAATTTTTTTAGGTTTTTGTGAATTCAACTATTATTTATTTATTTACCTCATTCTTTTGTGACTCTGGGGGGTACGATAGCTTCCAGGCACGAGTAAAACCGTATAATGAAGATGGGTATTGATGGAGAGATTTACAAATCAATTATTATCAATTTTACAATTGTGAGAGTAATGTTTTTTTTTTTTTTTTTGAACCATCATCAGAAATAGAATTTATTCATTGCAGATATTGGCGCAGTGTTGAGAAGAGGCAAAAATTCATGATAAAAAAAAATATGACCGGAGATATTTATCGAGTCACCGGTCACGAAGAAAGTGGAGAAAAGGTTCTTTGGACAGTTCCCTACGGTTTCCGGCACTTGGATCACTGCCAATTCCGTTTGTCATAAATATATATATTTTTTTTCATCCCCTCCCTCCCTTCTCCCAGAAGAGACGAAAACTTACGCACGATCGAGTTCACGCTTGGAAAAATACTTTTCCAAAAAAAAAAAACATTGTGATAAATGTTGAAATTGGAAAACTCATTGAACTAAATATTAATTCAGCTCTGAATTATGGAATTTATTATTGAAAATGAAATTTGAATTTGAGAATCCATTTGTAAAATTATTTTCCACAATTTTCACGGAATTTTATATTCACTCACATGACACATTTCACCCTCCATTCCATTCTAGGATATATGCCCATTGGCTCTCACAACTTTAACGCTTGAAAGCCGATATCCGGTGCCAAGTGACACTGGTGTCCGGGGTTGGAATACACCTGATGAGAAATCGGTTAGTGAGTCAATGTTTGACCCGTTTTCCAGGGACTCGTTAAGGCCATCTTAAAGTAGAATACAATGTTATTGTGGTTTATGAGATGGAGCATTTCTTGGAAGAGAAATTTCTTGAAATAAAGTTGAAAATGTCCTTTCAGAATAAAATGAGTCATTCCAAGACGGAAATGGAGGAATTTATGATACCCCAATGAACAATATATTCATTCATCATGTTTTTGTATTTTCACACTCGTGTTAATTAAATTCCGTCATAAACTTGAGATCCATTCCATGTACGAGAATTTAAAAAATATTTAAACACATTATTATTAAGAGTTTTTTTTATTTGAAAAGATCGCAACGAGGCATTTCCATAAATTTTATACTCTTCTGTACAGAGTGCAAAGTCTATAGTGAAGATGCCAAGAGAGCCATGTGGTTTTGTAAGGGGTCGACTCGACTCTTAACGCTCCACGGAATACGAAAAGCCAGGATTCTCAAAATGTTGTATACAACGTCGACGACAACGTCGAGTTAATAGTGAATTTCAAAGTTGTAACGTTCCCTCGAAATACCAATTATTATTTCCAGTTGAGCACAATTATTCCATGAAATTAACATAAATATATCAATAAAAAATCAAAAAATTAATTAATCAATCATGACTCTGTGTTAATAGATCAACGATCATGAGCACACGGTGGCCAGACAATCGTATTTTCATATAATGGGCGGAGTGAATCAGAATTTATGTATATCCTACCGCCTCTGGCCAAAACCCAAAGACAAGGATATACTGATGATTTCTAGACCAGATGAAATATCTTTGAAACCCCTTGCTTATACTGCAGTAACCAGTATTTTCTTTAAATTATACAAATGGTACTTCATTAGTCCGTTGTACAAAATGTTTAGTTTTAATTTATAGTGTAATTAGGAAAACTGTCTAGTTTAGGTAAACAAATGTGATATTCTCGAGTCACTTATTTTCATTAAAAAATCTAGGTTATTTCATGAAGTTATTGAATGGGTTAAAATGGGGGGGGGGGGGTTTGCACCTGCTAGGTCATGGTCTCTACAGGTATACAAACTCCACCCCTTCACCCCCTCGAAAGAAAAATTTCTCATCAATCAGTCGTCAGCATGATCGATAAATAATCATGAAATAGGAGATAATGGTTTCACGCCGTTATCTCTATACATATTATTTTCTCTGGTTATGTAAAAACGCTGCAGGGTGCCCACCTCCTCTCTTTCTCAGTGCATTTACAATCAAGTTTTAGAAATTTTATGAAATAAAATGTCGAGACCTCAGGCATTTTTTTCCTCCCCCTCTCCATTTCTCAGTAAAATTGATTTTCTACTCGATTCTTTCTGGAGTGGAGATGAAAGAAGAACAAAGAAGGGGGGGGGGGGGAGTGGGGTGGGATGATAAAACGTTGCCAAGTTGGCCTCGTGTTTCGTGTATGCGCTTGGCTAATTGGATATTTACATATCGCATTTCCATTCCTTTAACGTTCGATTGAACTTTTGCCGCTGCAGACCCCGGGAAATTCAAGAAAATTCAGTTGAAATGAAAATAATATAAAATTGAATTCATTGTTTTTTTTTTTCTACATTTTCCACCTCTTGTAACAGAATGAGGTACATGCTGGAGGAAATACTTTTCGAGTGTCATTTTGAAGTCAGTGATTTTTCCTTTTTTTAAATTTATTTCCCGTAACTTCCAGGTATATCGTAAAAAGGTAAGGAGATAACAATCTCGGGTGCGATCTGTCGCGCCTACCTGAAGGCAATGGAGGCCATTACATGAATATGGCGGGAGGGAAAACTGTGGGATACGCCTGTCCCTGTTTGGATTTTTTTTCTATTTGTCCCAGTGACATGAGATTTTGTTGAAGGAAATTTGGAGGAAGTGATCGTAAAATATCTCAATGAATTGTTGCGATTTGAATAATTTGGAATATTTTTTTAAAAATTTCGAAAGATAATTTACTATTATTATTTTATTCAGATGTATATTTTTACATTTTGTTTCCCCCCCATGTCCCCTTATATTCCAATCTTTACAGTACTAGTTTCGGATGAAAAAAAATTTTTACATTTTAATTTTCCATTTTAACAATTTAAACATAGATAATTTATTAAATAAACAATATTGATGTATGATTGTACAAATTGATAATTGAATTCAGTCATAAAAAAAAACGACTTAAAAACTCTCCATTCAATTTCCCCCCCATCCATTAATCGATTAGAATCTCACACTGAACCAATAGCCCCCGAAATCGTTCAACCCCTTGAATAAAATCCTCATGATACGATCAGCCCCGTTGATAATAGCCCCCAGCATTGAGGTATACCATCTCCCTTCCACCCAGTATTAATGCATCACAAGCGAGGATAATCCCGGCCTCCAAGAAGTCATAAATATCCATTTGAACAGTAGAACGAGAATGAACAGAGAGAGGCATCAAAAGAGGCGGATAGAAGAAAGAATTAAAAGAAACAAAAAATAAGTGAAACTGTTCGTTCACCAACTGGTCGGTGGTCCCTCGGAAAGCAACAAGCACCGTAAATCGTAATGTGACCCACGGAGGGTGTCCTCCCACCAACAAGTCCCTCACCACAGACACCAGCACCGAGAGACGAATTTTAGAGACCAATTAGGTAGACTGAACACCACAAAATTCTATCCCGTGGATCGTCAAATTTATAATCCAGATGTTTTTTTTTGTGATATGTAGCACTCGAAAACCACTTTTCCATCAGTTAAAATAAAGAACATCCTCTGGTGCGCACACGGTGTAATGGACCGTTAAGCCGAGAAGCATTGAAATTTATTTGACAATCGTTTGTCACATGAGTCCCATACGGTACAAGGGTTTGAAAAGAAAGAAAATTATTCTTAAATTATTGTCTCAGAGTTTGAGGAGATTTGCTGATAAATTTGAGAAGAAAGTATTCTCTGTATTGTTGTAAAAGAAAAGGGGAGTGGGATATGTATATCTTGACAAGCATTCTCTCAATGTGCATACAAGTTTTAGTGTGGTAACGATTTGAAACTTTGAGTTTGAAATATAATACACCAGTTGGAATCTTGGAAACGTGGCTCTTCGACTTATTTGGCCGGATATGGGTACCGAGAACTTTGCTAAACTCGAGGGAAAATCGAATCTACATAACTCAGAGAGTGTGGAAAATGCAATGCATAAATTATGGATTGAATAGTTTCAAAATGTTTGAAAGAACAAATAGAATTGTCTCATCTCAGTGTTTCATGTTTTCGTTACGGAGTACGTCGATTTACTTTCGGAGTAAACAAGAGCCGATGTATTGAGAATTCTTCAGAACTCTATTGTGTTATTCAAACAAGTTTCTTTTCTTTTAGATCACAATTCCTACAAATGCATTGGTGGAAGCTCGTGCCGAGTCATACCGAAAATGTTCTTGATGGAACTTTGTAATAAATTTTCGGGGTTAACGCAATCTGATAAAACCATACCAATGAAGTAGGTCTCCATTGCCCCCAAATTGCTTTTCGATTCATCGATATGATAACGTTGGGCCGGGGTCACACGCCAATTCACTCTCGACATTTACACCAAACGATTTAGGGTTTAATCAGTGTTCTTTACTATCCAATGAGGCATCGATGTGTTGTTCCATCAATTAATCAAGTTAATTAATTAAACAGATGATTTTTTTTTCTGTAATTTACTAATTAAAAAAAAAAATTCTTGCAATAGCCTAGGCTAGATTAACAACAGCAATTAGCATCTCACTCAGCCGCATTTAGCTACTCAGCATTTTCCCAATGGAGTAGGTATGACTCGCAATGGGAAAAGCAACACATGTGGTCACGCGCACCACTACAATATTGAATTGATCCTCACGAATTGACGATTCACCCACCACTGAATAATTGGATAACAGAAGCACTTCATGGCTCTTTTTATTTATTTTATATTCCTCACAGATGGAATTTATGTGTCAAGTTTGATTCAATTTCATTGAATGATATTCGATAATGTAGGACTAATTAAATAGGTTGAGGAATGAAAATTGTAAAATTAGTGATTGAATTACGTACATTTGTCATTGTGACAAAATTGACGTTAACTTTGAAGATTTAATTATGTCTTATGATAAAATGACAATTTTCGAGATTTAAAAAAAATCATAATTATCTATTCATAACCGAAAACTGTTAATTGTGCAGACAAATGTTGTCTCAGTGTAGCATTTGCACACATGGCAAAACATCGTGAGCTAATAAGGGTATTTCCATAAATTTCACCTCTGAATTATTAGTGCGTGAGAGGTGAAGAGGATATGCCCCACATTTTCTCTCGAATAAGAAGTATGAATTCTTTCTTTGTTGCATTGAATCGGATTTCTTGCAGACTCACAGTAAAACCCAATTTGCTAGCCTCGAGAGAATACCTTTACTACGAACATGACCTGCGTTGGTGAGACCAAAGGATACTTTACCCCCTCTCGACCGCAATAAAGAGTCCACATTCACTGTTCTCATTTAAAACGTCATCTCGTGGTTTTTCATCATGTTGACATTTACGATTTAGTACTTTTAATTTTTTACTGGGATGAGTAATATCTTTGATTAAAGTCAACAGACAGAAAAAAAAACCAGCAATAAAAAAATAAATAAATGACCATTCGGTCCTATATTATCTGCCCCTGATAGATCTACAAAAATCTCTACTGGGACAATTTGAAGCTCAGCCAACGATAATAAGATTTTCCCCTGAAATGAAGCCCTCATGAGTAAGGTGATAACTCGACTTTCCCTTTATTTCAGATATCACTGCTATGGTCCATGTCCCCAAAGTGAGCATGATCCCACAGATTACAAGAAAGGATAACAAAATTCCCAAATATCTTGTTGAGAATTTTTCTCATACCGAGTTATAGCTGATGTTGAAATAAAAGACAAAATTGGGAGAAAATTTGATGAAGTGCAATTGGAATTATTTGATTTTCTCCCGTGTTTGAGTATTTATTTAAACAGAGTGATTGAACAAAGTGGTGATTGTGATGGAAAATCTTGATCAAATAAAACATGAAAGGAAAGAGTGAAAAAAGAATCCCTAAATCATGAATACATTTTCATTTTTATTGGAAATAGGAGAATTTAATTTAAAAAAAAAAATGTTAATTAAAAATTAGAAGAAAAAATCATTTCCCCTCTGCGGAATTATCCAACCAATTTCCCAATACGGAAACCCCATAATTTCATTGAGAATCGTCGAATATAATTTTTGTAACGATATTGAGACGCGAGTAGAATTTCCGTTCAATCATTGACGGATTTACGAAAATCGATTGGATGGGAGATGAATTCTGACTTTAAATTCAACGCTCAACCAATTCGTCGTTCACGTAATTTTCCCCTCCCCCTTCTCTCTTTTTTTCCGTCTCGTTGCTCAGTAGTTACGGTACCCAATTCCCCCCACTCCAATTTCTTTTTTTATTATTATTGGAGAAACCAGAATCGACAAGGCAAATTATGTAGTTATGCGCGCGCGGTTTCTATCCGAGTCTCTTCGATATATTTATAAATATGGTAATTTTGAAAATTTACTCGACGTTTTTCCACTGAATGAATATCGATTATCTATTTATGGTACATGATCGTTGAAATATTGTAATTTCATTCTAGGGTATTTGTGTTCAAATAGATCAATTAGATGAAGCATTATATTTTTTTAAAAATGGCGGGAATTTATGATGTCAACCACTTCAACGTAGGGTTGTCCCATATTTTTTTTTTTTTTTTATCGATTCCATGTAAATCTAAAGTTGTACAGCGTAGAGTCTTCAAAACATTTTTTCCTCAATTTTAACCCATAAAGAATGGCAACTGTCGGTATATATTTCAGGTTATATTGCCACCGATTTCCGTAAAGTGTGCTGACTATATACCTTTTTTACCCTGGAGCGATTGGAACCTTTGGCCCTGTGACCCTGCGGCATTGCATTATCAGAAGCGATCGACCTCGTCTCTTTCATCCTCAATTTTTCTCGATTATAAGACGTTGTTCGTGGGGTATATGCTTTCTTATGTATGAATTTTTACGGTAATGTACTTTCTAAGTCTGTGAAATAGGGGTTTATGGGTTTTTAAAATGATTTGCTCGATTAAAAAAATTTTAATCTCTGGTTGAGATTTTTTTTTTTGAGAAATATCTCGAAATCTGAGAGAGATAGAGAAATCTTTATAAAAACCATTTTTGTAGAGCAGAAAAGGATCTACCAAAAAGGTCATTATAAAAATTTCGCCATCTCCTTCAGATTCCTAGATAAATTCAAAAAACTGTTTTCTTCTCAAGTTTAATTGAGTTATTCCGGTGTCACTTGACTAGAAAATTAACTGATGACGGAAATATCATCCGAAATTTGAATATTCCCATCCACCTTGCATGCCTCTCCCAGGGCTTCCAGACTTTAAACAAAACCTCCAGAAAAAAAACTGGAGGGAACGAAAAAGAAAAAAAAAAGTACCTCCTGGAATTCATTTCTATACAGCATGAGGGAGCATTGTGTCACGCATTTATGTAACTGGAGATCACGTCTTCGCTTTACGACATTCTCAGTCTTGTGGACATGTCAAGGGGTTTCTTTGTTATGTCCCAGAGCAAGGTATATTACAGATCGCTTTTGTCAATTGTACCAGAAAATATCTGTTTGTCCTATTCAATTTTTCATGCTGATATCTTTCTCAAAATAAAAAAAATCAAGCAAAAAAAAAAAAAATCTCGACAATGGGTTTTATGAGAAAATATGTATACATTTCCTGGAGAGGATATTCCATTTGCAGTCAGAGGAATAATGAGGTATTTTCTATACAGATATATACCCGCAGATTTGTCTGAGAATCCTCATCGCTGAAGGACCACGGGGATAGCAAGGATTGAGGTAATATCAACAACAGAATTTCAATCTCGGTACGTATTGGTGAATTGAGAGGCGGCCCATCGACGCTATACCCCGAGTTGCTGAGACGAAATGTCTGACAATGACAATACGTCTATCTACATCCTTCGTGTGGTCGCCCGAGGCAACTGACGATGCGCCTCGTCATGGGGTAATAATAGCCAGTAGATAATAGGCTAGAAAGAAACGAAAGCTAATCTTGACATTTCGATGACATGTTTCATGCTAATGATTTGAATTTCATTTTCCTGGTGAAAAAAATCATCCTGACCGAATTATTGGCTTTGAGCCAGACAAAATGGCGGCACTCGGGTGAAATGAAAACTAGTGGAAACAAAAAAATTTCATCCTCAAAAAAAAAAAAAAACCAATTTCAAGAAAATGAGAGCGTTCGAATGCCACTCGGAGAAAAAGCGTTATCTCGTTGTTCGGCAGAACAGAAAAATGCATTACCCCCTCTCTAGATTTCTCTAACAACACTCTAAAAACACGCATAACCATACATTTTCTTACGTACGTTGTATACCGAGAAAAAATTCACACGAATAATGTGAAAAAAAAAAATATGATAAAATAAAAGGTTCAAAGTTTGAATGAAAGTGCTGGGTCACGCGTAAAGTGTCACGCCCCCGCTGCTTCCTGATTTATAGCGAATTCTTTCATTAGGTATACCTAATATGCTGTTGGGAATTCGGTGCTATTGATGCCTCCACGCGAAAGTTACCGCTGAGAATCGGAGGGATCTCTCGAGGCTATTGAGAATCACAAGAGTGAGAGAGAGAGAGTGAGAGAGAGAGAGAGAGAGAGAGAGAGAGAGAGAGAGAGAGAGAGCGAGAGAGAGAGAGAGAGAGAGAGAGAGAGAGAGAGAGAAATGACTGCAGGAGGAGCCTTTGTGATGGCCCGATGGACTTATAGGTTAGTTTTGTGATGACGCTCACAAACCACAAAACCGCGCATTGTCCAGCTACCCCACCCACTCACACTCTCCTTCTCTTATTCCCACTTCATCTCCGCATACATCTACCTCAGTGATTTTATTGCAACAGTGAAATCCTCTTTGATAAATCCGCCGTATTCGCTCGGTGTCTTCAACTTTTTTTTTTTTTTATTCCTTCACTGATGCATAGAAAATAGGAAAAATACAAACGACGATAACTTTTGATTATTTTTTTTTACACGGAATAAAAATACTTGATTTATAGGTTTGAATGAGAGAAAAAAAAATTGAGATAATGATCAGAATGAGTTCAACAGAGAAGGGATTTAAATTGTATCGCTCGAGTGTAAAAAGTTTCTGAAAGAATTATTCAACTTGTTATCTACTTTGTACAGTACTTATTGAGGGGGTTGAGTATACCAGGAGGAGGCTCATTTAGCGATAAAATATTTGTAAAAAGTTTAAAGTTAACGTAGCACCAGCCAAATGGACACCTCTGACCCGTTCATCATTTAATAAAAAAAGAGGTATATTTTATCAACGTAAAATTACTATTTGATGGTATGGCGTAAATCCAATTGGCTGAAGTTCTAGATGTGCTACACGGACACGCGATTTCCAGACAGATGAAATGTTGTATAGGTTTCGGGTGGTGATGGCATTTCAGCGGCGATGACCGGAATTTCCGTATTTGAGACATTTGCATTAGTCGAGAGGGAATGCATTGGGTAGTTAATGATTTGATGGGATATTGGATATATTCACAGTGAAGATAAATGTTAAAATGATGAATTACAATTTGAAGGATTATTCATAAAATTGTATGTGAGAATATGAATAAAAGCTTATACACGGTGTTTAGTCCATGGTTTTAATGGTGGTATAAAATTACAAACTCCGTTGGATGTACCATACTTGACCAACTCTCTATTAATGAATTAATATTCACCCAGCTGCATATTAAAGATCATCCCTCTCTCCAAACCTGAGCTTCGCAATTCATATTGTTGGCAAAACCGCTCACTTGTGTAGAGATATCTTCAAGTTTCCCAGTGGACCATTAATATTCCGCTTGTTCTCTCCCAATCTATTAGCCACCGAAGAGTCCTCGAAAATTAATAATTCCAATCTCCCCGGACAATTTAAGAAAATTTACAACTCTGATTACACGACAAATAACGTCAAACTTGAATTAAAAAAAGAAAAAAAAATTATAAGAATAGTTGTGAAAGCTAGAGAGGAAGAGAGAGAGAGAGCCAGAAAAGTTATTTACTCATTCCTGATGTGAGTGGAGCATTTCAACGTTTCGGTAGCCAAATATGTCTCTACCGATAATTTATGTCCTGCACCATATTGGCTAACACACTTTGACCCCTTTAGTTCTTCAAGTAGAAATGAAAAAAGTCATCAGACTTGTTCAGATATTTAATCAAATTTACATTTTCTGATGTTCATAACATTCATGATTAAAATGGACTAATGGAAATTTAAGGCTCTCATTATTTTTCCGAATGGCTGGATAATCTCCAGCTCCAGTCAGATAATGAACCCTTGACGAGAATCGATAGAATTCTCAGTCTGAAGACTGAATGAGTCTGAATAAATTATGATTCAGTGAACAATAATCAAACGTAATGCCACAAAAAAACAAGTAGGCCATCACTCCCATGCGGCTGGTGTTAAGCATTGGATGGAATGCGTTATGTATTATTAAGTCCAATTTATTATTCTATTATTATAATTGTTATAATATGTTTCTCCCTTTTTTTTCTACCAATTCTATTGGTAACAAGCTTCCGGATGGATTTGTAATTCATTCTGTTCTGAAATTTTGCGCTCAACCCCAAACTTCATCCTATTTGAAGCAGAAAAAAATGAGAAAGAAATAGTTGATTGTCTGTATCTCACGAACTAATGGACATATTGATCTCAAATTTCACACAGAAGTCTAACTCAACAATATCAAGTACTAGTCAAAATTTCAGCTTCTCACTCCAACTTCTAGTCGAATTATAGTCTGTATGAGCGAGTTTCGAGAATGAAAATAGAAAAACTGCTATATCTCGAAAACTTTCAATCGGAGGATATATATATTTTGATTGTGCTAGATAGAAGACATCATGGCGAACATTAAAAAAAAAAAAAATCAAAATCGGTTCAGTAGATTTTGAGATATTGAACAAAATAGTTTTACACACTCAGTTGAATATCTCCGGAAGTAATGGTTCGATTGCGCTAATACACAATCCCAACCTTAAGTTTCATGAAAGCTAGAATCGTACCAAATTTCAGCTTTCTATCTCTATTATTTCTCTAGTTATCGTGGTCACACCGATTCCAGCATGAAAAAGAAAAACGGCCATAACTGTCTCATTGTTCCGTGGTCGATGGAAATATTTCGGTTGAAATCGATAGATATAATAGTCAGGAATATTTTGACGGAAAAAAAATTTTGATCGGTTGAATAGTTTTTGAGATATTCGACAAAAACGATTTTCGAGGAATCGCTATATCTCAGGAACCGCTGAGTCGATCAAGTTGAAATTTTGCACACAATTGTATTTTATTAATATCTATTATTTTACAAAATTTCAGACTTTTTTCATTACTATTTGGGCAGTTATTGAGAGAATTGTGAAATTTTTTCCGCACATACACACACACATACATACATACACACAGACATTTTCTAAAAACATCATATCTTTACGTTTCATGACATTCTACATCATTTCCAGGCAAAATTGGACGATGTCAAAAATGGTCGATTACATAGCTTCCTCGTCCGGAAGCAAAAAACGAGTTGGTAAAATAAATGAGTATATAATAATAATAATAAGATTAGCCATTTGTGTCAATAAACTTGATGACTAAACATCATAACAATCTCTCCTCAACCAAACTATAATTAATGCACCGAATGATCGATAAATCGATACATAACAAAGGTACTGGCACGCATTTTCCCCCTAGCGGAAAAACCCGCACTTGGTGTACGAGTTTTCTCTTCGATAAACGGCAGACAGTATGTTCTATACTGAAATACATTAATATTGAAGCACAGGGTGGCTCTAAGTCGTGTATTACCCACGTATTCTTGGTCATCATGACAAGAGTTGACGATTCGTAATGGTATAGAAGCCATGTTTATCCCACTTATAACACCTATGAATTTACAAAAAAAAAGGATTGTAATACTTCTCTAATAAATTCCTAATATTCATGTTAAATCCAAGGAATTCGGTAAAGCTAGATACCAAATTATTCAGTGACAATTTGACAATTGAAATCCCACAATTTTCTATCTACCTGAGGATACATCAAACATCCAGACAACTTATCTCCATGACAACCGAACCACACTAAGTATCCTATCCATAGACACACAGATACCAGAAATTGAGGATTGTCCTCCTGTATTTTCAGGCAAAGGCGTACTTTGAACAGTGTAATTAAACACGACAATATCATACCGAGAGAAAGGTCTATCAATGAATTAGTTATTAACTCTGACGAACATAGATATTGATCCTTCCTCAAGACTCCATGATTCCTGTACCCCATTTATTCAAATTTACACGTCAATTTGAACATCTGATTATTGATTAAATTCGTCAAATACAGTCTCTCGATAATGCAGTTGAAAGATATCTCTATTCACCTTTGAAATTGACGGAAATATACTCGCATCCACTCCGGATAAAAGCATACGAGATCGAATGTCGTTGGATAACGTCATCATATGACGTATATGAAAAAAAAAAAAAATCCTACCAATGGAGTATACTCTACAAAAGTGAGCATCGTACAATAAAAAATTAAAATGAAATCCGTGTGAGAAATGCTTGGAATAGGTCGAGAGGTAATTCTTGAAATAGTTCACCCAGAATTATGAAATATTCAACAAAATGGCCTTTCATTTTTATCATTCATTCTCACAATTTTCCACAATTTCATGATTCTATTCTAAAAAATAATGAATTTCATTTTTCTTATGAAAAATCTTTAACTAATGGGGATATTTCATGAAAAAAATTTTTTCATCCAGTCGATGATTCAGGTCGAGTTATGTGAAAGCCCAAAGTATAATTGTCGAAATCGTTTGTTTTATAATTAAAATAATTAATTGAAAATTGATAATTTTAAAACGCTCGTATGACCTTGAATGACGTCACACCTCTAGTATATCAGTGCCATCTTTCGGCCATTTTAGATATCGAGAGATAATAGTGGTTATTTAGACATTCCAGGAACATCATGAAGAATAGAGACTCTATTCTTCATGAGGAACATATCAAATGTAGCAATTGGTAAATTTTGTGGTGATGCTTTCACAAAGCTTTTTTCAAGCACGTTTTTTCGCGACATTGTCAGATTTCAGGTTTAATTATGTCAAAAATAAATTTTGTTTACACGATGCATCAATAACCTCAATCAATTCGCGATACACATAAACACAGGAGCAGAACTAGCGCCTTGCCGCGGCTAAACTCGACATATAGGGAGGTATGACGTCATTATCCCCTCTCCAATCGCAATTTTCAGCAATTTTTTTTTAAATAATAGACAATGATAAATTCAAGTAATTTATTATGAATTAACCTGCTTTCAGTCTACAGAACCTAAATCAATTTTTTTTTCTTCTATTTAAATTTCATGAAATATCCCTATATTATCGAGAGGACTTTCGTTTTGTTAAATTTTAATCGAGAAAATTCATGAAAATAAAGTGTCGGAGGGGGAAAGGGGGAGTAAGAGAATGCGAGAGCTGAGAAAATGCGGTGGGGTGTGAGTTTACGGATTTCAGGAAGTATGAGAAAGAGCTATAGGATGAAGAGAGAGAAAACGGAATGAGAATAAATCCACAGGCGCCAAGGCGCCGTCCAAAGCTCGTATTTTGTGTTGGGGTCGCGGCGTCGTTGTCGTTTGAAAACCGAAGAAAGAAACTGGCGGTAAATTTACTGTGATACACGGATGCTTTGATCTCTCTTCACAACTACGTTGCACTTTTGAACTTCTATTGTATGTATTGAAAGAAAAAATAAAAATTGTTGGAAATTTTTATCTGCATTAAATTGATTTAAAAAATTAGAATAATTAAAAACTAAGCTCTCTGAGATTATTCACTTGATTCAGGATTTAAACATGAATACGAGCATGAAACACAGTTTTACGATTTTTCCCAATATCGATCTAGATATTGTGTAGTTTGATAAACAATTTTGCAAATGCCTATCAACCGATAATGGAAGTACATAAGGGGTAGAGGGAGGAGAAGCTGTACTTTTGACGTTTACGTGACGAGGACGCGAAATTTACGTAAACTGGAGGAAGAGGCTCTCCAGCCGGCGACTGGTACCGCTCGATATTGTGAATCGATATAATTTGAGACTCGAAGCGCAGTTGAAGAGGCTTCGGTTAGAGGCCAGTGGTAAGTTTCATCAAACGAGGCTTCATCAATCTAATATGTGCAATGGTTCACAAAATTTTCCATGTGGAGTTTGGGAGGTATATTGAGAGAGTTAGGGGAATATGATCAGATGAGAGATGTGGTTGTATCCATTCGGATATGTGCCAGTGTGATGCCGCAGGCCAATTTTGTAGGCATCAACTCATACCCAAAAGCTTATATACGCTGGGTACTACGCGCCCGTTTGGGTGATGTTCTGTCAGTGGCACCTTCCGGCTGCACGCGATATAACTCGGGCAACATCTACAATTTCCGATGATACAGAAATACCGCATGCAGCCATATATCCCTGAATACGTTGTCCGATTAAACGTTCGATGACGTACGGTTTGATTTAGGGGAATATACCTGATATTTGAGGGGGGGGGGGGGGGGGCTTGGGGTATTATTCAATATTTTTGTTTAAATGAGTAAATTTAAAATAAAAAAGAATGATCAATTATTCTTTATAACCCTTGGCATGCATATAAAATTTGCAATTCCATGATTTTTCCACCTAATCCCATTTCACCCTCTAAGCCAATGATATTCGATAGGATTTCCATCGCCTTTATTAAACCCGACTTTTCTCACCAAGCACGAACATCATATTTCATTCTCATCCCGCTGGATAACCCAGGGATTCTCGATTTTTTTTTTTTTTCGCTACCCCATCTCCCCCTGAATTCTTCCTTTTCAACTCTTGTTCATCCTATCTTCATGACAGCCTCTCTCTTGCACTTGTGTGTATGAATATCGACCTAATTGTCCCTCTCTAGTGCTCATGGTAGATACAGTCACTCTGGCGCCAGAGCACATATATACCGAGGGTACATCAGTGTATGTGGAGGGATGAGAATGGGAAAAAAGTAAAAGGATGAATGAGAGGGTGTGGGAATTTTTGGCATTCGCATAGACAAAGAGAAGTATATGGACAAGTTTGGCTCGTGTCCCACGAGTGTTCGAATAGCGTACGAGAGGAGTCATTCGGTGTTTGGTTCATCTGATAGAAGAAATGAGAACAATTCAACCGAGGATGAATAATCTCTGAGAACTATTTGCAGTTCGATAAAACGATAAAAGACTTTGAACATTTTTTTTTTCTTTTTTTTTTTTTTGAAATTCAACTGCAGAATAAAGAAGAAAAAAAAATTGCGAATAAAATCGATGATTAGCTGGCAAGAGTGAACATCTTATTGAGCACTTGTTCTGTACCCAGTGGAACATAAGGAGTTACGGTGGAGGTATAGGCAGCCGAGGTCAATGTAGAGCGTTGTAAACCGATATTTCTGGATGTATTGTCGATGCAACTGGGGACCGAGGTACTTATTTCCTCTGACTGAATGAATTTCCACGGAATGAAGGAATAAAAATGGACAAGGTATGCTCTAGAATGGTTTACGATCGGCACAGCATGAGCCCAGAATACCCATCTCTCATGATATTTCATATCGAAGGGTATTGTTAAAGTTTAACAATAGGCGAAATCCTTGAGCAATATTGATCGCCATTTTATACTCTTATAAACTTCAGTCATCGGCTAATAATCGAATTTTCATGGCATACAAAAGATGAAGATTGAGTTATTTTTATTTATGACTGATGTATAATATTTTAAGACAATAATTTGTCACATAAAAGCACTCATTCTCCATTCAGTGCAAGACATACCCAAGATTTATCCTTGAATATAGTTAGAAATTGTTTGTACATGTTGGAGAGCCAATATTTCAAAAAAAAAAAAAAAAAAAAAAAGGAGTGAGTAAAGTTACGGGTGCGAGCAATTTTGTCGGAGATACGCGCCTAGCTTATTTGAATAAGACGGCAGTTTGTTGTGTTTATGATGCGAAACGACCGGACAAACTATTACAAATTGCATTCACTGCTGGTATCGCATACAAACGTGTTCTCCAGATTTTCCAGTGTTATTTTAGTATTTTAATGAAGTGTATGAATGAGAAAATCGATACAAAGAAATATGCCAGTTCCACCGGAAGTGAAATTATTTTGACACTCTGTCGACAAAAATGAAGTGAATCGTGACTGAGATATTCCAGTCATCTCCTGTTGGTACCGTATCGAATGATGTAACCAGTTACCCCATCCCAATATCTCTTATAGTGGCGTCCCGACGCTCTTTTGGGCGCCACAACGGCTGCCTTTCAACGACATACAACCCTCACCCATCCTTCCCACAACTACTGGAAAGTTCGATACTCCACTCGCACTCGGTCTTTCTGCCAATGCCTCTGGTATACATACCAGAACATCATGGGGTTTTATCGAACCCACTAGACTTTTCTCTTATATAATTAATGTCGTTCATGTTGCCAAATTTCGGTACGACAAATACTATTGTCACGAATTTTCATTTAACAACTTTATTATTATTTAAATTTTATTCAATAAAAATAATATTTCACTCACCAATAGTAGATAATGCTGCATTTTTCTCACTGATGAATCCAAGTTGATATTATTAATCCAATAATAATAATCGAGTTATCATTTCTGTAACAGAAAAAAAATTGACAAATATTAAATGATAAATAAAAAATAATAATAATAAACTCGACAGAGTAACTTTTCCTAGGATGAGAATCAAAACAGAAAAAAAGAAGAGAAAAAGCTCAAAGAAGGGAAAATACATGATGTTTACACTGCAAATGGAACAAGGGTAGCTGAAATAACATGACAAGATCTTTCACCTGACGATAAAAGCCGTTACGGGCAAAACCACCATGGGGACTACACGGGAACTATGTCACTTATTGGGCTCTCAGGGAAAAAACTTGAGTAACGAAATAAGTATCAGGGAGGAGTATGAAAAAAGAAGAAATTGAGTTAAAAAGTTTCTCCTAATAAAAAAAAAAAAAAAAAGTTTCTCCTCTCTAGTGAACCAGTGGCGTTTAATAAAGTCTTTGGAGAAATCTAAAAGAATAACATATTGAACATGCCCACCAGGGACCACCCAGTTGTTTTAAACTTTTCACCTTCAGCATCAATCTTACAACAGTATTTCTTTTTTTTTTTAAACTTTGAATAAAGAAGATTCTCAAATGAAATTTCATTTACATTCTTGATTTAACGGAAATACCGAGACAACTGTATTTAATTTATAATATATATATATATATTTATTCAATAAATTTTTCTCCTCAAATGAAAAAATATTGTGTTTATTCATTTCAAAGTGTGAATTTAATCAGTGTTAATTTGTTTAAATCAGTAAACACAGGAGCTTCGAGTATTTTAAATAAAACAAAAATAAAATCCCCCATAACTACTGGTGAAAACGAGTGTTTTTTTGTTGAGCCCAGGGTGCAAATAAAATATCGAACGAGAGACTGCAGTTACCCCCCCCCCCCCTTCCGGAGTACTGGGGGGAATTTGAACGACTCTTCAATTGCGGACGAAGGGCGTGCATTTCACCAAATGGTATTTAGTATTCTGCCTGTGGCACCGGGTGGACTTTGCGAGTAACTGCAACCACTGTAGTCTAACGGAAGTGCCAAGTAGCTTCTGTGTTGGTACAGTGAGGGGGGGAGTTGTGTAAGAAAATTGATGCTAGTGGAAGGGGGGAGCCCACGTTACTCTTGAGCAGAGGTGTGAGAGGCCCCACCCAACGTCATTCTAACGCTGAACCGGTGTGTAAAGTTACTGGGTACGAGGAAGAGTGTATCCCGACGGAGAAATTCCAGTCCTCCAGCTTGCTACGACATTTGCAAGGTTAACGTGAACCAGAGCTACCGGAACGGACCAGCGATTTTAACCTCATTCAAAAGGCTTGTGACTCTGATTACTCACAAAACTATTCGCGCTGTCCATACAAAAACAGAGGAGAGTCGTTTTTTTTTTTTTTCGAGGGTTTTGCGTAGAAAAATCAAACAATTTTGTTATTTTGATGTAATTATTTTCCTTTCTGGTAAAAATAATTTAATCTCTCAGAGAAGAAAAGCAAGAATTGTGAGGACTCTTGTCCCCCTAAAAAATCCATTAAAATACAAAACTTCATTAGCCAGAACTCAAGCTCTTTCATGTCTTTGAAATTACCTCCCATTTTTCTATTTCGTTTAACAACCGCATACAAACTTCTCTGAGGTCAAATTGTCCCTCTGTACAATGATAACTGTCCCACGGATTGAAGAATATATTAAAATTGTTCATCTCATAAAAAATTCATCTCGTAAAAAAATCAAAAAATCACATGAAAAAAATTGTCAACTTTTAATTGAATTCAAAATTATTCCATAAAATTATTAAAAAAAAAAATAGCGTAAAAATTAAGTTGACAACAAATTATTCAATACCACTGATTCACCCAACCGCATACTGATAATTACAATTTTCCTCTCGTTACCAACAAGTTTTACCATTTTCACAGCCTCCGACCGTTGTCTATTTATGTCACGAGACTAAGTTATAATTAAACCGTAGTGCAATTTATGCAGCCACGAGAAATGCATCACTTGGAAGAACAATGAAATCTGTGTGCAACGTGTTAATTAATGAACTACCAGAAACTATAAATTGCCTAAATAACTCTGCAAATAGTTAAAAAAAAAAAATCCATGAATACTGCATGGGCCATTGGAATGAGATCTGCAGAGCGAAGATGCACTGAAAATTGATGCAGGATAAAGTAGGTGAAAGAGAAAATTAAGAAAAAAAAACATTAAATAAAAAGAAAAAAATAAGATGAAAAAGCGGAAACGAGGAAGAAAAGTACGAGTGGGTGCAGACAAACTAGTGGATCACGGCAGTATACATATATCGATCACGTTCAACCACTCGTTGACATAGGAAGGGGGAGAGAGAGAGAGAGGGAGTAGGAAGTAGGCTATGTCGACTGCGGTAGCCAGTAAAGTTTTTTCCAATAGACCCAATTAAAACCTCAGCGCACCATCATGGATATATTCGTTGCAAAGCTGATGAAGGCTGGTTATACAAAAAAAAAGTCCATCTCTCTCTCTCTCTTTCTCTCAATTTTTATGAATTATTATTTCCACCGGTCTTTCAGCTTTTCAATTAATCGGAGTCTGATTGTTCATTGGGAGGAGAATTTTTTCATATGCCAATTGAAGTTATTGAGAGAATTATGAATTTGAGAATAATTTGTGAAAAATTATTATGTCGAAAGGATTTCATTCGGACAATTTATTATTTTATGTTGGTATATTGTGATAGGCAGGACAGTATCTTCTGCTACTAGGCTAGTTTCGATTTTAGGCACCATATGACCGGTCATTGGCCTCAGTATCGCACTGAAGCGTTTGGATAATTCATTTGATTTTCTCGTTTGGATCATCAATTTGTCACATCTGTGACTGATTACAATATGGGTAATGAGCTCAAAAGGTAGAGGATAAAAAAGAAGAAAAAAAAAATCACCAAGAGACTTTGTAAACGCTCCTGGGTGAAAAGTAGTTGGTCTTGCTAGTGGTTCAACGGTTTCAAGTTACCGCGGGTTGAGAAAAGTTCAAGTTTGTTGAGCCCCTGCGACCCGATTCAGTAGAAACCCTTGATGATCATCCCCCGTCTAGCTAATACGGGTCTTGGGAGGTTAACAGAGTCTTTAGAATTCTCCCGAGGAATACTCAGTTTCCACTTATTTGTGAGTAAACGTGAGGGTAACTGACTGTTGAGAGAGATTTGAAAATTAAGAAAACAAATAAATTACTCATTAATTTAACTGTCTTAATTAAATTCATGACTCAAGAAATAAGCAAAAGTACTAAACGACACCACCACTGAATCAATTATTTCCTTGTCCATTGTTCACCCCCTTTCCTATTTTTTTTTTTTTTTTTCACCCATCCAACAGTGAATAATGCAAGAGTAAATGAGAGTGGAGGAGGTACCGAGTGGAAAACACAGTCCCCGAGGATAATTGCCAAGATGCACCGGTGAGCGCAAGGAGTAAAGTGAGTATCACTGGGGAAGAGGCACAAGTCCACCCAACTGCAGTGAGTTTGAGTTTGAAGGGAGTTGCCGTTTATGAACGCCTTGAAAAAAGAGGAAAAGTAGAGGTAAAGAAAAAAAAACCAATGAATGTACCTGAAGATGAGATGGGAAAGTTTGTTGGTAAATTCTTGGAGCACTAATTTCATGGGCTAATGAGAATTGTTCTGTGGTAACTCAACGTGTACATATTCAATTTTTAATTGGTATTTAATTGAATCCAGTGATTGAATTCTAGATGTCTTTGAGAATGTTTAGGATCGAAACCCAAAAAAATGAAGAATTTTTGATAAACCAACCGTTTAATAAACCAACCAGATACGTATATATTGCATAATGCAAGAGTCCCATTGACCCACTAACAAATATTTTCACACATGGTTACAGTAGTCGTATACACCACTCAACATGACGAATCGTGTTCACTCGTCGACTTACAAATTCTGCGGCACGTTCAACATTCGACTTGCAACAAAGCAACTCACGCGAGCCCTCACACAACATCAATTTGATTCTCGTTGACGAGTCAAGGGGTTAAAGGGGGGATATAGGCGAAAGGTTTTTAGCTGTACTGATACACCGCAGTTAATACCTTTGAGATACACACTTTCGAGGGCACTGTTGCGCAAGTGCATCACTTTGTATGTGCATGTTTTATGAGGCCATCGTGTGCCAAATGTTGGTACATAACGTGCAACATTCGTCGTAACATCCCGCGGGATTTTCAACTCGGTCAACCACCGAGCAAATACTAGACAGGGGCTCCGCGTTTACATACGTCAGCCTTCGTCGATCGGTCGTCGTCGTCGTCGTCGTCGTCGGATATCCATGAAATTCATTGCTCGTGGGCTAGAGAAAATCTTTTAAAAGTGGTGAAGAAAAATGGAAAAATATTCAGCCTCGAATCTGAGTTCAACTTTTTTATATCCCATACACCCACAGTGTTGGAGATAAGACAAAAGGTTTCCTCGGCACTTTGAGAAATGAAAAGAGGTGCGAGCATATTGAGAGGTGAGGTAAATCCCCTGAAATGGGGATTGTACTTTTTGAGATTTTTCTTTGTCATCACTCCTTCTTTTTTACTTATAGATGGAATAGTTTTTCTTTCTCAGATTTGATGGAGAGTGTCTTTATAAAAAAACGAATGAGCATTTTTTTTTTTCAACTCTGCAAATGGAAATTTCAATTGAGAATTCTTCGAACAAATTTTCACGTTATTTTTAAAAATAAAAGACTAGTCGATTGTGGTATTATTCGCCTCCAGGTACTTTTCAAGTCCCACGGGCTTGAGAGATCCTTGTGTGGGTGATGCGACTGTAGACGGATGGCAAATGAAAGCAAAAACACACTAGAGAGGGAAAAGGTTCAATTTTTTATCGGTCAAGTTATCTCGGACATTAAGGTGTCTCAAATGGGACTGATAAAACCCATCATTTGAAAAGGTAGCATCAGTGTCATGAGACACATCAGTGAATCTTCTATTATTCATATAAATGATGAAAAATGTAAAACTCATAGAAGTGGTATACTGTGTCAACATTATTGAGTTAACTGGAATAATGTGATTGTATTATGGAGGAGAATTGATTCTTCGGTGTGAAACTTTCGGAGAGTTTATAAGCGAAAGAAAACGATTGCTTTGATTATTATTAATGAAAATAAATATTTGATAAAACAAGATCAATTAGAATCAACAACTAATGTACTTCATGTTGATTAGCAACAAAAGTTAGAAACACGAGCTCAATGTGTATGACGTTAATACCACTCGACACTGTTAGAAAGTCATGCACGACAACACTTCTCCCTATTCCGTTACTATGACGGTTTTGCAGAGCCCTCTCTCTGTTGATTACCCCCGCAGTCTGACACAAATTAAATGCCGTTAATAAAGCCGGCCTCGGGTATTTTCCAGGGGTTTCAAAAACACCATTGACATTCCAGCCTTCTCTATTATCCCCGATTACGACCACCTCAAATATATTTCTCACTTCTGAATCCGTTCAATAATCGTTTGTGAGAATAAAATTGTGAGCTCACATAAATCAGATGAAATTCTCCAATCGTTTTTGTTGAATATCTTGAAATCTGGAGGAGATGGAGAATTTTAGGTGATTATCTTGTTTGTAGCTCTCATTTTTCTCTACATAAAAGGTACTCTTGGATTTTTTTGTATCTCCAATTGATTCAAAGATATTCATCAAAAACTCACCTCAAGCAGAATTCACTCAATTTTTGTTTTTAAAGAAATAATTCCACCACTCGTTATCGCGTGAGTCACAGTCAAGCTCAAGAGTGTATCTCCCATAATTTTGAATCTGTATGCAGCCAAAGAGAGAAATCCTCAAGCCAATAACGCCCCAGTATTATTATGCAGATTGTGGCGTAACCCATATTAGTTCGTTATCGTGCCTACATCTTGAATAACCTCTGCGCAGTCAAGACCGCCCTCACCTGGTATACCTCCAACACGCGCGGCGATTCCCGCCCCATTCAGAAAAAGAAAAAAAAAATGAAGAGAATAATAGAAAGAATAAGAATAAATAGGCAGTCATAAATCCTACAATGGAAATTCAATTATGCGTCGAGAACGTCATCATTGTGTAGCATTTCGTCACGATACGAGACCACTTTCTCATATACTTCTGCCTTTCATCATCTTGTACTCCCAATTTCTCAATCTTCTCATGAATGAAACAACAAAAAAAAAAATAGAAAATCCAAAATCCCAGAATAATTATTCTCCTCATTTCATTAAAAATGAAAAACAAATTGAAGTCCAACAAACACTTTTCCCAACTCTTCTTAAAAAAAAAAAAAAAGACAATTTAAAAATTCATAATTATCCCAACAAACAATTTAAACCGAAGCAAAGTTTTCCAATACTCCGGAATAGTATTCCCATCGATTATGTATCCAGGGCCTTTCTAGTATAATACTCTCGGGGTAGTTTTCGTTCGATAAACCCAGTGAATAGAAACTAACCCAGCACGTGCAGCACCTACCCCCTCCACTTTTCCGTTGCACTCTAGCATTCTATATAACTCCAACAGACGCGCTACGTATTCCAACAGCATCCGAGAGAAAACGCCGTTATGATAGTGACTCGACTTCTCCCCTCTCGAGAGACTAGGGTACTGTAGTATTTGCAAAAGGAACACAAGATGGATTCAAGCAGCTAGAACACCCTTCAGAATGGGTATGTAAAATATTTTGACATGTAATTTTCCAAAAAGGAAGTTCAATTTCTCAAGTAAAATTCAGTTCACCAAAAGAGCTTTTTGATAGGAAATATGCCATGTCCAGGTAGTTTTTAGTATCCACGTGTCTGCACTCAGTATCGAACCGTCAAACTAAACAGGCTTGGGGAGAGAACGTGCGGAATCAACACAAAAGCTGTCCAAAACCACTCCCCATTTCGTATGTCAATTTGACTGGTCTACAATGGCTCAATCAGAAGGCAAACACAACGGTATACATCTGGACCAAATTGCATTTTACATTGGGCTATCTTCAAGCTGGTACAGTGGACCCTTACAATGTTGGGATGATAGAAGTGGATGGGGGTGTTCTATTGCGGAAGGGATGAATGGAAATGTTTTTTTTTTTTGACCTATTTAACCAATAATCCAACGGTCTGATGGTATTGAACATTGTTCGGGCTATTATTGAGTGACAGATTCACCGGTTTATTTTTAATCGTCATCAGTTGGTGTCTTAATACCATGTATCAGTCACGCTAGGGTATTTCTGGATGCACTGAGGACAATTTTTTTGTTCCCTAATCCCCTGGAACGGATCGCAGACGCGGTTTAGATTTTTTTTTTTTTTGAAGTGACACTCGAGGAATTAATCTCGCATCCAAATTTCTCAGTATTTTTTGTTAATTTTTTAAGAAATCAATTTTAAAAAATAATAAACTTGGGATTAAATCCAAAAATAGAAGTGAATGAGTTTTTTTTTTTTATGAAGAAAAATTTCGAATTAATTTAGTAATTCGTGGAATAAAAATACCAGACTTCTATTTTATTTTCGAAATAAAAATCAAGTCCAATGTTTACTCTCCAAACAGTCGACAGATAAAAAATCTCGAATGGCATTTAGATTCTACCGATGCCCATGCCAAAAACTCTTGCAACCCTGCAAGTGGGGTAAAATGTCTCCCCTCGACATACCTTTTGGTGCAAAATTCAATACTCATGTTCGTACTGTACATATCAACGAGTGTCCCAGGACTGTAAAAAAAAAATAAAACATTTTCCACTGCTATCGTTATTAGTAGTAGATTCTACACTGAGATTTCGGCTGTTAACGATGTTGTAAAAATTATCGTACAGGCTTTTTTTCGCGAGGGGTCAATAGAGATAAACCAAAATGGTCTAGGTCAATTGGTTGTGATGAAAATCATGTGGGTGTATTCATTTTTAAAAATCAAACTCTGATGTAAACGAAAAATGTATTTCGCCGTTGGGTGAAAAAAAAACTAATTGAATGGATAAAAAAAAATCAATTAAAATTCATGAAGCCATAAAATAAATTATCAAGAAGCCTGATAAGTACTCTCCCTCAAAAATTGTGCTTACAGTGCAAACCATGACTCGAAATCTTCATTTTCCCCTCCAGTTGACAAAAAAAAAAAAGAAACAGAGACAACCTTTTCTCCCCTCGAATTCACACACATAAACACCACCAATACATGAAAATTCCCCTGAGACTTCTCTCTCTCTCTCTCTCTCTCTCTCTCTCTCTCTCTCTCTCTCTCTCTCTCTCTCTCTCTCTCTCTCTCCATATCTTTCCACTCAACGAGTCTTGAATTTTTCACAGTCTGATCTTGTCACATCCGAGTGGTAACCATTTGAATCGTATGACTTCGATGGAGGAGTGAGGGAGGGAGAAATAAATAAATAAAATGTGTCAAGGCAAATATGTCATTTTCCGAATTTTCTGCTGGAGGCGTTAAAAATTGAAAGAAAAAGACACTTGGGATGCTCCAGAAGGATTCAGAGAGAAAGAGAGATGGGAGGGAGGGAGGCAGTAAATCATGGAAGCTGGAATAAGTGCGACACTGAGCAAAGTGTTGTCCCGCGGGCGTCGCGACGACCTCTTATAACTCTTGCGGTCGAAACTTATCCGGTCAGAGGTAACTGAGCACGTTTCACCGAATTTATCTAGATGTATCTTTGGGTTTTTTGGGGTATAAAATATGAGGAGTGTAGGGGACAATTGCGATAATTTTCTCTGTGAGTCAACATTTTTGTTGGTCTTGAGATACAGTTGATTTTTAGTTAAAATTTTTACCAAATTTCTTATTGAAAATAAGAGAAAAATAAAATTGACCCTCTGTTTATTTAAACCGTGATTTGTCACGTATGTAACGAGAATCAGAATTCACCAGACATACGTTTGGAATTTGGAATGAAGTGACTAACGGAAAAATTCTAGGATGCGTAAAGACTCGAGAAAAGCTGTTTAGACAGAGTGACTTGGCCAAAAGGAGCAGAGAGGAAGGAAAAGAAGAAAAGAGAATTCGTTGAAATAAGCATGCGGTGGAATAAGAAGAATTCAATATTTGTAGAGCTATATTTTCTGATAAGTTGCCGGAAGGCATCACCTTCCCTAGATTTTTTTTCTGGTTCACAAACTGACGTTGAATGCTCTTAAAACAGAATTTTTCGTTTGCCGTCATATCAATATGTCAGAGAGTTCAAGGAAAAATTGGAATGTACTGCAGATAGGAGATGAACGAAAATTAATCATGGAGAGGAAATTTTCTGGGGTGAAAAATCATATTGAATGGTCTATTCTAACTTTAAAAATACTTTGTTCGGAGGCTAATGATAGGAGGGTATTTTGAATCTAGTATATTGCTTAACATATTGAGCAATAATTTTGACAGAAGATTGTGGTCTCCATTGAAAAGAAGGGGCCCCCAAGAGTGCTTGTATGACTGTGCAAAATATAAAACATGCAGATTCACTACTGATGCTGCTAAAAGTAACATACGGTTATTCGCTACTGGAGATAAATTCAATAGCTTCTTTTATATACCATAATTTCCATGATCCATCATCAGACAAAATGCTAAACCATCAATATTCATGATTGAATAAAAAATACAATGAATATTTCTGGAAAAATTAATTAATAAAATTCTATTAAATTGAATTAATCTTCAGAGTAATTAAAAATCAAGAAACAAAATGATCAATAACTCATGTTCAGAACTGAAAAATATTTCTGATGCTGATTTCAAACGCATTCAACACAGTTGAGACGAGAGGGGTGTTTTCAAACACTTGATTATCCCACGATCGACGTCACTGAGAATAACAGAGGTACCCTAGAGGTAAATTCATGCGCGTCTCTCAACCTGATTCCTCTCCTAATTCTTTATCATCCCCCCCCCCCCCCTCGAGGATTGGGGAAACGAGGTCAAACTTTTTGGCATCATCCACGAGAGATATGCGCAGTTGGATTTTCATAATCATAATCATGAGTAAAAAGTGTTGAGAAATTTTATGAAATCATTAAAATTTGATGGAGAAAAAATTGTAATTTTCACAATTTTTGAAATTTAACATTTAAATTAGAGAGAAATGGAGAGAAATCTGGAGTCGGAGGGAATTCAACACCCATATGGTTATATTTTCTAGAGTATATTTTCAGGTAGAGGTAATATGGCATCCAACCGTGAGGCTATAATCGTCGAATGCCCAGTGCATTCATACTCGAGTCGTACGACCAAGGGACGAACTATGGGTGACCCCGCTCGTCTATTTTACGATCGTGTAAAGTTTTAAACATACGATATATAAGGCAACGCTCTGTCGTTAGACTTTGGTTACTAGTTTGTAAAGTGTACGTATATGTGAAAATTTTTTTAATCAATTTTATTTTTCACAGAAATGAATAAATATTTTTTTTTTCTTCATTTTAATACTTCCAAAATTTAATTAGCAGATGAAACATAAAATGTTAATTAAATCCTGAATGAATCAAAAATTCAAGTGAGAAATTACCACACAATGGACGAAAAACACCTACTCATCCGGTCTCTCCATTTCTCCCTCAATTCATCTCACAATTTTTTCCTCCTCTCACCTCATCCCCCCCCCCCCCACTCGACCGTAACTAAATGTTCACAAAAAGTAGTAGCCATTACAATGAGTAACATTTTTTTTCATTCCATCCTCACTTTTTTACCGGTGTATTTGCACGAGATAATTAATGGCAAAATTCTCTTCATAAAATGAAGAAAAAACACGTCGAAACAAATTATACACCGTGAGGAAGGAGTTAAAGCGTAAAATCGTGTTGCGGTTTTAAAGAAATAATTGCGTGTCCGATCAATGAGAAAAAATAACAGTTTAGGGGTAATGGAGGATGAGCCTGGAAACGTTGAGTGTCGCAGGTAGTAATTTTCTCCCGTTCATTAGAGAAATTTTTTTGATACGATTGAAAAAAAAAAAAAAAAAATCAAACACTTTGAAGATGTACAGTAATTCACAGCGTCACGGTAGTCTCATTTTGTGTACCTCCTGGGTATGGCTAAGGTGAAGGTCCACTGCGGGTGGCCAAGAGGTAAGTAGGCGGCCCAGCGGAAGTGTTTTGCAATGGTATATATGACCCCCCCCCCATGTTACACGCTCTGTGCAGTTGGAGAGAATTAATTGCATCGTGGGGTACATGGAGATATAGGTAAAGTTGGGCTGAATTGCACCCGAAGAGGGAGGATCGTGTAAAGAAGTCAGGTGGAGAGATCAACGATAACTCGGCAATTGAAATTACCCAGAGAAACTAGGAAGTAATAACATGGCCCAGTGGTTGGCCAAAGGGGTGTTGATCCATCATTTATGCAGAGCAGATATAGAGTCACGAAATGGCGGAGGTAAGTATTACCTCAGCATGATAGATGATTATTGAGGGCCAAACGTATCGATTAATAACGAATTTAATGATAATTTCATGAATTTCAAGTATTTCATGATGTTCGATATGTTGAATGTGAAAGGGGTACGGGTGAACAATGTACCCTTATATCGTTCTATCGAGACATTCCTATCTTTTAAGTTTTATCTCTCTTCCAACACCTCTTAACCCGTCACTTCAGTCTTCCAAGGTGTGAATTTTCGTGACATCGGGTAAATAAAGACGAGATGAAGGTATTAAAAAAAAAAATATCCATGATTTTCAACAAAATCTATACAGAGTTATCTGTACAATTATTGTTCACCGGTATTATCCGTTAAATCCAAACTGAAAGATACAACTGACCTAATGCCACTCGCCATAATCCTTTTAGGCCACAACATTCATCTTTTTCTTCTCGTCTATACAGAGGGGATTTGACCGGTTGTAAAAGCATTTTTACCCGCTCAATGGAGAGTTTATGGAAGCACCACACTGGAGAGATTAACCGCTTATTTTTCATGTGTCCTTTTACCGATCGGCTTTCCCTGAATGCGCTTCAAAGTCACCTACTCTGAGGATTGTTTATTTTTCATGTAAACAACAGTCGACGCTTCATCATATTACGAGAGTCAAAGGAAATAGAGATGGTTATTTGTCGAGGAGATAATTTCTCTTTCTTTAAACATGAATTTTCATGTTTGATCTCTTGTAATTATTCATTGAATCAACTGTTTGAGTTTCCACAGTCTCAAATGGATGAAGTTCTTTGAACGTGATTGAAAAATAAATGGAGATAATTGAAAACGCTCTTGTTCCATATATTGCAGAAGTGAAAAGAAAAAAAATTCATCATTTCAATATTTAATATCATAAATTGTTCAATTGAAAAGTTATTTTTAGTTCACTGAATGTGAAACCTTAATTTCGTCAATCAAGTATTGACATTTCGATAATTAGTCACTAGCCAGAGGTTGAGAGCATGTCACGATTAAATTGAATGATGGGTGGAGATATAAAAAAATTGAATGAATTATTGGCGTGTGAGAGGTCGATATTACAAAGCAAATGGTAGAGTATTAAATTGATCTGTTGTTAAATC
Organism: Coelinius sp. EB29; assembly: GCA_035578325.1. Classification (NCBI taxonomy): domain Eukaryota; kingdom Metazoa; phylum Arthropoda; class Insecta; order Hymenoptera; family Braconidae; genus Coelinius; species Coelinius sp. EB29. Next base: position 6,441,638 of record JAOZGT010000008.1, read on the forward strand.
ATCAATTATCTCAGTAATTACTGATTTTACAAAAAAAAGTCAATAAACATTTTTTGTAGAAAATTTTGTAATCTAAAAAAAATATCTCTTGACATTTTTACTCAAAATCAATAGTTTCTGAGATAATTAACAATCAACGAAATCAGTTTTCAAAATCCAAAATTCTTTTTGTTAAAATTGTGAAAATAATTGGGTAACGATTGCTACTAGTGTTAATCGCTTCGGGGGGCATATCATGAACGTGCGAGAGTAGCAGACAATATGAAAGGATAATGAAAATTGTGATTGCAATTCGAGAAGTGACTTCCATTGTTAATTAGGATTGTTTTACTGCTCACGTCTGGGGATCGTTACAGTATAATGTTTTCCAGTTTCAGTTTGTTATGTTGGTCATTTTATCGGTTTATTACATCTGACCGTATTTCATTCATCTCCGTAATTATTTCATGTCCCACATAAAATACAATTCAAGTGAATAACTCAATTTTCCATTTGAATTACAGAATTTAATGAGTGAAATAAAACATCGAGAGATGAAAAATAATCAATAAAAAAAAAAAAATGAAAATAAATGTAGTAAATAAAATTCTATTGGCAGTGATTGAAAAGATGGTATACCATATTGAATCGAATTAATTCGTGTGTCAATTGTGCCATCAAATATTCACCCATTCATTCGCTTCAATTCAGTTCCTACAAATTGAAATAAAATAATGTAACCCATATTTTTTTTTTTCAAGCATCATCAGCATTTTTTTTCATATCCAAATAAGGCAATTCATTAGTCCCTGAAGGGTTGGGTAGAAGCCCTTGATTAAAAATAAATATCAAAGAGAAAATGAAACACTTCCGCTCGTTAAAATCCCTCAGACAGGTGACGCTCGAGAATTTTCCAACTTCTCAGTCACCTGAATTGCCAAGTGGGGTGCACCGATTTGCGGTCCTTTTGACCCCCCCAAAAAGACACAAAAAAAAAAAAAAGGAAAACGACATTTTTCAGTGAGAATAACAGGTATATCTCAGGAAATTCACCAGACGCCAGAGTCAACAATAGGACCAGTTTGACAATGGGGGGGCGCGACGCCTCGCCACAAGGGGTACATCCCTCTAGACACTTATTCTTATTCTCATTGACCCATGGTAAAATTGACTGGCAATAAATGCCTGAGAATGAAGTAAAGGATCCAAGGTGGAGGTTTATCTTTTACAAGTGGAACGAGAAGGTGAGAAATACCTTCTGGACCTCGAGAAAACTGTCCTCTTGTTCTCTCTTTTTTTTTTCTTCACTCTAACCCTGGAATCTATTTCTTCGCTTCAACATTTCTCTGAGGCCCCTATGAGAAACGTTTCACTCTACGCCCGAGGGAGAATACTCGAAACAAGGGGGAAAATTACTTCTCGAAATTCCATTTTACGCTCAGGCGTTTTTCTTCTTTCAATGGATTTTTATCGTGTTTTTTTCCTTTTTCTAGGAGGGTGGGGGGCTGAATGAAATGTTGACTTGGGTCAGCATGAAAGAGAGTGTCGAAATACAAAAGTTTGGAATATATTAGATGAAGAAGATGAAATAATAAAATTCTGAAAAGTGATGAAATAAGTTGAATTAGATATTAACATCAGTTTTTGTAGGATATCGTTGATTCTGAGGGAGATGGAGAAATTTTTGAAAAGACCTTTTTTGTGGATATTTTTACGCTCTATACACAAAAGGTCCTCATGAAAATTCCGCTATCTCTTTTGGATTCGAAAATATTCGCAAAAAAACATGAATCATCCCCTTAATTTTTTAAATCTCTGAGATATTTCAGCCCATGTATGCCACCTCCACCAGCATGAGAATCATTATTATCCAAGCACGCGTCTCGAGCGCCGCAAGGAGGACTTATCGAAGGCGTGAGTGGAATTGAGAGCATTAGATGTTGACGTGTCGTCAAACTATCGTAACAAACTCTATCCAAAGATAGAGATAAAAGTCTCTTGAGTTTAACCTCTGGAAGAATTTCACAATTGTTTTTTCTATCACTATAAACACTCTCAAACTATAAAAATACCCAACGACAGGTGAAAATCTAGCCAATTAGGTGTAATAATGGCGTCTGTCAACTAGAAATACCTCTGGCTAAATATAACAAAACGAGTACAACATTGATCAATCCGTTTCCCTCTATTTTGCAATATCCACGAGTGATCGGGTTTGCTCTCAGATTCAATATCAATATCCCGTGAAATGCACTTCTGATACGCGTCGCGTACTCTAACAACGTAGAATAAGATATCATTAGAGGCCACAAAAGCGCTTCTGGTGGAATCAATGAGATAGAGGAGAGGAAGGAGAAAAAAAATTGCGTTATCGGTTAATGGATTTATTAGTGGGACCTCCGGTCGATTTCTCAGGGAGGGCGGGGGGAGGGGGGGAGCATCCACGCCATTACGATCCCTTCGAAGAGATTTTCTCGTCATTTTTATTTCTTTACCTCTCTGAGCCGCGTGGTTTTATTTACATCGGTGTATTAATTTCTGTGGGATTTCTTTTGTACGATTGAGAACGTAAAAGTTCTTTATTTCGTCCTTTTGCTGTCGATGAAATTTTTATTAATAATGGTGAACAATAGAGGGGGCTGGGACAATGAGAAGTAGAAGTATTGGAAGAATGGAATTTGTCGTTCATTTGTTGGATAAGAAAATGCTTAAAGGGGTGAAGTTCCGATTTTTTTTTTTATTTTCAAGCTGGTTTTCTCTTCTTCAAAATGAGAATAAATTTATTCCATTCGGACTGTTTGTTAAGAAGATATTGAGAAATTAGAATAAAATAAACATTCAATCAACTTGAATTGAGGAGGAATGATCGTTTTTTATGAATATCTCATAATTTATGGGAGATACAGATATTTTTGTAGAGACCTTTTTTGTAGAGAAAATTGAGAGCTACAAAAAAGGTCTTCATAAAAATCTCGCTATCTTTCTTCATTTCCGAGATATTCGGCTAAAAAGAAACAATGGGTGACCCTTCTTCATAAATAGAGAATTCTTTTTCCAAGAATATTCCAATATTTTGTTTCTAGTTATTGAGTATACATAAGGGTTTTAATAATTAATAAATCACTCACCGAAAACCCGAACCGAAGAAAATCCATATTTCTAGAGCTCCAACGAGGATACACCAAGGTCCTTACAATGTAAACAATTCAATTCGTCGTTCACAAATTTACCACTGATGTTTACAATTGCAGAGAAAAATAAATAGACTATCGTTAATATCACGTTTCACTCTGATCCCACGAACAACTCAATATCCGCACTTTTAATACACAACAGTAGTGCCCGACACAACAAACAAAAGGAATAAGAAAAAAAAATAGTCACCACAAAGAGACTTTCGTGAATTTTGTTCTCGAGTTCACAATACTTTTCTTTTCATTTATTTTTTCTTTTTGCACTAGCGTTGATTTGAGAATCTCGTGTCGTCGACGAACGTGACGTAAACTCAATAGACTCGACGTACGTTTTTTTTTTTTTTTTTTTTTTGCAAAAATGTCACTCCATTTTACAGAAAAACTCTCGAGGATAATTAGAAAAATTGGAAGATATTTTTCATTAAACTTTAATTAATAAATTGTTGACGAGTTAATTCACTCAATTGTGCAGATGACCGCGTGGTATTGACGTCAGAATAATGTAAAGATTAGCGGGTTTATTGGCGCAATGTTACCGGGGCGAAGTGTGCCACACGAGTGATCGGATCGTCAGACGTTGGTGGCTCCTCGCTGAGGACCGAGGGAGAAACTGCCAGTGCTCGAGGGTGGGGAGGGGGTTGCTGGTGAGGATAGGCAACTACACTTGTCCGCAATGCTTGCCATTCCCCCCACCACCCACTGGCCCTTCAAACCGTCACTTCACCCACACGGACCACCCACTTTACGGTACCTTCGGGTCTTGGAGGTGAATTCGCCACCGCGTGACTTCAAAACACGATTCCAAGGGGGCGTTAAATTCACAAGGTCAAATCTATATATTTTGATGGCTCGGTATCTCATGTAACGAATTACACGGGTCATCGACACACTAAAAGTCTTCCCCAATTTTTTTTATCACTATTTTATTCACTTTTTTGCGGGTTATATGGTTTTTATCGCTCGTTGCTGAATTATCAGAGATTCAATGGGATGTGCAGGGGTATTATAAGTATTTTATTGGGTGAATACTTGTGTTTTTTATTTTATTTTATTCGTCTTCCCGTATACCCTCTTGGGTTATTACGATTTGTTCCCTTCCCATCCCCGCTGTACCGCATTCGCCGAGGGCCGAGGGAAAACGTCAATCGAGGAAAACCTGATCAGGTACAGTCGTCTCTTGCGAGACTCCCGCTCGGACAGTGAAAACTGTGAAATTAGAGTCTCACAGAGACTGCCGTCGGTTGTGAATACTTGTATTATAACAGTTTTTGAGGGGCTTAGTGAAAACTTTAACGACTCAACTTTGATATTTTTGATAATTGGGCAAATATCTCGGAAATGAGTGGTTCTAGAGAAAAATGTCAAATTACCTTTTTTGTAGATTATGAAATTCCCAACAAAAAATGTCTGTTGGAAACGCAACAAAAATAAATTCAAAATATAAGAGAAATTAAATCAGAGAATATTCGAGAAATTTCGGGGCCCTTCGGGCCAACGGTCAACCAGAGAGGAGACACGAGAACCCCTCAAATTCAGTCTTCGCACAGTCGTTCAACAGTTAGCATCAAGTGTATCAGTTATTCAACTATTTAACCTTGAGTTAATTAAATCAATTAAAGACAATTATCGAGTCAATTATCAGCTAATCAATTTAGTAAATCATCAGTATTCAGTTAATTTCAGTTTTCAATATTCAACAACTAATTCAAGTTAATTTCAATTAATTTTCAACTCTAAAATTCAGTTAATTATCAATTATTAATTCAATCTTTTCAACTTTCAACTCAGTGTAATAACTTGCGTAAACGAGTGGGTCAATTCCTCGAATAAATTATTATAAATTGAACAGTACATCAACCAGTGTCTTTTAATCAATTCCCAGCTCTTTGTCCTAATAACACCACCTCAAATCCAGCATCAAATTAAGTCTCTCATCAAACAATGTCTTTTGACATTTTCTTGTAAAGCCACTAATTATCGAGATAATTCGATGTTTAATGAGATATTTTACCTGGAACTGAATTTTTCATTTTCATCTAAATGAAATATTCATTTTTCTACATCGTTAAATGTCCAAAAAGGAGAAAATTTCTTGAGAAAAGTTGGAATATCATGTAAACCCAGTGACTTTATGACTGAGTGAAGATTGGAAGGAGCAAAGATCGACGAGACTCGGTACGTCATGCCGCTCTGAAACTTATATACGAAAGAGGAAACGAGAAAATGGCGATGGGATGAAGAAAAAAAAAATGGGGATAGAATATCTGTCCGAGTAGTTGGAACAAAGTCCAAAGAAGTACAGCCTCGAACGAGTTATGGAAAATCACCCGGATCTCAACTTATTCTTCTTCGTTACCTCAATGTCTCCGATTCAAGCGGCTAACAATCTGCAAACAATTTTACTTATTCGTTCGTATTTCTCTATTTATATCCGCCCTTTGTCTTCTCAACAGATCTGTTTCGACGGAAGTGGTATCAAACAGCATCATAAGCGCATTTTCCTCAATGGAAGAGAGAGAGAGAGAGGGGGGAAAAGGTGATGGCAACACCGCACAAACAATTCCCTCTATCAGTTGAGGAAAAATTATGAATTCTTTGCACACTAGTAGTGCTGGATAGCTGGAAAAATAAGAGGGAGAGGTTAAGGAGAGAGAGAGAAAGATGTAGGATTAATTCTTCCCTGGGGAACGCACCCGAGTCCTCCAACATTTTCATTCTCGGGCTTAATTAATTTTCCCGAGTTAATCCCATGTCTCGTGAGCATGCGCAAGAGCATTCCTTAGCACCTCCGGGGCTGAAAATGATTAAGAATTCACCTACATTGTCTCCAATCGACTCTGCGTGCGAGAGGTGAGATAAAAAAAAAATATGTCTTCTTTTGACTTTGAACGGAAAAAAAAGTCTATCCCTTGAATTGAATTTTTGACAGTGTTGATGTTGAGACCCATCAGGGCGAAATAAGAGGGATCTTTTGAATTTTCTTATGTACTGGTTTTTTTCCCCCCTCAATCCCTCATCCATAAAAATTGCTAACAGCCACACGACCCAGACTTTATAATCCAACGTTTGCGCATAAAAGTGTTGGGCTGGGGGGGATATTTTCCGAGGTATTCTAACCGTCGAGAAGCTCGTAAACTTGGAATGAGGGGATGTGTACGATAAGCCAGTTCTTTTGAGGGCCAAACCATAGTCTGGTGTTTTCTGGGTAAACTATTCTCCAGTGTATATTTTATTTATATTTGTATTTGAGATAACTCGAGACGATTTTCAAATTTTATATTCAAGGTTTTTTTTGGGGGGTATTGAGGGGCGGGGGAGACTGAACTTATTTGAAAGACTGAAAAAAAAAATTAAAAATTAATTTCATTGCTTAATTAATTTTTTTTTTAAATTAAAATTGATAAATTTGGGATTATTAATAATTAGCAGATTATCGCATTGAAAATAAATGAAGCCCTCGTTATGATTTTAATTGGAATACGTGACAAATGATCAATTTCAATCGTAATTAATATTTTAATTTAATTAAATTAATCTCATTTCAATATTTATTTATATTTCTATTACTGCATTCATATTAGTTTTATGAATGAACAGAGGATAAACGTGAAAGAAATCTCGTGTACTTTTGCAATTTGAAAATGCAGGTGGACTACTGGATAATGGGTGACATTATACCGGGTTATCTCGTGTACTAAACGAATTCATGTTGTTCCCTTTCCCTTGCTCTAGTCTCTGAGAATGTGTTGTTGGTATTAGCGGCACGCGCCCGATAGCCCTTTCACATTCGTTGCTTTTCATTGGGCGCGACAACGATTCGAGGCTTTATCACCTTCTCGAGGAACTCTTCAGTGATTGAAAACATCAATTCCCCGAAATAAATCATACAAAAACTCATATCATCATCATCACAGTTCGATCGTCAAAATAACTCTCAATATTACACGCCATTGAGGTACAATATTCCCCCTCGTTCAGTCTTTTCCTCAAAATTATTAAACTTTCGTTGCCACATTGAACAACTTTCAAGAAAGTACTTAGATGAGAAAGAAAACAGCGACGAATATAGACATTGTTGCCTCGGGCAAATCCTGAAGCACTAGTGTAAAAACTCTCATCTAGGATATCACGTCTCGAAGTAAAAACTTGCAAGTAACTTCTCAGTCAGTAATACCCTAACTGGCGTTAAACTTTGGGGCAACCGTTGAATAATTGGATGATTCAAACAGAGTGAATAATCATTCAGCCGTCATGCTCGATAGAATGTTTGCTATTTTTATTTAAAATGGCTCAATCCGATTACTACTATCTCACAAACAATCGCATGGGAAATAATGCACTTATCCATTGTACGGAATATTATGCAGGTCATGGGTTAATTGGGTTCAGCATCTCACGGTATTTATGAGATGGTAAATGGGTCATTATTGACCACGATTGTGATCCCTTCCAATCAATTTTTCTCAGGGAAATATTAAGTCATGATTTAAATTAAAATAATTTGGCACTTTCTCATTCACCTACAGGACATCTCCATGTTACGATGAATGGATCGATGCCAGTGGCTCCAGCATGCCTAGCCACAGTCTCTCTTCACCCTCCGCACAACACCAGATCAAACCACGAGCACGACCACGAGCCATCGTCCAGCCTGTCGCACATCAGTCACGACGATGTCGTTCCACCATATCCTCTCATCCCCTGACTCGTTCATGCCAACAGAAACAGATGTGGAGGGGTAAGAAGAGCATTGGGGCTCTCCCCTGAGGTCTGGGAATTTAACCCACATACCAATTTAGCGCGCATCCGATTTACGTCATCATCTCCTGGAGTATTCCAACGTCAGAGAGAATCTAGTGGAATAGGTTTGCGTCATATTTCACTTTTAGAGTTTGATAAGTTCAATTGATGACGTGTGTCCGAATTTTCATATCTCTGATTTTTATTTATTTCATATTTTAATTGTTTCAGGGATTTTCTCCAATCTCAAGATGAATTTACCTCTTTCCCTCATTATGTGTATTTTCCAAGAAATCCTCTCAAATCGTTAAATATTGGAAAAATTAATATTCAAATGGGAATTGTTGCAGAGTGCCCAAAGTTTTAAAATACAGTCTCGAGATTATTTAAAGTGCTCGGTGATATAAAAATTTTACGAGGTATTTTCTCCTTTCTTCCTTCTTTTTTACAACTTCAGTTATTTCAATAATTTAAAAGAATAATAATAACATCTTTATTCAATTTTATGGCCGATATGACTCACAGTTCATCGACCAAAAAAAAATATTCCTCAATACCCTAATGATCATTGTGAAATCCACTTTGACTGTCTTCACTCCAAATAATTTATTTTCCCTTTATAAAACCATTGGTCCTCCGCGCATTAACCAGTGGATAATCTTAAGTGCTTGTGCTGCACGACTACCGGTGAGCCCGGAATTTTTCTGATATGACTAAGTGATCAAGTGGATGAATCATCTAATCATTTTTCTTTCGTCAATCTGTCGTTTTGGATTTGAATAATAAATTTTCCTTATGTATTAAAATTATTTTGAAGAAAAAATGTACTGAAAGAGAGAGAGAGATTCTATTGGTGATGAAGAATTTGATATTCCTAGAAGTTGTGGTTGCACTAAAAGTTAGTATGAATAAACTATCGAGTGAAATCAACATCAAAGGAATTGAACAGACAAGTGACAACTCACTAAATAGATATTAGTCTTCAATTTATAGACAGAACAACGAATTCCTTCGAAATTGGAGTTTGAATCGGTCTTCCTCGTGTATTATTCACAAAGAAAAATGGTGAAGGGATCCTTGAAGATTGTGTACATACGCAGCTGCGATCTACTTCAAGTTTAGGAAAGTCTAACTTAGGAGAGGACTTACTGCAAAACACTCCACAAGATAGGAAGTAAATGAGATTCGTGATGAATGAAGACTGAAACTTTTGAGATGAATTTAATTGATTTATTGATTGGGTGGGTAATTAGTGGGCTGGTAGAATTATTTATAGAGTGATATATTGAAGTCGTCATTAATAAAGGTTTAATGACTCTCATTAACGAAATGATATATTTGATAAAGTCTGAAAATATCTTTATAACTAGTGATTTTAGACATTTTTCATCGGAAATTTTTTGATCTACAAAAAAGGTCTCTTGACATTTTCTTCTAAAATCACTAGTTTTTGAGATAAATACGGAAGAATACAAATGTTTTTTTTAATTTATCACAAATTGTTTATGAATTTTAATTATTATTATTATTGTGAGATTGTTTATTTAAATTTCTGGATGTAATGAGTGGAGAAGAGATTTTTTGAATTAGAACCATCAACTCCATCTGTTAGAGAGACTGGAAGAATTTAATTGAAAATCGAACATTGCTGTGTTGATAATAATGCTGCCTACAACCTCAAGGCCCTTGGTACCGCAGCGGAAATTCAGCGTCACCTGTTTGACACGTCGCGTTCACTCTGCACAACTAAAGATGTCAAAAGAACGAATTGTGTACATCGATTTTTAAACTCCAAAATACGTAATTTCGAATTCAATTTTTTTCTTCCAATTTTATTGATTTTTAAGTGGAATTGAAAAGTGAATTTCGGAGCAATACTGATAAGCTGTGACAGTAGGTCACAACAGCTGTTTTTTTTTTTTTCGATTTTATCTCTCATTCGAATTATAAGGATAAATATTATTTTTATGGACATTCTATTGACAGTTATGGTGGGGGAATAATGAGGAAAGTACGGGTATTGTGGTATAATTAAACTGGTTTATGAACAAATGCTGAAATTAGTGAATCAACTGGTGTGCTACGAAAGATGACGCACTATCGAAACAATCACTATTTTAATATCTTTGTTTTACTCACGTTTGTTATTTGTGTTTTTGGAAATCTTCAGGATTATTCGAACCTTCAGGTAAATATACAAAAAAATTAACAAAACAATTATAATTCTAGTGTAATTGATATTGTTTCTACAGCACAGAAGAACTCATTTTCCCCCCGAAAATATCGAGAATAATGATTATGATCAAGAAATGGAAGATACACAACAGATAGATGATGATCATGGCTGGAATCGTGAAAACCTGAGGCTGCAGCCACTAATGAGCAATATACCAGTTTATCCCAAAATTTCTAATATTTCCTACACATTTGACCCAAGTATGTACCGCAGAAATTCAACAATTAAATCAATAAATCCTTCTGAAAAACAATTGATTGATTTCAGACATAAAATGGGACAAAAATTGGACATCAGCCTCCAACCTCGGCCAATTATCCGCAGTGGACATAGACCCAAAAGGAAATATAGCAATATTGTGTAGAAAAAATCGTGTATGGGGACAGGATACATTCACAGCTGACAACAAGTTTGATCCTCACAATGGACCAATATCAGATAATGTAATAATTCTCTTGTCTAAAGATGGCAAAAAGATAACAGAGTGGGGTAGCAACACACTGTATCTCCCCCATGGTCTGACAATTGATTCGTCCGGCAACTACTGGCTGACTGATGTAGCAATGCACATGGTCATGAAATTCAACTCTGAAGAGATTGAAAAGAACCTAGAATTATTGAAAAAATCATCCATTCAACGAGAGACTCAAATAGACCTCAATAATTTATTTAAAGACTCAATAGTAAAGCCATCATTGGCTCTGGGAGTTGCTTTTGAGCCTGGTAATGACAATCAGAGATTCTGCAAACCAACAGCTGTTGCAGTGATGAAAAATGGTGATTTTTTTGTGAGTGATGGATACTGCAACTCAAGAATAATCAAGTTCAATGGTAGGGGTGAGAGAATATCTCAATTTGGAAGGACTTTTTCACCTGGAATTCATCAGCAACCTTCACCCTATGCTCTCTACATACCTCATGCTCTAGCACTTGGTGAGGATCTTGGATTTCTCTATGTTGCCGACAGGGAGAATGGGAGAATTCTGTGTTTTCATGCACTCAATGGTACCTTCCATAGAGAGTACAGATATCCAGCTTTTGGTACTAAAGTCTACAGCATTGCTTATGCTGGGGAAAGAATTTATGCTGTCAATGGACCTGATTACCTGCAGAGTTTTCATGTTAGGGGGTTTAGTATAGATATTTATTCTGGGGAGGTTCTCTCGCAATTTGGTCCTGAGGAGGATATGAAAGCACCACATGATATTGCTGTTAGTGGGGATGGAAGGGAGATTTATGTTGTAGAGTTGGATAGTCATGTGGTTTACAGGTTTTTACAAGGTAATTTTTATTCATTGGGTTCAGTTTTTCATGGATTATGATTGGATCTACAATTGAATCAATAAATCATTTTTCAGCTGGAGTTGTCCAAAAAAATACAATTCCATCAACTACAACTGAGAAAATAGGTACAAAACGTGGATCTAATCTCTTGACGAGTACAGTTAGTGGAGATGAACCAAAGAAAGTGGGAAAAGTCCTGATAGCTCTCACCTTGATCATCAGCTCTTTGATTATAATTGGATTATGCATAGCAGTGGCTGCTATTATTGCCAGATGCCAGAAGAGAGGTAGTTTATCAAGGATTCATGAGCCTAATGTCGAATTTAGACGACTAGTCGATTAAAATTTTATTTTTTAATCAAATTAAATTAATTTATCATGTCAATTGTACTTAATTTTCAACTCACTTTTGATTAATTATTTTGTAAGATTTAAATTATTATTTATTTTAATTTTGTTATTTCGATATACAAAGGCATAATAATCACTTGAAAACACATGAAATCGACAGACTGATAGTTATTCGATGATTAATGTTAATTTATTGTGCAATGTTTCAAACGATTTCTACAATTAAATATATATTATTTCCATCAATCATCTTTTTTATTTGATTAATTCTATTTTTGTTCATCTCCTTTGGTTTTAGATGTGATGTTAGTGTCAATTATTGCACAATCTTCAGTAATAATATTTAAAAATATTTTCTTTACAATCACAGGATGTTTACTATCAGTGCGTAAAAAATCCTACTGGGAAAGCGATAGAAATGAAAATTTTAAATTGTCTCGAGTACTGGAATCACGACAGGGTAAAAAGGGCTTTCGTTTATTCGACAAACGTCCCAACACCAAGGACTTCAGTAAATTGAACACTGAGCCAGAGACATCGGAGGATGAGCATGGAGAAGACAGTCTCATCATTTAATTTATTCATTTCATCTCGTTTTTTTTACAGCTTGAGGTAAACTAAAATAATTGCAATTTAATTTGAAAATTTGATCATGATTTCAATAATCAGTAAATCATGAAAATAGTGATAATGTAATTGAGTAAAAATATCCACTGATATGTACCCAATGAACAAATAAAACTTGATGGACCATCAGAAACCTGAAATTTCCAAAAAACATATCGAATGGATTTGAAAACGTTCAATCAGTATTAATTCCAGTAATTGAATATACAAATATAGATTTCATCAATATCATGTGAATTTGAGAGGATTTTTGTGTAGCTTATTGTAGCAATATATGCATTTATCTGTAAAAGTTTAATTCTGTGGCTGAAAGTGTATATTTTCAATAAAAAAACAAATCAATGTTTGTATGGGTGTAATGTTCATTATGACCAGACGATGATGTGAGTTTTTAATTCATTTACCTTTTTTTTTTTTTGTCGAGGGGGGTACTTGGGGAAAGAGAAGAGTGTGCAAATTGACATTATAAACTGTAAAAAGGGGATACGAGAGGGTATGAAAGGTGCATGAATGGCCAGTACGAGGTGCTTGCCAAGATAACTAATGCAAAATGGTGTTAAGTGACTCAATGATTATCCCATTATGTATATCTGGATAATAATAAATGCTCACAGTAGCTTAAACCATTGATTATCAACTCATTTAGTGAATTTTTGTGTCTACAGTTGATCAATCAATTATATACTTACTTCATCATATTGTTTATGATTATTGATGGATTGGATTTAATTCAATTAAACATACTTTTTTGTTTCATCGATAATTATTTATTTTATACATTCAGTTGACCTCTATACACAACTATACAACGATGAAAATGATAATTCATTTATTTATCGATTTTCCCTAAAACTTATTCATTAAACAGAAAGGAAGGAAAAAAAAACATTTTGTCAATTATTATTACTGATGTCAATTACTGGATAAAATAACGGAAAACAATATTTTCGTTAACAATTACACATATCAACACTTTAAATTAACATACTTTCAGACTGAAAAATAATATCTCAACTCTTCTCTGAGTTCATAAAATCATTCATAAAGTTGTTGTTTTTTTTCAATTTTTACCAAATAAAAAATTCTATTTGGTTTTATCATCTCATTTGTACATTAAAAATCGTATACATTTTTGTGATACATCGACAACTTGTCTAAATTTATTACGATAAATCCATTAAATTTACGTAAAATCTACCCAGTTAAATTCGTAACTAGAATATTCAATGAACCGCTCGATGTGTTTTTTTTTCATGTCATTACATTATTATTATTTTTTCATCAATTTTTTTTTTTTTCTGTAATACCATAATGGAGCGTTGGCTGAGAGAAAAAGCAACAGTCTTGCTCCTAATATCACAATGTCCAAGTATACTCGCGTTTCGTACATTTTTATTTATTCATTCTTCAAATTCTTCAATACGTTATCATCCATTATTGATGCTTTATTAATATATTTTATTATATGCAATACGTATACTTTATTTACAAAAATTCTTTGCACATATTTCCCAATTGTGCAAACGATCAAACATTTTTAATTCTTTTTTTTTCTTAGATTTTTATAATAATAATTATGTATTCTTGTGGGATTTTTGAGTTTAACGAGTTTCCATGAGAAACATAAAAATGAATAAATGAAGAATAATTTGAAATTATTGCAGATTTAGAAAAACATTTTTTTCTCCTATTAAAATTAACAGAATCCCCTCAATTCTAATGAAAATTTTAATTCTGTTCTTTAATCAATATCAAAGCTATCAGCCCTCCAAGATACTGACGCACAATTTTTCAAATAGAAATGATGAAAAAATCAGCAATGGAATTCTCACAAAGAGCTAACAAACTTCAATAAGGACGATTGTTCTTATTAATATTCAATTTAATTTAATTCAGCAATTTTATAACAATACAAATACGCATTAGGATTGTTCCTTGACTGTTATTTATTTACACAACTCCCTCGCATTAAAACTAAGTTAAATTCTCCGTTCTTTATATCGTATACATGTTTCAATTCTCTCTTAATCGCGCTCGGATTATCTCGCAATTTATGACCTTAAAATGTCGCGGAAAAATTCAAGCGCGATAAATAAAATTGTGCAGCAATAATTTAAAAAAAAAAAAAAACATCTTTTTTATTATACCAATGATTTCCGGTTTAATCTCCTCGAATGAAAATTTTTACTTTTTCAATTTTTTATTTAATTCAAATGAGTGAATGACCCATTAATTCTCAGTACACGGAACTGTATTCTAGATCATGAGACGAGTACTGGGGCGGTCCTGGGGGCGGTGGTGGCTGGGGACTGTATTGTTGGGATGCGTCGGATGCCCGACGCCTGAGAGCCGCAATACTGTGTGCACCTCTCCAATCTGATGCCTCACCAGCGCTACCGTCAGCACTACCAACACAGGATACACCACCACCACTGCCGGACGCAGCACCCGGTGAGCCCTGTCCGCAATTCATTCCACTCCCCAATCCACTACCACCACCACCTTGTCCACCACCAGTGCCGACTGTCAAAGCACCCGGTGGTGAACCACGAGACGCTGATACGTGTACACCACCTGAAAATTTCATATTAACAAATATTGGAGGTATTCAAAATATTCAATATAATTCATTCTGGTAATTCTATCAATGAATAATGAATTTGTGTCTGCGGATTGAAATTATTATAATGAAGGGAGAAATAACTTCTTCTGTCAGTTGAAAAAAAATCCACAGAATAACTCATCGACTCTCAATGAAAAATATGGATGAATAAACCTTTCAATTAAAACCAAAAGCTTCATTATCACATTGACCGAGTTCATTTCATTGAAGAATAAGTTCATTTTTCCAGATTTATATGTTTCCAACTTGATCAAAAATGCAGGGTTACAGTTGATTAACCCATTTAAAAGAGAGACAATAACTAATACAGAAAAATTGTGGATTAACAATTCAAAAAATTCATCAAGATGAAATAAAAAATCAATGGGCAAATCGGACATTTTCGTTGGGTGTTAATGGACGCCTCATAGGAGTTACGTTTTCGGTAGCTGAGTCTATACACACATTTCCACATATAATAATCGTTCTATGAGTTGTTGGATGTCTCACGCCTTCAAAGTGCTAATCATCATTGAAAACTCAAGTTGAGGATGAACAAAAAAAAAAAAAAAGTAGAGCCCAGAGATCTCCCGTTGTTTGCCGGAGTCGTTATCCGTCGGAAGACGTGTCTTGATCGTTGGAGGCTTCAACTACTGTGCGAAATCCCGCTGATACATTTGCACGAGAGGAGTTGAAAAAAAAAATGAAAAAGAGAAAACAGTAGCTGGGACAGGTACCAATAATTGCAGTCGTAAAAGACGATACATTTTTAAGTAACGAGAGACACTCACCAGTGATAATCCAGCCTAATTGGTTCTTCCACGCAATGAAATATTATATTATGTATTCGAGTGTACAAGAACCTGTCGAAGAGATACGAAATTGTAGTTCATCGAAAAACCTGTCCCAATGTTTCGAAAAAAAACATAAGAATTCTCAAAAATTACCGAGAAAAATAAATTCAAAATTTCCGTCACGTTCCGGACGCCTAAATATTTGAAGTTCATGAGCTCCAAATGTGCCCAGGGACGTTCCCCCCCTCCCGCCCCATATTTTTGGGAAGAGAACGTTCAATATTGTGCCTACTCTGGTGGTATTCTCGTGTGAAGCAAGACAAGTTGCATCGGGATGTTATGGTAAACATAACAGCGAAAGATCTCACACCTAGGTGCGACCACCTTGAGGTCTCACTGTGCAAACATTCGAGCTTGGATGGACTTTATGTTTCTGGCTCAAATTCTCTGCGTGCGAGATCTTGTTGAATTCATTATAAGCAATTTTTTGGCATCTTGTGATGTTTTTTTTTTTTTGTGAATATTCGTTATTGGATTTATCAGGTAATTAATGGAGAGCTTACCCAATGAATTAAGTCCATAACTAGCTTGATAAACAGTCTGAGAAGGACTACTGATGGGCAGTGCAGAATTCCCAAGCCCAAGACTAGAACCAAGACCCCCCGAACTCTGCTGACTGAGTTGTCCCAGGCTCTGACCAAACCCAGCCATGCCCATTCCACTCTGGCCCAATTGTCCAAGACCTGTGCAACAGAAACAATTGGATTAAATCTTCAATTATATTGAGAATTTTCAAAGGATGTTTCGTGATATAGTATCAGACAACAACCTGGGCCCATTCCCCACCGATCAGTAGGCGCATGAAACATTCCAGCAGCAGCTCCACAAAGATCTGAACCCATTGCTCCAAATGGTGGCAATCCGTGAGATGGTAATAATGCTCCTGGTGTTCTGAATACATTAGTTGTCTTCTTGCGTTTCTTCCATTTTGCTCGACGATTTTGAAACCAAACCTGGATCATTAAAAGCAATTTATTAGCCTCATTTGGTGATATTTGTCAAAATTAAAAAACATCATATTACATTGAATGTCCGTCCATATAGGATCCCATTTCACTTGATTCGTTGATTCAGTGATTTTATCCGAAATAGTCAGCATTAAAAATTCAAACATTGGTCGTATATGCAACACAATAGCGCTTCAAGCTCTCATAATATCCAAAAAAATAACACGAAAATAACCCCCCTCCAAAAATAGTTCTTTGTTAGAACAAATTGACAAGATAGCATCAGTCCAGAACAGAAGGGAGAGTTTGATATTCAATGGAAAATCCAACCATCCCAATATTGAGTTTGTGTATATGTGTTACTATCGGTATATAATGTTGCCAAGTACATAAGGTATCAGGGAGAACGATAAGGTGTCCCTTGGCGTTGCTACAATATCTTGGACCCCCTCACACAGAATCAAGAGAGAGAGAGAGAGAGAGAGAGAGAGAGAGAGAGAGAGAAAGGGAGTAGAGCCCACCAGTAGCTATTAGCCGACGTTATGAGCTGTTGATTCTGGCCACGTAGTGGGTCCCTCCCCGTCCTAAGCTCGCGGGGGTGTCCAGAGACTTGATTTATTGATATCGCATGCAAAGCCCCCCCCAGTACAGCCATTTCACTCCATCTAATATCTCCATCTCTTTCTTGCCCAGTGGCGAATATTCTTGCGGTTGTATTGCTCGGACTACACGGATATTTTCACATGTACCTCGTGTGCTTTTGCCACCATAAATTAGTACTTTGGCATTAGCACGCAAACGTACTCTCGTGCTTCCAATGAGCATGAGAATACCAGGAAAGTGTATGCGAATTTTCTGGCTAAAATGCGCATGGATTATTTCAGGCTAATTGGATTTATTGGATTTAGCTGGGTTACACGTGTTTGTTTTTGGTGGAGGGATTTGAAATTCTTTGGGATTATTTTGGTACTTTGGGGGTTTTGTAAAGGAGTATTTTATGAGAGTCAATTTTTGGGTGAGATTATTTTTTAGAAATATAGAGGAATCTGAACGAGCGAAATTTAAGTGGAGATCTTTTTTGTAGATATTTTTCTGCTCTACAAAAAAGGTTTTAACAAAAATTACGCTATCTCGTCTGGATTTCAAGATATTTTTCAAAAATGATCTGATTTGAAGTGAAATTGAATTATCTCAAGAATCAATTCAACTTGGAAATCAGTTTTTTGAGAATATCTTGGAATTTAAATGAGATAGTGAAATTTTTGTCAGGACCTTTTTTGTAGATCTCTTTCCACTCTACAAAAAAGGTCTCTATAAAAATTTCGCTATCTCCATTAGATCCAGAAGTATTGAGAATGACATGTTTTTTTAATCAAAGAAATTCACAATTTTTCTTCAACTTTCATCAAAAGACTCTTATTCAAGACTGGCTGAGTCGATTTAAATCCTCGCAATACCTCCAGCTTGCTCACCCTATCTCTCCCCCAAAGCGTCTGGCAGACCCGGGCGGGTAGTGGGTGCGGTCCCGACGATTTCACGCCAGAGAAAAAAGCTAAAAGCCCGTGGATAATTCGACAATGTGCGAGAGAGACTACAATGAAAAATCACAGGGTGTGGATGTAAAATTTTGATGCTCATGGTGTGACAAGAAGAAATAGGCATGATTGTTTGGGATTTATATCTATTTTTTTTAATGCAAGGTAAGAAAAAAATAAAATTCAACACCTTGGATGACTCACAGCAAAAGAAGGGCCAATTATGGGTTCATAAAAATTGGTAAATCATCGACGCACACCTTGTAATGGCTGCAGATGGTGGAGTTGAACACCTGGAATTGAATCACTGGCTGGGGTTATAATTTAATTCATCAAAAAATCCTTTCTTCTCTCAAAAAAAATAATAATAAATTTGAAAAGTTGATTAAACTTTCAAATGTAGAAAAAAAAAATTTCTTCTCAGCCGAATAATTCAACGTAACCATCATCATCAAAGTCACCATCATAATGAAATAAAGTTTGAAGCCTCCGAGATTTTCTCCCCAGCGAAAGTGAGTGGGTTTCAGCTCCAGTGGCCCAAGAGCCCCAACCACCATCAAAATAAAACCAAGAGCCTGAAGATTGAGAAAACGTTAGAGAGAAAGGAGAAAGAAGGTTCGAGTGAGAATAGTTCGATAGTTATAGTACCTGTGAGAGGCTTCGTAAAGGGGGTTCACTGGGTGCTGATATAAATTGAGCTTGCCATCAAGGCAAGCGCTGGGATCACTGGAGGCCCTGGAGATATACGAGTAGATTTTGCTACTAGCATTGACTGATCGTTTCTTCACAGAAACAAAAAGGTAAAAGAAATATTGGGGATAAGTGAGGGAGAAATTTTCTAGATTATTGAAATGCTCGATTTCATTGACTTTTCTGGAGAAAATTCCAGATTCCCATTTTTTTTTTTTTTTTTTTTTTTCAACTAATCGAGAAATAAAATATTTAACCCGAAAAAAAAAGTATTTTAGTTGAATAAAAAAAAAAAAACAAGTAGGCTATCACTCCTATGCGGCTGGTGTTAAGGATTGGAAGAAATGCGTTACTATTATTATTCTATTATTATATTATGCTTCTCTTTTTTTTCTACCAATTCTATTGGTAGTCAGCTTCCGGATGGATCTACGATTCATTCTGTTCATACATTGATTGTCTGTATCTCAGGAACTAATCGACATATCGACCTCAAATTTTACACAGAAGTTGAATTCGACAATATCAAGTACTAGTCAAAATTTCAGATTCTCACTCCAACTCCTAGTCGTATTATAGTACGTATGAGCGAGTTTCGAGAATGAAAATAGAAAAACAGCAATATCTCAAAAACTTTCAATGGGGGGGGTATATATATTTTGATTGCGCTAGATAGGAGTTATCGTGACGAATATTTTGAGAAAAAAAAATCAAATCGATTCAATAGTTTTTGAGATATTGAAGAAAATAGTTTTACACAAAAAGTTGAATATCTCCAAAACTAATGGTCCGATTGCGCCCATATTAAATAGCAACCATTGTTATCATAGGGCCTAAAATCATACCAAGTTTAAAGTTTTTATCTCCAATATTTCTCAAGTTATCATGCGTACAAGGATTTGAGTGAAAAAATAGAAAAAGGGCAATAACTATGTGACTTCTCCGTGGTCCGACTGAATTTTTTAATTGAAATCGATAGATATTTTCATGATGAATATTTTGAAAAAAAAAAATCGGATCGGTCAAATTGTTCTCGAGATATTGAAGAAAAACAATTTTTCGATAAAGAGTGATATCTCAAGAACTAATCGACGGATCAAGCTGAAACTTGGCCTGAAGTTTGACGTAACTAATACCAATAATGCATCAAAATTTCAGATTTCTATCGATAACTTTTGTCGTTTTATTATCACAATTTCAGAAAAAAACGAAAAATTTGCACACTGTTACATACATACACACGGACATTTTCTGAAAACACCATATCTTCGCGTTTCATAACATTGTAGATCATTTCCACACAAAATTAGAGAATGTGAAAATCTGGTGAAAACAAAGCTTCCATCCGGAAGCAAAAATGGAACAAGTTCAGTTTTTCTCTCCTTTACGAGTGAGAAGGGACAGCTATACCTTTAATGAGAATAAATATTGTATATAAACCCGGTTCGCTGTGCATTCGGACGGTCTGATCGATGATGTTGGTGTTAATGCTGTCCGAGGGTGGCAAAGACGCATTACCCTCTACTTTGGACCACCTACTGGGCTTCTTTTATCTCCCTTCACCCACGTTTACATTATTTGACTATGTGGGATGGTAAAAGTATCACGGAGGGGGACCATTAGCACCTCCAACGAACCTCAATAATCGATTCAAAGGTAAAATAAACAGCGGTATTAAAAAGTTTTTACATTGAATCAAGTGAAACCCTGAAATTAAATAAAAAAAAAATGTCTGTAAAATGGAAATATCTCGTGCATCAAACAAATGTGGTTTTAAAATAATAATCTCAAGGAATTTTGAATGAAGTACCCCATGAAAAAATGGAGAAACAGGGCCATTCTATGTTGGATGAAAAAAAGATGGAGGAAATGCGTGGGATCGTGAACCATAAAAATCTCAGGGAAAAGTACATGGGCATGGATGCCTGCAGATACCGATCGTAAACTTGATCCATTTATATTTTATTATTATTTCATGGATACCTGGGCAATATTGTTGGCCGTATATGGCATCTACTCGGGGATGGCGTCGTGCATGTCGTCAAATTAACTAAAATCTCATTTTAGATGATTTTAAACATTTTTTTTTTTTTTTGTAATTATTTTCGACTAAATTTCAACATTAAAAGAAAAAAAAAAAATCAGGAAATAAAGATGAACGAATTAATTCGATGAATTAAATATCAATGTTTATTAATGCGATTAGTCATTCTAGATCCATAAAAATAGGGGTCGAAATGTAGTTGACATGGTTGACTTTAGCAGGGGTAAAGTGGGTGCGAGATCATAACCAAATGGGCGTCGAATGATGCTCCCTTGGGTGGACCACAGCGACGCAGTTTATCCATTGAGAATCCCCATATATACTATGATACCACTCTCCTCCACTCATCTCTCTCTCTCTCATAATTTTTTTTTTTTTTTGTTCATCCACATGCTCTCTCACTCGCACTCTCGCTGGATTAGCCTGCTGTTACTTTGTGGGCACCCCTTTTCGCATTATTTTTTCCTCCCGACGACCCTCAGGAGCTCATATCACGGTCTATGCATATTTATACAGCATTAAAAATCACGGGTACACCCTCTATTCATGCCTTAAAATGCATGGGACATTGCATAGAAAAGATTTTCTCTTTTGATTTTTCCTTTATTTATCCTCAAATTGATGAAAATTCAATTAATTCAATTTTTTATTTAAATAATTTCTTTCATCACTGAACAAATAGTTGTAATTTTTTCCCTCTAAAGGTAATAAAAAAAAAAAAAAAAAAAAATACATTCATGTCCCACTGAATAGTGCATTCCCGTGAGAGAAAGAGAAGAGACTGACAGTGCCATCAGTGGAAAATCCTCAAGGGATATTTTCGAGAGCGATTCGCACTATCCCATATGGTGAATCCCAACACCCCTGACCATTCCACCACCAGAATCAAGGCCCAATGAGCCGCATCCACATATCCACCCTCTCCCCAATCGACGAGCGGTAAAAAATAATCAATGAATTTTTTAAATCGAAAAAATTGATGAAAAAAAGGGAAAAACACTCGAGTGTGAACCATAACCGATCCACATAAAATTTACTGGGTGGAGTGGGTGGAGATAGTGGTAATCGAAAGAGGATCCTTCAGCCCAGAAACGAGAGGCTGTTACCTCAACCCGCGTCCACGGGGGCAGTTAACTTAAATGCCCAGTTAGCAGACGTTAACTGCCAACCGTGCAAACGAGACTTCTATTCCGTTGGACTATTGCAATTTTAATCGGCACTTAATTACGATTAAATTTAAATCGTTGTACTACTGGGCCCTTCAATAAACGTTGAACGCTGTATTTATCCATCTGTGTGCAACATTAAATTCGAATATATTCGTTCATCATTAATTTCTCAATCTCCCAAATCTTTCCTTCATTTTATTTCAATTGGCAATATGCCAGTGACAAGGATATCCTCGTTGACAGGTTGAAAATGTCGTAATTAAATTTCTCGAAAGTGAAAAAACATGTTTTGAAAATAGAAAGGCCAGTGAATTTTAATCAATTCCCGTTGAGTTGCGATGGTAAAAAAAAAAAATTGGGACTGTACGTCGATTTCCAGTGATTGAGGCTGATTAAAAGGACAGAGGGAAATCCATGAACGTGAAAACTCACCGCATTTCATGAATTGACGGGTACGAAAGAGTCTGCAGTTGCATCTCGAAACAATTTCAATGAGAACATTCACCTCTGGACGAGAATAAAATTGATTTATTTCAAATTTTTTTGACGTATCATGCAACAATTGGCCTGATTAGTGAATTCACCAAATATATTATCAATAAATTCGACATTTCCTAAGATATGTTCACTCACAATCTCAAGTATTTTTATATTTCATTCAATTCCACTCTTCTCCATTAAATGATTTATCAGGTTATGATGAAAAATAAATAACTAAATATTTTTCATGATAAATAATGTTAATTGAGTTAAATAAAGATTGACGAAACTAATGAATTACTCTTTTTTAAAAATATTTATAAATTGATATTTCAACGAGTGTCATAAATTCAAGTGGCTGGATATCATTGAAAATATATTGGTATTACTGCATTTCCGCTGAGATATTTTTTTTTTTAATTCACATTAATTTTTATCAACAGAACAAAATAATGTACTCGCCCATCGTCCAGTCGTATTTTTATTTATTCATGCTATGAAGAGATCGTTATTTTCACGAATGGTCACATAAAAATAAATAAATAAATTTAGAAAAAAAAAAAACCCGGTGAAATGTTGGAATACACCAAAATTTTCCACCCGATATCTCTCGGTAAATGGAAGTCAGCATGAACGTGGAGATTTAATTCCGAATATCGAAACGAGTCACTGACAGCATACCCGTTATACACCATTTATAATTCACGAATTTTCAGTTGCATATATGGGGATGAAATATAATTTAGGAAAACCGTTGTCTCGGATTTTATGAGTGTTCAATTGATTTTATCGTCACTCGGTTATGATGAATAGTAACGGAGCATTGATGGGATACTAGTTAATGGTGATTTTTCATTCAAATGTCACGAGATATTGATGAGTTTTTTTTTTTCAGTATAGCTCATTCAATGTTTATCATGAAAGATCTTATTCCAAATTGAACTAAAAATGACCCACTGATTTTTAAAAATATTGAAAAAATTAATTAATGGGGCAAAATGAGTTTTAAAATATTTTTTTTCAAAAATTGAATGATTAATTATTCATTAATAAAAAAATAATGAATTAAGAATTTGAATTCAGACGACAAAGAGAAAGTTGATGTTGAATAAAAGAAAAAAAAAAAAAAAAAAGACTCCCCTCACCGGCCATACTAAAACAAGAAATCTTTGATAGCTGGCGCTCAATAGCGTCTGGATTTCAGTATAGCGCCGGCGCTTGTTGCCGCAGCCCCATTGGGTGGCATCAACCCGAAATCCATCTGAACGCGAAAATACTCCGTGGGTATGTTCCCTTGGAAACGCTACGTCCGCTGATATCTACCCCTGATGTGGCACGGATAGAAGGTCTCTTTCAATTACACTCTCCCTCGATTTTACCTTTTCCCTCCCCCTCCACCCCTCTCGTTCTCTTTCACGTCTTCATCTTCCTCAAATGTCTCGTGCCTTAGCGAGCATCAACCATGTGACTATCTTCCAGGCACTCCCCCCCCCCCCCCTCACTCTTCCTTTCTCAACTGTGTGTATCCTCAATCCACCCCTCATTTCAGAAAAAAAAAACATTTTTCTCTCAATCGTCATACCATTTCATATATTCGCACACTCATTTTTCGACAAAATTTCTGTTAATTGTCTATTTATCTCGGAAACTAGTAGGTTTAGAGGATAATGTCAAAAGATATTTTTTGTAGTTGATAATATTTTCGAGAAAAAATGTCTTTTGAGATTTTCGTTTAAAATGATTTATTATTGAGATAATTGAATTTTAAACCAGACGTGGAGTCAGTGGTAGAATTTTTTGTCTAATAAAAATAGATTGCATCTGTATTTAGAAAAATATTTTGTTTAAAGAAAAAAAAAAATGAGAATTATGACATGAGAAAGCTTTTTATTATGAATGAATCCACAATTTCCGTCAATTCGTCTCATTATGCAGCCCCATCGAGCCCAACGTGTATCTGTATTACATGAAAAAAACTCCCGCATGGTAAAAAGAGCTGTTTTATATGCGGGTTGGTGCTCACTTGACTGACGCTTTGAGTTTTGCGAATAAAAATTTCATGAATTTCTATTAGCTACGTATTTTCCGCGAGCCCCAGAGACTCTCAACTGATAAAAAAAAATTCCACTTCCTCCCTACCCCAATAATTCTATTATTGAACTTATTAATACCCCATTGCTACTAAAATTGAACCTATCGACTTAATTTTAAATATCGAAAGAGGTAAAAAGAGTTGTCAGTGGTTGACCGACGGACGACGTCTCGCAGTTTGCGGTTCTCCCTCTCTTGTCCCCAGATGACCCAAAATATCACCCACTGGGACGAAAATTCTAACCCCCTGGGTGAAGGTACCCGGGGCTTAGTAACTTCAAGTTTGAGTTTAATCCACGAAAGCCACCGGCATCTTTGACAATTGAATTCTAACGCCTTAAGACGTTCCATTGAATTGATAAGATGATGTATACAATTAATGAGGATTATAACTAGCACTAAACTAATTTTCATGTTTTTGGAAAATATCTCAGAATTTAAGAGAAATAGTGAAATTTTTGTTGAGACCTTTTTTGTAGAGAAAATTGAGATCTACAAAAAAGGTTTCTATCAAAATTTCGGTATCTCCTCTAGATTCAGGAGATATTGATAGAATAAATCTTACTTGTACTCTGCTCTCAGTGAGTCCAATTCTCATAGCAATTTCTTCTCTGAGAAATATATCAGGATAATGAGTTTTTCCAAAGCACCTCTCCAATTCATTTAACTGTGCTGGTGTAAATCGTGTACGATGTCTCTTCTGTTTAGCTGGTTTATCATCACCTTGACCAATAGCCGTTGCATTGCCTGAAAATGAGAAAAGAATCCCTAAAAATTTTTTCATGATTAAACACAACTCCAATTATTCAATAATATTAAATTATTTTACCTGCTCCGGGCATCCCCATTATTAATTCCTGATGAAGTGTAAGTCCTCCACCACTGGACAGAGTTCCAGCCAAGTTAGCCCCCAGTACGCTCTCCAATTTTTCGTGCTTCAACTCCTGTGCATGAAGTTCCTTCGTTCCTGATAATAATAATGTTAAAATTAACAAATTAATGAAAAAATCAAAAATATCACCCTCACTTTAAATTCACAATTATCTCGATAATCAATCATTTTATTAAAAAATGTCAAAAGACATTTTTTATTGAAAATTTTATTATCTACAAAAAAAGTCTTTTAACATTTTTTCATAAAATAATTTTTCACCGAAATAAATTCAAAAAAACGATTTTTCTTCTCTCAAAAGAGAAATTGCGGTTAATTTTACTTTAAAAAATTTAAAAAAAAAATTCTCTCGACTCACTCTTTTGATGTTTTACATGGTGCGCCCTTTCGCCCTTTCTTTTAAACCCACGGAATCCACCAAAAGAACTTATGTGTATAGTTTAAATTTGTATAGGAGCAGAAGCCGACCGACCAGTGGCGAGGGACGCACGGATCACTTAGCACTGAGGTGTGAGAATCGTCACTGGCCTCTTGGCTTCTAGGCGTGAGCAAATACATACGCAACTGTAACCGCTTCTTTAGGCGGTATTAAGACACCACGTGTACATATATACATGATAAGAATAAAAAAAAAAGTTGATTTTGCTCTTCTTAAGGATGACGTGGCTCACATACCCGTGGGATCATTAGTTCATTAATTTCCCAAAAAAAAAAAAAAAAAATATTCTTGTTTATATTGAATAATTAATTTTTTTGAGAGATATGAAGAAATTATTCTCTTCAAGGAAAAGGGTGGGGGGGGGGGAAGACCACCCTGTCAGTTCAATGAATAACCGTGAAACAATTCA
Source organism: Coelinius sp. EB29 (assembly GCA_035578325.1). Lineage (NCBI taxonomy): Eukaryota > Metazoa > Arthropoda > Insecta > Hymenoptera > Braconidae > Coelinius > Coelinius sp. EB29. Next base: position 6,468,201 of record JAOZGT010000008.1, read on the forward strand.
AGAGTCATGAATGAAAAACGTTTACGACTATACCCACTCTGAGATGTTTTTTTTTTTACCTCTCTTGATGCTTGTATTTCGATTTTATTGGATAGGTGTGTATATGAGTCGTCGTGGGATTTATGATGGTAGTATACAACCACTAAAAAAAATTATTCGGCTTGTTCTCTTTGATCCTCATCATCGAGTCTTTTGCACGGGAGATCGTAATATCGCGCTTCTGTGATGGGCTTTTTTACGAATACTGAGAGCGAGAGAGAGAGAGAGAGAGAGAATGATGTGATAAAATTTTATAAAATCGTGGGGAATTGATTTCTTTTTTAATTTGTAAAATTAAAAAATTGGTAAAAATCGGAAATTCTCGAGGAATTTGAAAAATTAATGGATTAAAAAAAATTGGCTCAATTGATTAATTAATTGGATTGATGAATACTCACCGGTGATGCCATGAACGGAAGCTCCAGCGGATATATTGTTGAGCATGCCTCCCCAGGAGCAATACTCCTGCACACCACGGTGAAATTTTCGTTCAATGGTAGCACTTTGATTGAACAGATTAAAAAAAAAAAATATATCTAACCAACTTATCACTCAATTATTAAACAACACAATTTTGATTATGTCCAAATAACCGGCAAACCAGCGTCGGACCGAACCACCGGAAGGCTAACGGCAAACTGTCCAGCTGCCATTCCAAAACTCCCCCTCTCTGACTCAATACTCACGTCCTTTTCTACTGAATTGTCTCTGTCTGACTAGTGGGCAAGTGGTATCACCCATTCGCGCAATGTTATCGGCTTCTTCCTCGTACGTACAGCTGGAACACTCCTCTCGTTACCTTCCGAACGCTTTCTCGCTTGTGGGCGTGATATTAAATCGCGCCTATATCCTTCGACTTGGTTGTTCAAACGCAGGAGCGTAACTTTGGATTTAAAATCCTGTGAGTATTGTTATTGTTTTTTTCATTAATTTTCTTTTTGCAATGGATTTTATACTGTAAATCATCATCACTCAATTGTTGTGATTGGAAATGTTTAATTATTGTTTAGAATAAGAAAAAAAATTATTACGATTTAATTGTGAAATTATAAAACTAATTTAGTCAATTTCAGATTGAGTCTGTGGAGTTTTTTTGGAAATATCTCTGAATCTAGAAGAGATAGCGAAATTTTTATTAAGTTCTTTTTTGTAAAAAAATTCAAGATCTATAGAAAAGGTTCTTATGAAAATCCTCCTATCTCTCATAGAGCTCGAGATATTCATTAAAAACTAACTCTGAAGTTGGGTAAAGTAGTACAAGTCAATATTAGTTTGTAAGAAATCAGTTTTTTAGATATATCTCGAAACCTATAGGAGATATCAAAATTTTTGTCATAACCTTTTTTACAGCTCTTACCTTGCTCTATAAAAAAGGTCCCTATCAAAATTGCGCTATCCCCTCTAGATTCAAAGATATTCATCAAAAACATTAAAAAAATTAATCAATTCCCTCTTTACCCAAAAAAAACTATTTAACCCCTACAATTAAATTTCTCAAAAATTAAAGGGTTAAAACCAAAATAAAAAAAATCAAAAGATATATACATTCCAGTGAAATATTTCTCCTCCGAACTCCTTATTCCAGAATACTGTATACATTTATCCGCAAACAATAAAAAAATAAAAAAACCACAAAAAACTAAAACAAGTGAATCAGCGTGACCCGCACAAGCATCATACATATCCCAGTGTATTCCTGTGTGTGTTGAGTAGGCGTAACCGCTGGTAGCCACCCTCCAATGAGCGAGTAGCCCGCCCTCCGGATGCCCCACTGGGTTCACGGTGGTGCTGTTGAGATTTATTGAAATTTTATTTTTATGGACGGGCGAGAGAGCGCGGTCCGCGGCAAAGCCAACTCCAGTGGTGGTACAAGTGCGAGAGAGATGGCAACATTGTATCTGGCGGTGGTGGGAGGAGGGACGAATGGCCCAGCCAAAGGAGAGATTGCTCCTCCAACTCTGCTTTCATTTTTTGTCTCTTTATTTTATTTTTCTTCCATCTCCATCTCTCCTCCCTCTCTTTTATTTATCGCATGTACCCACTCCTGCAGACTCTGCAATGTTTTTTTTTTCCTTCAACCATCTCTAATTTAATACCCAAACGTTTTGTACAACTTGATAAACCGGATGGTTCAACTGTTATTTCGAGGTGACTCTGGAATATACAAAGAACATGCATTAATTCAATTGAAAGTTGATGAACTGAGGGGGTGAATATTGGGAGGATTTTTTTTTTTTCTGAGTACGCAGCAGGATTCTAGGTGCATTCGGGGTAATGGGAGTCTGTGCTTGATCGATTTTAAACGGTTTGAGGGAAATTCATGGGGAGAGAGGGCACGTGGCGAAGGACTGGTATGTCATTTACACCTGATATGAGAGAAATTCAATTATTATTGACATTGTAAATTCGTTTTTTGTGTTGTTCTCAAAATAAATAAATGTGATACCTTCTTTAATTTTGCAATTATCTCGAAACTCATTGATTTTAGGGGGAAAAGTCAATAGACCTTTTTTGTAGATGAGAAAATTTTCGACGAAAAATATTTTTTGACATTTTCCTCTAAAATCACTAGTTATCGAGATAACTGGGTATTTCGATTTATAAATATTAATATCACAGTGAATCGAGAGAGGAATTCAATTTATATGTGTAATAAGTTCAAGTGGCTGAACTGAATGAGTTTCTGGAGTGGGATTAGTATCATCTTCACTCAGAGGTATCCAAATATCATATAGTTTGATACTCGACTGAGTTTTGGGGATGGCAACGAGACAGAGATACATTGGCTTGAGGGTTAGAGACGACTGTGGTGCGCGCGATCGATGGAAAATCGGGCGTACACAATTTCTCCCTATCCCCTGTATGAAACATAGCAAAGGCATACCATTTTCAATGGGTTGTATACTCACAACTGCTATCTTCCCGTGAGTTTCACAACATACGACAACATTCAGGTAGGAATTTCTCATATTACATACCTGATTCTGGAATGCTGTATATCGTTGGCCATATGCTACAATCCCGGGAGGGCATCTCTATCGCAAAATTGAAATTGTACATCCTCTAATTGTGTATTCAAACGTAAAAAAATCATTCAATCACACAATTCAATTTTTCATTTTCCGAAATTTTTAATTTATTTTAAAAACTAGTGATTTTGAGAAAAAAATATGAAGTAGGTGAAAAAATTATCAATAAAAAATGTCTTCTTACATTTTTCTGTAGAAATACTATAGTTTTTGAGAGAAATGGAGAAATTTTAAATGGAAGATTTGAAAAAAAATGTTCTGTCCACGTGATTTTGTCTGGAAAAATGGAAAAAATTGGATGTAAATATTTTTTCATTGATTCATGGATCCATGTATGAAGCCACTTGTAACTAAAAGTGGGTTGAACAGTTGGGATAGGTCATTTTCACATGGATTTAGTGCCTTCGTTAAGCTCTGAGCTTCATTCAATTTTCTTCAATTTGTGGCAATTTGTGCTTACAGTCCCGCCGTGTATTCTCTCACTACCACGACTCCCTCTCTCTATTGTTCATATGTTGTGTACTGGATGTTTAAAAATTCCTCACTCATCTCTATTAAAAATAATAATAATAATAATAATTTACATCTTAATTACTCAAAAAACCACAGAAAAAAAATTCATTACATCTTCACAAAATCATGCAACTGAGTGAAATAATGATAATTACATGATACATGTAAAATTTATTATTTACCACAGAAATGAGTTTTCATGAATTTTCCTGAAGCACTTGAATGGGTTCGTACAATACGTACAATCTGAAGTACCATTTTCAAATTATTGCGTTCTAGTGGTGAATTGCAAAATTGCAGATTTATTAAGGGAGAAATACGAGGAAAGGGGTAGATAGAGTGGTGGGGGGGGGGGGGGGGAATAGATAAAGCAGGTGTATGTGGGGGCGCATTAGCCCTGGCACACTGGGATGCATTCATTAGACGCTATACCTTCGAGCGTTTCAATTTAACAGTGAAGCTACTCTCAAGCCTCGTTTACAAGTCTATAACATCCAGCCCGCGCACTAGTCGATCGCACTGGCACTTCATTTGTAATGGCATCGCGTTGCTGGTATCTCATACCTGTATAGTTTTGTATTGGGGAGAATAAAATTGTGATATTAGTTGATTTTTATAAGTGGAATTGGTATCGAAGTGGTAAGACTAGAAAAGTGAGAGGAGTTTTTTTATGGATATCTCGGAATCTAGAGAAGATAGCGGAATTTTTATAAGGACCTTTTTTATAGAACGGCGTTAGTTCTACGCAAAAGGTCATTATCATAATTACGCTATCGCCTCTAAATCCCGAGATATCTATCAAAAACTCTTTTTGAAAAATGAAATTATCAATTTGATTTCTCTCAGAAATTTATTCAATTGAATTTTCCTTATCATCAATAAATGATAATCATATTTATATTATTTATCGATTGGATAGAGTTTTTGTTGGATAAATAGAGGAGAACATCTGTGTGTTTCCCTCACACTTCTACTCCCTGAACAAAACTCCTTGAAGCAACGCAAGAAAACCCCTCTTTTTTCGCTTTTATTTCACCGCCCGAGGGTCCATGCGGGTGTCCAAAGTTTAATTAGTTTTCGAAATGTATGAGAAAGCCTGAGAAAGTTAAGTTTTTCCACAAGAGAGAGAGTGAGAAAATAGTGCGACAGAGCCTGAGACAATTTTCTCCAACGTTCAAGTTTTTCAATTTTCCCTCCATTCATGAAGAAACTCTCTCACTAGATAGCTACCGACTTTCTGACCTAAAGTCCACTCATACCCATTTATGTGCTTATTGGCATTTGGAAGATATAAATGAAGGTGAGATTGAAAATAAAAAGGAAAAACTTTTTTTTTTCGTTAAATCGATCATTTCATGCACTGGAGATCCATTAAAATCCAACTCACATACTTGAAAAATTTTTTTGTATGCAACCCTCAATTTAAAACTCAACGACAAGTGGATTTTGCAACATCGAGAGCCTCAAACTACACAGCAACCACCAAAGATATCATCCACTTCGTTCTCCAGTACTAACACACCATCCTGCAACGCTTGATCCCCTCAGGATGAACAAGCTGGACTTACCGCTAAAACGTGGCAAGATTTACACGAAAAACTTGCCTCCAAACTCGAGATTTATGGCCACTCTTATCGCTCCAAAAAATCGTTTTCTCACAAAAAGAATTTTTTTTTTTTTTAATTTAAAAACAAAAATATAATTTCAAAAAAATCATTCGACGATCAATTCTTTTTTTTTCTTTATTCATGCTGGAGTCAAAAGTCAAGAGGACAATGGTCACTCCAGACATTACATATACTCATTTTGTGTTATTAATGGGTGTGTACAAACAATGCCGAGGGCAGGGGCTGCGCCCTTTGTTAAATTCTAACGTTGGGCGGTTAAAGTTGAAAATAACACCCAATCGATATATCGACGATTCTTCTGAGTATCATGAGCAGGATTTGATACACGAATAGCCCAGTCATTGTTTATAATTGGAGGCTCCCGCTGGGTATGACGATCCAAGGGTACTGATGCCCATCCGACATCCCGTGGGATCATTGAAAGAAATTACTCAATCATGAAAAAAATAATAATAATATTAAAATCCCACATTCCTGCTCATGATCTGAGTCAAGTTGTCGACAGTTATAAAAACCCGTAAACTCAGTCTCCATCGGCTTCACAGTATCCCCCACCCCATTGGATTACCCAGCAGGACCCCATAGAGGGAAAAATGTAATATAAAAGGCTTAGGCTGCTAAGCCGTTAATATGTTATACTATACCACCAAAAAGTGATGTGTATATACGTCACCAACGCACAAACATATGTCCTTGGGATGATCATTTATGAGGGGGGGGGGGGGGGGGGGGCAATTTTGGGGTTGACTTTTATCGTTGCATTAAGGGCATTCAAATTCGATTCACTGGAGGAGGTCAATCGTTTTTATTTCAATAATCAATACCTTTAAATTGGCTGAGTGTATTTTTTAAAAAAATTCCGCCATTTTTAAGAACATTTTTTATCCTTTAAAATGAAAAAAATAATTATTAAAATTTAATTTTTTGTTTGGGAGATATTAAACATTTAAATGAAAAAGACATGAATGCACCCCACCATCATGTTACGAAAAATTCTACTCTGTCAATTTCAATTAATAATACACCTCACAATGATGTTTATCAAAATCCTAGTCACCTCAAAAAAGATGAAACGTATGTATCAAAGTATCTGAAATTGACAAATACATACCCCAAAATATAACTGAAGCCTGTAGGGGGTACGAGAAACACCTAATATATTTGCGTTTGAATTATGTTAGCCATAGAGGGTGTTCGCACCATAGCCCGACAACACGAGATGCGCAATGGCTGGCACGTGTCGACACGTGAACGAAAACTAATTGAGATATGAAATTTACTTGGGGCTGGTATACAACATACGTCTCGTTGCATTGTCAACAAATTCCTCGCATGACTCCATTATAAATTGAATAATTTTGTGTTATCAAACATTTCATCCAGGAAAATATTAAAATTTTTATTTTTGTTTCTCAATTTTTTTGTGAAAAAAAAAAAAAAACAAAAAATATCAAGGTGATGCTGTTCTGCAGTTAATTTAGAAGCCATTTCCTCTGTAAATAGCCAATAAAAGCAACGATGGGTGGAGAGGTATGCGCAGGGATATGTGTAGAACGAGACACAAGCGCAATATTATAAAATTTAATGTCTTGGTTTACGGGCAACACCAGAGCCTAGGCTATAACCTTCCTACCGATATTTACTGGGCAATCGTTGGCAATATTGCCGCGGCTACTGGTATGTCCCACGCGCAATGAGATCAAACTTTTCTATTATTTTTTTACCTTCAAGCATAATTAAAATTATCTTGTAAATGCCATAATTTTCTGGATTAAAAAAAAAAAAATCAAATTGACCAAAAAAAGCGTGAGGTAAAGGCCGAGTCCATGTCCATTATTCGCATTGAGAATCTATCTCTCGGATGGCTCCATGGTATCCACCGTACAACGTCCATAAGGATATCTGTACACGTGGCCCCCAGCACACACAGGGGATGAAAACAGAGAGAGGTATATACATACCCGAGAAACGGCAAAACACAAGACATGGGGGGGGGGGGAGAGGGGGGATAGCGCGAGAGGTAGCGACGTCACCACGGAAATCAAGAGTAATGCCAACACGAAACTGCACTACCCCCTCTGTTACCCCCTCACCCTGCCGACCATTCCCATTCCTCTCTCTCCCTCCCCCTCACCTCCACAGAATCTCCTCGCAGCTTCACTCGACTGGAGCTCATCGTACCCTCTCTCCATTTACCCACCCACCCCCTGGGAATAACCCCCTTGCCACTACGGTATACATAGCACTGTGAGACAGAGTAAAACACAACCCCCTCACCCATTCTGTACCTCAGAAACAGACTTACGCCAGAATCTCCAGCACTTCCTGTCTTCTCTTTTATTTTTCCTCCTTTTATTTATTTATTTCTCTCCTCGTTCTGTTTTATTTGACTCTTCATCCCTCATTCGTATTTGATGATTCTTTTTTTTTTCTTACTTTGTTTATTTTTTGGATTGTCGAGACAGTCACGATTTTTCATTTTGTGTTCTCTTCTCGGGTATCTCGTAAAATGATGTTTATTCTGCGGGTTGTAAATATTTTTATGGATTTCTTGTAATTGTCAATTATCTTGATATTTTTTTTTTTTTTTTTTGGTATTTCGGGGCTCTTGAATGTAATGGAACTGAGGAGAATGCCTAACAGTCGATAAGGAGAAAGTGGGACTGGTTGTTCTACCAAATCCCGTGGACGAAAATGTGGCCATTCGTATGATCGGGCTGATACCTAACATGACTCTCCGAGTACACCCCCAAAACGTCTTTTAATATACACTATATCTCCCCCATGGCACCATGGGATTTAACCCTCGTGTGCATGGAGGAAGAAAAAAAAATACCCATAACCCTAAATCCGTGATAATAATTTGTCTTTGAAATGAGGAAAATGATCATTTACTCTTGAGATGAACAGAACAATTAAATGTTTTGATGAATTAATTACAATTTGGAATGATTGCAATGAGCAACTTTTAATGAGATCAAAGTGTAGATTTGGGGACGTGGGTAACAGGACAAATCCTAGCTGTTTATGTTGCAAAGCAGATTAAATTAATTTCCAGCAAATTAATTGGTAGTTAAGATGTTTAGCGTTAAGTGAGAGAGTCAAGTTGGCTTCCGTCTGTTGTACTCATTTTCAACTTGGGACTGGGACTTGTCGCTATATCTGTTTCATTGTGATTATGTTGCGCACGCGTTTGAGGAAGGTATCATCTGCATTTTACAGCCATTGATTCCAGTAATTGTCTCATGGAATGATTCTACTGAATTTTTTCAATGCAACTTTTTTATCAACCGATTCATCATCACAAATGCAAGAATCTCATATGATGATGGCGCTTGTTGATAGAAGGATTGGGAAATGTACAGGACTCTGACAATATCCTATATGATTCAACTATGGTTCTGTTACCGTCTGTTGATAACATATCCTCATTCACTTGAATAGAATTTTCTTGTGCTATTAGCTATTCATGATCAGATTAGCTATCCATGATTATCAAGAAGATGAGAAATAATGATTTTGTACACAAAACATTTATTCCATCTCATGTAACATCTTCTTCCGACAATTCATCACTCAAATTGTCTCAATAAATTGATCTCAAAGTCGTCACAATTCAGTTATAATACAAATGGATTATCCAAAACAGATCATTCAAGTCACTCAATCCTATTTCCTTATTAGGTGGCATCAATAATCAAACACTGACAAACAGTTTATCACTTCACTGTTGTCCATCCCAGAAGTATCCTCATCATCCGATGATCAGATATCTACGTGTTATCCTCAGCCCGCAACCGCAATTCTTCCTTTATTAACCGTGACAATCGCTCCATTGCCTGGAAACCAAATAAATTGTTGAAAATTAAAGAAAAAATCTCTATACAACCAAAAGCAGATATAATCATCATCGGATAACTTACCAGTTCCATTTCTTCATAAGAAGCTTTAGCAAAACTCGCACGGATGGCGCTACAGGGTTCCGAAGGATGAGCCATGAAAGCAGCCCCTGGGGCTAACAACACTCCGTGCTTAACACCATTCTGCATTACCATTTTCCAAGTGTCTTCAATTCCACGAATTTTCAACCATAGAAAGAATCCACCACTTGGTGCATCAAATTCTACTAAATCTAGAAATTAAAAGAATCGTTGATGGTCCGATGATCGAATCAGATTCTTTCATCAATTGTGTACATACCTTGGAGATGCTTCTTTGCAAATTCCATCATCCTATCCCTCCTTTCCTTATAGAATGATCGTATAAACGCGTAATGCTCCATCAATCCATTGTACCCCCATATTCTGTATATCTTATAAAGCAGAACCTGATAATAAGTAAAAAACATGACTCGTAAATAATCATTAAAGTTACTCCAAACGACCCTACTGACCTGACTCAATCAATTCCGATAAACAGACACGCGTCGCGGTCATAGTTCCATTTTTCTTACAATTTTTCAACAGTATTTGACTGATTAGATTGAATTATCGTATTGTAGTTAAAAACCGATTGAATGATCGTGTCAATTGCTTGGATTTGTTATGTGTTTACAAACTACTGCCACTAACCTGTGATAACGTTGACGCGTGTAAGTGACTGCTCTGCATGTGTAATTCGATGCTTGCTACGAGTGGAGTTGCTGCTGTGATTAGACCTATTCTGAGGCCACTAGTGAGGACCTTTGAGAAGGAATCCAATCGAATTACTCGGCCCTCTGTGTCAATGGATAAAAAGCTTTTTGGTTGCTCCTAGAAGGATTAGGAATTCCTCTTAAAAATCATTCTCATTTTCAGAATTATCATAATATCTTTTTACTCACGTCAAAGCACATAAAGTGATACGGATCATCATCAAGAATTAGAAAATTGTAATCGCATGCGATTCTGTAAATCGCCTTGCGCCTATCTAGAGGCATCACTGTACCCGTCGGGTTAGCTCCTGACGCATTAACGTACATTAACTTTGGCATGTCCTTACCCTCGGATTCTCTCTTGATCAATATGTCTCGCAGTTTGTCAGGCACAATGCCCAACTTATCTTGCGGCACGGGAATCATTTCGGCTTGATGCGGAGACAGCTGTTTTATTGGCACATAATCATCATCATCTATTCCATTAATATGAAATTATAGATTCAAAAACACTTACGACAACACTAGCACCAGGATAGAAAGGATCTTGCACGATAATTGGATCACCAGGTCCAATGATGGCTTCTAAAGCTTTACTCAAGCCATCCTGACTCCCTGACACCACCACCACATCTCGACTCTCCCAAAGTGGTGGGTTATGAGCTCTCTTTTGATATTCTCTCATCGCCTGCAACAAACAACAATTTATATCACATCATTTGATCAATTAATGAAGACTTTTATCTCTGAGGATCAAATTGAGTTATCCAATTACCTCCAAAAGTGGGGGATACCCCTGACTCGGAATATACTGAAGTGCAGCAGCAAGTTCTTCACCATTCAAAATGAAATTTGCGCCATCAGCCAACTTGAGGGAAATTTCAGTGATAGGGAAAGTTTCCTCGTTTGGCATTCCCTCTGCTAATGAAATCACATTCTGCGGCATTGAATAAGCTATCTTTGCTGTAAATAAAAATTCATTAGTACTTTTAATTTAAAAGACTCAATTGGTCTTGAAACCCTTTATAAAATCGACTTTTACTCAGTTCTCGAGTGGCTGCAGCTCTTCGACGCTTCGAAGTTTCGGTTTTAAAGTGCGAATAGTCAATGTTGAATTTGGGCTTGCATCTTGCTGTCATCTTATTCAATTTTCGGTGGATCTTGATGGTCGGACTAGTTTTAGTCTTGTCCATTTCACTATTTCATTTAATACGAAGACTCTTTTTTTTTTTTTAATTATCAAGCTCGCACTCTACCCCTGATCAGTCTTGACAGTACTGACTCGACTCCCGTTTGTATCTCCGCTTTTATATGGAGCCTTGTACATATGTTATTCATGTTGCGTCAGATAAGAATTTAATGTAGTCAAATACATTCGTGATACCTTTGAATTATAATCTCTTTATTTAATCATCAGAGTGACGAATATTCGGCATCCGGTCATTAACTTTGCTAATTTATTTTGGACAATTATTTAATCACTTTCGTTAATTAATTATTATTTTTTTTTTTCAGCTGTATAAACCATTGGTTTTGTGCTAATAGAAAAAAATAAAATAAAAAATTAATGATTTTTTTGAAATGTTGAATTATCATTATTAGAGAATTCTATTACGAAATCTATGAATATTAAAAATATCCTCTAATCACGTGAAAAATAAGTTTTTTACATTATCAATATTCTCATGAATTTTCACAATCTATCATCTACTTCTTATCTTTCACCTAAGTAATATTAAAATTCCTCAAGTCACTTGATTTACTTCAACTCTCATTAATTTCTTTACGTTGATAATTTAATCAGTTTAGCGTCATGACCATTTCGAAATTAAGCGAATGATAACGCCCGATAAATCGTCATATACATGAAATTCTGTATGAACTCATATCAGACACAAGAGCGTCACAATAGATTCTCCATTTGTTTATATTCGATTAATCAAATATGCACAATAACATGATTGTAATTATCATGTTCACATATTCAATTATATTTGTTTATCAATATTATCATAATCTTCTGGAAATTGAATCAGATTTTCTATCCTCGATGATGTAACTCATGTGAACGATTTCTATGCAATTATGAATGAACCTATAGAGGCGTGAACACAACGTGTTTGATAAAAACACTCACCGATGAATGATTATGATATTGAGACAATTTTTTTTTATTTTTTATTTTTCTCAAACTACTTCTCCCTCCTCTTGGACTATCGCTTGAAACTCGATAACGAGACTCGACTGTGTATGTCGTAAGTGACCTCTTCTGATGCAATTTACTAACAATATTTTTCGAATTGAAAAATAAAACTCAAATGAAATTGATGAATGCACTTTCAATGAAGGGTTCAAGGAATTATCACAATTTTTTTTCTATTTATCAAGCTCAATGTTAATTACGGAAATGAGATAATTTCATTGAAATATAATTCAATATTGCCTCATTAATTATTGAACAAAAAATTTGAAAATTGAATCAACGAAATGACATAAAATATTTTTCAATTCCATAATGAATTGCTCTCTACATATTTATGCACCCATTGTTTTAACTCTTTGTTGTAATACTGAGAGATAATTCTGACGTCACGAGTTATAAATTCGATAATACGGGAAATAATAAATCCCGAGATAATAATAAATGAAAATAAACAATCTAACACGCGAGACTCGGTGTAAACAATCGCCTCGGCAACACGGCCGCGGGTTATCAGCCTTTAAAGGCCTTTTAGTGAATTCTCTTTTATTCGGACGAATCACATCAAATTTTCCAATTAAATTGCGTGATAAATTTTTTCAAACGGTTTAAAATAAAAACTATGCACAAATAGTAGATCTGATGTTAAAATTATTAATTCATTAAAATTGGGAAAAGTAAATAAAAGAAATATTGAAGAAATGTCCAACGATTTCAACGGAGATGGAGAAACGTACTTAACGAACGTAGAAGTTCATTAAAAGCGAAACTACATTAGCCAACCTAAAATTACCACTCCTCATTCAACCTCCGTTCGTTTGGTATCCAACAGTCTCCTTTTACCTGGGGATCCTTCGCAGATTATTAACCGAGAATTCTACAAGCGTAATAGTATTTCAGAAGGTCGTTGAGATTGAAAAAAAAAAGAAGGAGGATAGCATGGAGAAATGGCCCCCCATAGGAAATAGATCTACTGAGAGGAATTGAAACAGCTAGGAATAAAACGGATGATGTGAATTAGGTAAATAAAAGAATTTTTATCGTGTGAAAAATCAACGGAGCCATCTCCTCGGGAGATTGTCTTCCTTCTTATATGAGATTAGATACAAACTATAATGGAAAATGAATCTTGGATTATTACAGAAATTTCATTAGAGAGATGATGAATAGATTCCACGAAATTATTTCCCTGGTAATTCCATCAAGAAATTCATTTCCTCATGTGCGGAAAATTTATTATAAATTTGGGAAATAATTATTTAAAAAAAAAAAAAAATCCTCAAGAAAATCTCCCACGACATGTGATTACCAGAAAATAAAAGTTCTCCATGTTTTGTAAACTCAGATCCTAATTCCATTGTCCATCCGACCCCTCTTCAGATATTGAATTGTCCCAGGTTGAAACGCATTTATTTTTTCCCTTCTTCCCTCATTGTACATTCGTAAAAGACACTTTGTATCTCGACCGTATAGTAGAATACGCGTTCACGCCCCGACGATACCTAATTGGGTGCCTCACCCCATGCTGCCCCATTATTCGCAGGGTGTCAAAATACTTCAAACCGCGGTGGAGTATGTGTGTGTGTGTGCACGCACGAGCTGGAAAACACATAACCTAGAATTTTTTTTCTCTTTCGGAGGGGGGGAAATTTTATTATGTGGAGCCATCTGATGTCTTTAGGAGAATGAAGAGAATCCTTTTTCACTAGAATGAGTTCTTTTTACCCTTCAGTTTTTTTTTTCTTATAAAAAAATTGTAATTGAGGTAAATCTCAAATTCTAACATTTACTAAAAATTTTCAACTAATTATTATGGAATTATCAACACACCAGATGATGAAAAAAGACTCTAGAAAGTGGGGGCGGGGGGGGGGGGGGGAAGCATGAGAAACGTCCGGCACCGGACGAGAAAATTCATTTACCCAAGGCGATGTCTTTTCCAACTTCGATGAGGCTAACGGAATTACATCAGAGGCCCGATAATTGCTGATAATTCGTTGAAACTTGATTAAGACGCTCATCAGGCTTCAAGAGGGGCATCAGAAAGTGGGCGGTGGGTGGGATATAGAAATGCTTATTTCATTTGATTATCACTCGATTTTGATAAAGCGATTATTCGTATTTTCAACTCGATGAAGAGAGAAAAAAAAAAAAGACAAATTTGGATAATTGTGGTAAAATATATTGATATACAGCACTTCAGAAGCCATTCACTTTCCCCCAACGTCACATCTCAGATTGCATTCAAGGTCTAATTAGGTTTTCGTTGAGCCTCAAAGCTCCACAGCCGCGTCCAATTACTGGTAATTGCGTAAAGATGTCACTCACCTAAGCGGATTCACTCTCGTATATATACTATTGTGAACCATACGCATCATTCCCCCTTATGAAATGTCCGGTGAAATAAGTAAACACACATTTCAACACAAATAATCATAATTAAGAAAACAAATTGACTTCTCAATGTCAATGAATATTGCAGACAGCCTCAATAATATTCAAACTGTTGCGGTTTGAACTTGGTGGGTGGTTAATACACTCCAACAACCCATTCATCCCCTCCCACTCTCCTCCGTTAATTAAAAATTTAACAACTTAATACTCTTAAATTCAAAACTGCATTAAAATGGAAAAAAATTTGTCCTTTTTTATTCTCCCTCCAATTTTATCATTGTATCCCAAGTAGTTTATTTTGGTCAAGAGATTAAATTACCTCGTCGGGTGGTGAAATTGAAAAATCTCTTAAACCGAGGAAACTGCGCATGAGAGGAGAATAAGTTGAGTAAAAAAGAAATGAGTTTTGAGGAAAAAGTAAATTTGATGTGAGCGCAAAACTCGTTTAAAGATGAAAGAACGTCTAACGACTTATTTTCGATAAGAAGGAAAAGTTAAGGCACTTGCGCCTGCAGAGGGTGCGGCGATGGTGGTGGTGGGGGGGGATAAGAGGAAATTTTTGAGGGAAAAGTTGAATCCCCTTGCTCTCGTCTCTGTGCTGAGTCTTTGGAGAATCTGGTCTTTTCGTACTTGTTTCTTCACACAGATGAGAACACATGTATGGGAGAAAAAATATACAACAGTTGCGCAATGATTAAACTCAATTGCCATGTCAAAACGATGTGAAATGGGATTGATGTAATTTGGTTAGTCCCGGGGAAACCCCTCACTGGCTAAATGTAGCGTTTATATACACTTGTAATCGGGTATTTCGTGATAAAGTCAGGGGGTGGAGGGAGGATTCTAATGACTTATGAAGTCAAGCCAAATGACCAGGCGACCCCCTGCCACTTGAGCCAGTGGAAATGTTCTGGGTTTGCGAATTTAGGAGAGAGTGGAATGGTTGACTTACTGCGGAATGGATTCAATAATTTCATTTTCATGTTGCTGAATTGTTTTAGAGGGGGTAATCCTTTTTTTTGTGTTTTTTCCTTAATTCATTATTTATAAATAAAATTGTCAGATGCACAAATCTCCTCATACATTCAAAAATAATTTTCCACTCAAATCTACAAAATTGGAATTGGCAATGGAAAAAAAAAAAAATTACTTGCGCTATTTCGAGGTGAAAAACCAACAATGGCCGATAATCGATTGACCGATAAACGAAAAATTCGGGAAAAAGTTTATTACTCGTGCGGAGAGTCATCGAGGGTGGGAGGGGGGTATGCATCCGGGGAACCGCGGAGGGTAAAAACCGAAAATTGGAAAAGCAAACAATCAAACCAGTATGCAGACCTTCATTGTAAATATATAATTGTATTTTGGTAGCCCAATAGGATACAACGCATACATATACACAAAAGCTCCATTGTCGAAAACTCGTTTTTCTCCCTTCCCTCAATTTTTTTTTTCTTTCTTTGGCTCTATATAAATTGAGAGACAATTGATGATTAACGTCAATCGTTTTTGCACGTTTTCAGACTGAAAAATGTTTTTGGTGATTCAATCGTCACAAAATAGAGTTGGAGAAGGGGGGTAGGGGGGAAATGAAATGATTCTTCAATTTTTCCATCAAAAACGAAATTGATGGAAAAATCTCTCGAGCAATTTTTTTTTAACAATTAATTTATTAAATTTGTAATTAATTTAATCTAAAATGAATAAAATGACTTGACAAAGTTTGGAAAAATCTTGGTTGACACTTTGATTAGTAACTTGATTTGCAGGAATGCTGGTCAGAATGTATAGAAAACACCGATAACACCGCCGGTGACGGAAATATCGACTTTCGAGCTGCCGCAAGCCCTGACTCCTGCCCTCTCTTCCGAATAGTTTTCCCCAGAGATCTCGTACAGAAGAAGGAGATCGAGGATATACAAGTATACACCCGAGAAATCCATGTAGAGGTGGTGAGGAAAGAGTGAGATATGCGCAGTCTGACAGAATAAGTGAAGAAGAGAGATGAGGAAGGATGATGGTACTGTGTGTATGGCCTGTGGGTGGCGGTTGAAAGAACCAATTTTACCCTAATAGAAAAATCTCAAGCGCCGAAACCAATTTATAAATCCGCAAACATGGCTGGGGCCATTGCCTTCCAGCATCGAATCTTGCTACGATAGAGAGAGTGAAAAACATTGAATTTATAAAACCGCGTTGAAGCGACGAGTTTTTGACACAGGAGGGCAGGAAGAAAGGAACCTCCTATATTGTCGTGAAAGGAGGAAACGATGTGGAACAAATTTTTCTACATATTTTTTGAAGGCCCTTTGTCGTGGTTTATGCGGTGGGAATATTGTTATGTCAATGGAATTTTATCCACCATTCGCGTGCCTCTGGTGATGAGAATTTTTGAGGCTTTTGTGGGCGGCGCATGGGAGTTTATGGGGAGGGGTGGAAATATTCATTGGTGGCTAGATCTATTGCAATTGGAGTTTTACATGAAAGATGAAGGTGAAAAAAAAACTTGATAACACGAATTGTATACTTTTATTCAATAAAAATTTATAATATGCATTCCTCGTATGCACTCTGAAGATCAATTTTTTTGCATATTCAAACATTGCACCCATGGGGATTTGAACCGACGTCGTCTGCGTATTAGGCAAGGACCTTGTCCAATCCACCACACTCGTGGTACAGTCTGTCAGTCTCTCCTGACCCATTTGTTCTCCATCACTGCTAAAGCAAAAGATAATTTTTCATATCACTCATCTAAAAATTTTGTAGCTACTGTGATTCTATCAAAAATAAAAATTGAAGCAACGAATTAAAAGGGCGCATTGAATCACCGCCCGATGAAAAAGATATTGACATGAAAAAAAAAAAAAAACGACGTTACACGTATATCAACGGAACACATGGTGACCAAAGGGTACTCCGAATTCACCAACAAAAGTATCCAACTGAGATAAATACGTCTCACAATTTTTGAGTTATACACGAAAGGCATATGCACCCAGCGGGCCATCATCCAATCGCATCTGTATACGATTGAATTCACCGATAAACGAGATTTCCGTAATTAAATAGCAATCAGATATCTCAACACTGGCATTAAATATGAAATTCAATCTTAAAAAAAAAGTTGAATCAACCCAGACTCTCATCAAAAAATCCAATGATAAAGGATCGAAATTGAATCAAATTACCGACAACAATTTACGATATTGATGAAGGGAAATGAAGTGGTGAGTGGCAAGAAAAAAAAAAGCGGCAAGATCGTATGTATTTGAAAATATGGGGAATGAAAAGACAGTTTTAAACGCAAACGCACAGTGCCACCCCTCGTGACATGGTCCCGCAGTTTATTTAACAGTGCCCAGGGCATTGGTAAACACCGGGGTTAGCGAATTGGCCCCAGGGCGAGACCAAATGATAGTTAACGTACCCGCTAAACGCCATTGGAGGACTATACATTCACCGCTCTTTCGTTCATCAATCCCCCTCTCCCCTCCCCATGTCTCTACCGCCCTTGCCGATCTCATTCCACTCCCCCCTCCCCCCCCTGTACCCAGTCTCGCGACCCCTTTTTTGTCCCTGAGTTATACTCGCTCTCTCTCATCTCTCGTTATACTACCAAAGAAGAGGGGTGCAAGGGGTGAGGAGGGAGAGAGAGAGAGTGAAATTTAATTTTCGTGCCTTTTTGTATATAACCCAGGGACCAAAATCACTGGTGTGCCGGCTTGATTCACGATGGGGTGATATAAATTCGAGTGAACAACTGTATTTATCATTTTTATTTTTCTTATATTTTACGATTAATTTTGAATTATAATGAATTTATTTAAATTCATTTTTTAGATAAATCATGAGGCTTTCACCAAAATGTCAATTTTATAACCACAACGTTTATTAGTGCACCACAAAATTGGAAATACGACGGTCGCGACTTGATAAAATTATACAGCAAAACCCCTTCCTTCGCACAACTTTGCCATCCTACATATACATAGAGACACTTTGGCCCAGCTTTATCCGTATTATCGTATATACGTACCCGTGAGTAATAATGGCTGGAGTATGCGGCGGTGGCGGTAGCTCAACGCCAATTGGCGGGGGCAAGACAACAGTAGGAGTTGGCTGCGGTGTATACACAGTTAATTAAGCCAGAGTACCCGCTGGAGCCTTCTGGAGCAGAGGTGAATCTATTTCTCTCTCTCATTCTCTCATCCTGCAATACCGAAGGAGAGAGAGAGAGAGTTATTACGCTAGAGAAGGACATCCAAACAAGAGAGATGAATTTTCCAACGTGATAACTTTGAATTCCAGAATTCCAGTATTGAAGTAATCTACTCAGATTGTTTGTTTTATCAAAAAAAATTAATAAGAAAATTTTTTAAATAGCCCGTTTTGTCCCGGTACTTAGTGAAATTTGTGAAAAAAAATAATAATCAAAAATTACTGTGGTAAAATGGATTTTTAAAATTAAATTCTGAATGGAATTTTTACAATATTTTTACTGTCCTCATATAACACGGTAGATTTTGGTAAAAAGTATCCCGCAGTGAGTGTTGTCCCAAACTAGTTAATCTCTTCACCGGCGCATGGTAAAATCCCTTATTTTGTCCACAAACTGTAAATATATACAATAAAAGTAAAACCGACACCGCCAGTAGTGGCCAAAGGTGATTGTATATAAACCCAATTGAAAAGATTGAAAACAGGGCCCCAAAGAGATTAAAAAATACATCTTTTCTTCTTTCGCACTCGCTTTATTACCATTTCATAATGTAAATACTGTACAATCCTGGTAAACATTGACGGGTGGTAAATCTGGATGATTTCTTTTATTCTTCCATTCTTTTTTTTCAACCCACAGTCCCAAGAAATAGAGTGAGAGAGATTGTTAAATTTGTAAATGTGTGGATGAGTGAGAGAATGAGGGGGGACAAGTACATGTTGAGCTGGTGGAAAATTGGAGCGGATTTTCTTGCTTGAATGCCGCACCAGAGAACGCCCAACGAAATTAGACTTATCTAGAGTCTGATCTCTCTTGCTGCTACTGCAGCTGCACATGCTACTTCTCTCCTGTATTACCCCTCCATCAACAGAATTTTTCTTCGGCTTTTATACATATTTTTGTTTTTTATTGTTCACGGATTTGCAAACAAGTCTTAAGTTTCCAGTAGCTGCTCTTTTCGGTACTCCATAGAGGTCCAATCGCTTTTTCAAAGAAGACATTTGTTGACCGATCGATCACCCCCCCTTCGACCACTCGACCGCGACATTATGGAGAGTTGTTGAGGAGTCGTTTTTGGGAAAATCTGATCTTTTGAATTGATGGAGAAAAATTGAGATTTTTGGGAATTTGAGGGTATAACACTCCGCACGGGCCGGGGGGTGAATAGGTGGCGCACTTCGGGGGTTTTTTCTTTATTCAGATTTTTCTTTCTTGAGAATTATCAGTTTTGAATCTAGAAAATTGATTAAATTCATGGAATTAACCTATTGGATGGAGCTATTGATTAAATAACCCAATGGAAAAAATTTAGAATTTAAATTTATGATGATTAAAAAATTTTAACATTCAATTTAATTGGAAAATTTAGTGATACTAGATTAATTATACGTGAAAGAAATTTTTTTCGAGTGCATGACGTTATTCACAACACATATCTCTCGACATCAAACCATTTTTGAGGTTTGGGAGGAGTCCAGAGTGACGCAGAGGTTTTTTTTTAAAAACCCGAGCCAGTCGAGATAACACATAATACCTATACCTGAGGTTAGGTCATGTCTCGTTGAGACAAAAGACGAAAAGCATCGGCAAAAGATCGGCTCGACAATTAGACAGTTGAAACACTTTCTGACGTTAACAAGTGAAACCCCAATCGCCGTTTTTCCCACTCGTGTGATTTTTATCTTATTCACAAGGATGAGGATCCGGTTAAATTCAACTTTATATCTGATTCTGTACAATCCATAAGTGCCCCTGAAATTCTAATAATCGTGAGTCGTTATATCTCAACTCGGGATTTAATTTTTTAAACAGGATATACTGATAACTGTGCATTTACCTCATGAACGAGTGCTTTTAGAAGAAAATATCAAAAGACCTTTTTTGTAGATCAAAAAATTTCCTACAAAAAATATCTCACAACATTTTTCCCTAAAATCACTCATTATTGAGATAATTAGAAATTTCATAACACTCGAAAAATCAATTAATTAAATGTTTCCTTTATTTTAAATTTTTTTCTTTTCATTCCATTCAAATGTAAAAAAATTGACGAGTAAGAGTTTTAACCACAGTATTCCGGCCTCCAACAGATGAGAGAATTGATATCGAGAGAGACGAAGCGAATAAAGATTGAAAGAGAAAAGTTCATTCGTCAAAACGTATAATTTACTGACGAATTGAGAGTGGAAATGGATTTGTCGTTTTTTTTTTTTTTTTTTTGTCGAGTGGCCACTGTTTCGTTACATCTCATATATCTTTTGTGGGGTTTTCTGTGGGCGGATACCCTCACTTCCACCCTACCTCCCACCCCCTGAGGGTAAAAACGCCAACTGGAATATAACGATACGTTGTATATATAAAACGAGAAAATTGTTGTGTACCGAGAGCGTGGGTGCATGGCGAAGAGACAGCCAATGGAGAAAAGTGAATGGCTTTTTTTTTTACCGTCTCTCTCTCTCTCGCCCCTTTTGTAGGGGGGAGGGAGAGTGGGCTAATTTGGTTTTTCGGTTTATTTCCAATGGATTCTCCCGCAATATTGAGTAAAAAGGAAATAGGGACAAAACGGTGGAATTGGGGGGGGGGGGGAAGGGAAAACAATAGGATTTTTATTTACGTGAAGACGACAAATCTGATCGGGACTACCGGATACTCTTTCCGGATCTATCATTTTTTTTTTAACGGTTTGTATACAATAGAATCAATCAATTGTTTATGAATTTAAAAGAAAAAAAATCGACATTAATTTATAAAATCCCTCAAAATCTACTGGGGCAAAATGGGTCATAAATAAAAGAATTAATTAATATATTCAATGTGCCATCGTCTCGCATACACAATAAATTTCATCAATTCCCAGAGGAAAAAATAAAAATAAAGGTGAAAAAGATTTAAATAAAAAGTTAAATGAAATCTGTTACCCCCTCGAAATACCAATAGTATACGACAATGCAACGAGTATTTCACCTCTCTATTCGTGCAATTACATGGTACGCCAGGAATCCGCCACAAGAATCACCCCACACCCTCTGCCTCATAGGTTGCAGCCCCCCTCTCACCCCTGCGGGCGTATAAATACCCATTTTTTGCGCATGCGCATAAACAAATAATACACTCACCAAGTGCCTTTATTCTTCCCACAGAGTTGGGTATTCTACTGAATTTAGTAAGAGTGGGGAGGGGGGGGGGGAAATACATTTGAAGACAGAGGTAGTATCACGGAAGCCCAAACTTAGTCTCCTGAATATATCCACTCTCGGCTCCTCTCCCTCCACTTTGTTGCTCCTTGGTACGTACTTTAGCCGTGTTATCGTCGCCCTCTTGCATCCGCGAATTAACCCCACCCGTCACGCTGAAACACGAGAGAGAAGATTCAATTTATAATTGGCAGGAGAGAGAGAGAGAGATAATTCAAAAAAGGGTATGATGTTGTGAGTGATTTTAACCGGCGGTTGAGCACCACTGACTCGCCATGTTACCTGGTATGTCGCACCATTGGTTGCCTCAGTGAGTCTAACAATCCGCCATTGGCTGACGCTAAGCCACGCCCACCAGCTCAATTTATCGTTGAAGGACGTGTGCCGCCACTCTCTCCTCCCCCATCCTCGCCCTATCGCAGTCACTCGCATCAGTAGATACGGGGGATATAGAGTTTAGCGTGTATAACCCCTCACTACTTCCATCGGCTACTAGTCCATGCTCGCACGACGCACGATCAAGACGTCGATGGTAATTCGCTCGGTCACTGGATTTTCCTACGTTTTGTGATCATTTATTAATTAACTGATGGATTTTTCTTTGAGTGAATGAATTGTGAATTTTTTTTTTTTAATCTAGAATTGAGGTTTATTTTGATTTGGTGGAAAATTAGGGGTAATTGGTGGAATTAGTTTGTCAGGATGAGGAAAAGTGATTAGTTGATTAATTAAATAGTCTGATGGTAATTGAGATGATTTATTGGTATTTGATAATTAATTTGGAAGATTGATTTAAAATTTTAGTGGATATTTTTGAGTCGATTGTGATTGATTGACGAGTGATAATTGAATATTGAACTGATGGAGTCTGATCAGGTGATTGAGAGGGGATCACAAAATTCCGAGGATTTGGTGCTACCGAAGCCGTCGAATAGCATACCGAGACACAGTATTGATGCTATTTTGGGGAGAGGGCAGAAGAGGAGTCATCAAGAGATTGAGGAGGGGAGAGAATTTCCTGGAAAAGATCCACAAGAGAGTACTGGTAATTTTAATGAAAACCTAAAAAATTATTTCATTTAATTTTTTTTACCCCCAAGTAAAATCGTCCGACGGCTCATGCACCCCTATCCGCACTGACTTGACTAATATAAGCTCCACAAAAATGGGTCAAACCTACACAATTAATCAGAATGAATTAGACATGCTGCGTGTCTAGATTGTTCATTAAAATCGAGGCTAAAATAATTTTTCCTCTCTCCTCAATTTTTTCCAACTGTTCGTAAATAATTCATATTTAATTAGGACTGGGTGGCACTGGAGATGTTAATCTCCATGTTGGAGAGAGCCCTCGTCACGTTGATCGACGTTTGAGTTAAAATGGGGATGTAAATTGGGAATTATAAAAAAAACGTAAAAAGAGAAAATGAAAAAAAAATGAATGAGAAAATGGTTGTAATGATTAGGAGACAGTATGGTATACTCGTGTGCGAACCTGACGCTGTGATATATCGTCGGTCAATGTCAGCGTATAATTGAAAAATCGTTATAATCGTCGGGGCAATCTCTCTCGCGGAAGAGTGCGGGCGCTACGACTAATTTGTGAACTCGAAAAATAATTAATACTGATCAAATTAATTTTTTTACTCTTCATTTAAAATCTATTCATGACGATATCCTCTCGAATCAGAGAAAATTCAAAAAATCAATCTGGAACTCCACAGGAGAGGGGATAATGTCTGTATTGCGGATGATGGCGAGTGTATGTATATTAACGACTCCCATGAATACACAAATATCCACAGAGTAATAGTAATATTAGGGTGAAAGTTGAGCATAAATGTGGTAAAAGTGCATTGGGTGGCAGTAGTAAAAGGCTTTGTCAGAGGGCTAATACCGGGTAATGCCGATTGCGTGACACTGGCCCCACCGAGGCAATTACGTGTAATTTCATACCCATTTATACTGGATACCTCGTTTTTTTTTTTTTTTTTTGCCATAAGTCACACTCTCTCATGGAAAAAAACAATTTAAATTGGATTTTAGTGAATATAAAATGAGTTGCAATATTTTTAAGGCCATGTACAGCATAACAAGCATGCGATATCGTATTTATCCAAGTAAATTAATCGGATCGGGCTACAATCCATTTACCTTCGAGGGGATTTTATCATTAAAACTCTTATCATAATTGTAATCACATTATTTATCATTGAACACAGCATTTAAGTTTTTTTTTTCTCAATTGAATAAAAAATAGATTTTTTTCACCAATTTTTAATATACGAAAATTATAAAAAAATATTAATTAAGTCGTTGAATTTTTTAATAAATTTATAAAATAGAAAATCAACTGTCAAATATTGAAATATATATTAACACCGAGATAATAATTTCCGTTCACTTCTATTAAACTTCCTTAAAAAAAAACAAATATAACACCTGGAAATAAAACGACTCTCCCCATTCGGTTGCTAGGACACGTGGGCCAACGGAAGCGAGTCTCTCCGTTAACGCGCACACACACATAACCCCAACATCCGCATGATAACGCGGTGGAAGGTGGTACTACCGCATACCGATGTTGAAATCGATCAAATTTTTTCAATCGGAACGGAATAAAAAAAAAATTCGCGTCTGCAATAAAACCGACAATTCCAAGGTAAATTCGATTATTCGACCCATGCACCATTAAAAAGGCGGGAAAATAGTGCATGTAACGAGGGAAAAAAAAAAAGTAATAAACAGAGATGAGGAGGGATAAAGAGAGAGACGATTTGGCAGTCTAAAACGATTTCCCGTCACGTGAAATTGTCTCTCAGAGAGATCGGTGGAACGATTTAAACGAATTACCGTTCGTACCAAACTCCTGTTATGGATTAATCAAACGTGCACTCGATCGGATCTTACTGCACATTAACTGGCATACCATACACCTAATCAATACCATCAGAGGTACGAGCAATTGCAATTGGGTAATTATCAATTTTAACTCGTTGGAAAATCCGTTTTTTTTTCCCCTCTTTTTTTTGGATATTTCTCTTATTCTCTCGAGGTTTAATCAACAGTTGCAAAATTCAGGGAACATTGGGTAATTGAGTGAGGTGGAGAGGGAGAGGAAATGCCTTTTCTAATCGTGCAGACGACGGGCTCGACACATCGACGCGCGCATGGCAGCCCGATGCCGCCAGAGATATACCAATAAAGCCTAGCGCACGCCACCAAACAATTAAATTATTAACCGGTAGTGATAACGAGGCACGTAAGCGCTGATTACTATTATAATGAACCTGTATTGAGGGAGGAATTTTTTTAACATTTAATTTTGTTATTTTTTTTTTTTCTTTTCTCGTGCGGTTTTTTCCTTTATTGACAATAATGAAAATTTGTTTTGTGGGGATGAGATAATATAATTGGGGTGGGGGGGATTCTATCCACAACTAAGCAAAAATCACCCGTTTTACCCCGGTATTTTTTTAAATATCATAAAAATTAATTTCC
The DNA here is from genome assembly GCA_035578325.1 of Coelinius sp. EB29. Taxonomy (NCBI): domain Eukaryota; kingdom Metazoa; phylum Arthropoda; class Insecta; order Hymenoptera; family Braconidae; genus Coelinius; species Coelinius sp. EB29. The sequence continues at coordinate 6,493,554 of JAOZGT010000008.1, forward strand.
AAAGGTGGTGGGATTATTTTCTAGAGTAAAAATGATGAAAAAAAAAAATATTATTCAAAAAATCAATAAAAAAATTTATAATAGAATTTTTTGTGAATGTGAAGAGAAATAAGAAAATAGAGGGAAAGCTATTTGAAATGAAATGAGGAAAAGTCCTTTGAGGTATGTTCTATTTCATGAGGAGGGGGAGTATTGAGAGGCAGTATCTTGACATGAGATTGTTTGTACTCGACAGCTTGATTTTCGTCGTTGGTAAATACACATGTATTCGATGGCAGTTGAATTTCGCATGATGTATGTCTGTATGCCAAGGACATATGCACAAAAGCAAAGGGATAATGTAATGTTGTACTGTAAAGTTGCGATTACAGCTATTTTTTATTAAAATATTCTTAAAAATTCTCCATTTAATTCCACTCGTTTTTTTGAATTTCCCGCCGAAATTTATTTATTAAATTAATTGAGAGAGATTTGTCCAATCTATTCGATAAATTTGATACGAAAAAGAGAAAGAGTGAAAATTAAACGAGAGATCCTGGAGTCAGCAGGATTGAGGACTAAATATCTTAATCCTCTTTGGTCTTTTGACGGCGGCAAGGCTCTCTGTTTAACACCCATTGCCTCTTCTATTGTTAATTTCATTTTTTGTTTCTCAAGTCGTGGATTACACTCGAATATCGAACAAAGAGCTCTCGAAATATTAGAAAATTGGAGATAAATTGTCAAAAAAATTTTTTTTTTTCTTTAAACTACCATTTAAACAATTTAATTAACAATAATTGATGATGAGATATTATTCTTGATAATAAAATTATTGATTAATTAAATAATTTTCACGTGCATCATCACAGTCATGTTGAACCATTAAAAAAAACTTTTGATATTCGAGCCCGAATGCTCACATCATCAATGATTGACTCAAAGTTTAACTCGATTAAGTCTGAACCAAAAGGTAGTATTAAGACAACTGTATAACGCCAAGTGCTTTCTGAGAGATAAATTTATCGATGAGATCGAAGCGGAGCAGCCATTAGAGGTGAAAAAAAACGTTTTCGGCCGCCGAGTCCATTATCCTATCTCCACGTGTCAATCTCTTAAGTAGCTAGAACGTTTCACTGGGCAGTGGTAAGAACCCCTTTACACACTCGCCGTTGATATAATCTTGTGTTTAGTTTTTTCTTTTCTTTTTTGGATAATACAAGGAGTGGATGGAGAACTGGTTATAGCAGTTTTTTTTTTTATTTTCTAAGGGATTCATTTATTCAAATGAGACAATTGAAATATTCATAAAAATATTCTTTTATTCAAATGAAAATTAATTTGATATAGAATTAGTCAAGTTTTGGGGGAATATCTTGGGAATTAAGAGAGATATGGTAATTTTTGTAAGGAACTTTTTTATAGAGCAGAAGAAAATCTACAAAAAAGGTTCTCATAAAAAATCGATATCTCCAAAAAATGAAAATGAATAATTTAATGACAATAAAAAAAATTTAATTACAGGTGAAAATAGTTGCAATTCAACGGGCGGTGGTAGTGACGAAGAACTTGGTGCCAACTGTGACGACGTAAATCCCAGTAAAAAGAAACACCGACGGAATCGTACAACATTCACGACTTATCAACTTCACGAGCTTGAACGAGCATTCGAAAAGTCCCATTATCCGGATGTTTATTCCCGTGAGGAGCTAGCGATGAAGGTTAATCTACCGGAAGTCCGTGTTCAGGTAAATTCTCTCTCATTCATAACGAATCCAAAAAAAAAAAAAAAAATTATTTTTCAATCAGAAAAAAAAAATTCTAATCATCAAATTAAATCATTAAATTTAATTACCCTCGTTAATTAATTCATTAATTATACTTCTTGACGTGTCCCACAAATATCTAAGTCTCAACGTTTGAATTAACGATTAATCAAAATTACAAATCATGTGGTTTAGTCGTATTAAAACAAATTTAATTATGTGCGTGACAGTGATAATACCACGCAGTCGCGTGCGTCGAGGTATCGATTAAGCCAGTAAACTACACAACAGTATGAAAATCACTGGTAATTTTCGTAATTCCCTTTATTATGGCTAAACCTCTCTCTCCTCTCGATTTACTTGGATTCTAAATCATCAAATTTTTCAATTGAATAATATTCTCTGGTATAATTTCATCTTTTTAAAATTAACTCTCAGAGAATAATTGAGCCAATTCGGGTCATTCTGATTTACTTATCCAAGAACAAGATAATAATAAAAAATGGGGGAAAGGTAACTCAAGGACACGCAGTGGGGGGAAACGTGCAAAAGAGCTCAGTAAAATAGTAATTAAAATTTTTAATTGCGTTTAGAGCCTTCCGTCCTCTACTGCCGTCTCATTTTCTCTTTTTTTTTTCGGTCACTTATTACCCCCTCCACCCCCTCTACTCGTGAAACGACAAGACTCTTTCCAATTTTCACAAAGTGGAGTGACGCTGACTTTTTTCACTGGTTTTATTCTCATCTCCCCCCCCCCCCCCTCCCTTTACTCTGCGTGTGCATCACTCTCTCCTCTCCTAATCCCTTAAGCTTATTACTCGAGATAAAATAAAATGGGATGAAGAAAAATAGAAAAATTGAGGTGAAAAGAAAAGAAATAAAAATGAGAGGAAAAAGTTGAATATTATTTAGTCATTTTTAATTGATTGTTAATTCATATTATTCAGTTTTTTTTTTCATTAATTCTTTATGATAATCTATGAATTAATGAAGAGGGAATTAAATTCCCTCTATAGACATCTGAAGTTGAATTAGAATAATTTAAAAGTTCAAGTATAGTAAAAGTCAATTTTTTCATTATTTTTAATTATTCATTTATCTCGTAAACGAGTGGTTTTATGAGAAAATGTTAAAAGACATTTTTTGAAGCTCATAAAATTTCCAATAAAAAATGTCTCTTAACATTTTCTCCTAAAATCCCTCATTATTGAGATCATCGAATATTTAATAATTATAAAAAAATTCATCATTCCATTTTATACTGCATTAATGCAATAAATGTAAATTTATCTTCATTCAAATGTCATACAACACAACAACACACATTCACCAGTTAATTCGATGATTAGGTATCTCCGTACGAGCGATAAACTGGCGGACGTGCTCGCGGCACTCCTATTTACCTTGCACATCGCAAAACCCGATTTCCACTGATCGGCATTATCGAATCGACTGGGGTGTGTTTATCGCGTGCATTAAATCCCGTGGAATATCACTCTCCCTCCACCTTCTCACCCCCTCTCATGTATCATTGCTAATTTATTCTGAATCCAGTGGCAACGCGATTTTCCCTCCCATCGCACTGTCCCTCCAATTTAAACCGTAAACGTTTTGTGCGCCAATGCGCGCGCATTTTCCTTTCGCATTGTGAACCGCAGAGTGACGCGCATCCGCCCACATTTATACATATTTTTTTTATTTATTTCCCTCTCTCTCTCTCTATCTCTTCTTCATTCTGTAATTGCATTTGGAGAGGGGATTACCCACCCAGCACCGATCGGATTCAATCGTGAACCAATAAAATTTCACTCTATTTATTAGGGGCAATTTTTCATATCCATTGTCAATCAAAATATGATTATACGACGCAAATGTCACAATTTTTCTTTTTTTTTTATTATCTTTTATCCTTGAATTTAAATTCAAATCAATTCTGATTTTTTTTAATTTATTTATTTCTTTTTTCTTCTGGAATTTTTTTTATTGATGGAGTGGAGGGGGAGAGGGGGGGGGGGGAATGAGTAGGAAGGTGAAAAACATCGCGAGATAGACGCGACGCCGATCCATTATACGATGCCCATATTGTTGAGGCAGACTATACCCTTTTTTGTCACGCGATCGCGCGCAAAAGATTATAGAACGAAACAATTTTAATATTGGTGAATGGTTTTTCTAGTAGAATAGGTGATTGATCATTTTTTACGGATATAGGATAAAAAAATCAAAGAGTTTTGATTATGAATTAAATATGAGAATGATTTTTTATGAATATCTCAAAATCTAATAGAGATATCAAAATTTCTGTTAATACATTTTTTATAGATTTTTTTTTCTCTACAAAAAAGATAATTATAAAAATTTCTGTATCTCCATTGGATTCGAAGATATCTGCAAAAAAACGTTGATTGAGCTTAATTTCATGAAATTAAAATTAAGCTCAATCAATTATAAATTGTTTGACATTTATACACATAACAATCGGTTATGAATGAGTGACCGCGGGATATTTAAATCACTCGACAGTGGCTCAAATGTATCATTACATTGATATTATACAGGGGACAATGAGTGATGTCAGATCAGTCACGCACAAGACGTATTTGTATCCATGACTACTCATGCCCCGATATCTACAAAAATAATGGTAATATTACCCTAAAATATCCACCCCAAATAAACGATCCATTCGGCCTATTTTAGTGGCCCAAAACACGAAAAAAAATATGAGAGGAAAGCGCGTGACAGAAGTCGGCATTACCTTTTGAAAATTGACGCAAATCGTTGGGTATTCCCTTATATTCGTTGGTAAAGATCGCTCAACCGTGAATATACCATAAGCCCAACTCTCTCGCAAACTATAAGATGTAATAATGATGCCAATATGGACACAAGAACGATCCCTATAAATCCGTTTTACCGTGGAGAAATCGGTGAGAACCGCGACACTCGACGGTTTTTATTATGTAGTATGAGAGCTGTCGGATAAATCATATTAATGTGCATGACATACGTGATACCAGATGTTGAACATTTAATTTATTAATAATATTTTTACAAAAATAATCATACAGAGATTTAAAGAACAATTTCAATTTTTCACATGCCTTTAAACATTGAAATATCTGAATAATGAGTGATTTTAGGAGAAAATGTCAAAAAACATTTTTTCTGGAAAATTTAATTATCTACAAAAAAGGTCTCTTGACATTTTCCCATAAAATAATTTATTTTCAAAATAACTGGAGAATTCCAAAATTATTCTGAAATTATTTCATTTATTCATTAAACAATTTTGATTAAATTTCTTTCATCCTCTTATTATTCATCACACCTCCAATAACCACCGGAAATATGTCAAAAAAAAAGATATTCCCTCAGTCCTTTTGCTGAAAATATAAGTGAGGGCGTGCGATGTTTCCAGGCGGAAAATAAGATAATGGCCGGGACCAAGAGGTGTGACGTGTCGAGGGGATGATGCCAGGGGGGTTGAGAAAGAGAAACCCCGAAGAATATGATCCCAAAACATCGGGAGAACCAAGGCGAGAGAGATGAAAAAGCTGAGAAACATCGAGAAATAAGTGAGACCGTGGGACAACTGACACCTGCTCTGTAAGGGAGGGGGTAGAGGGGATGGAAAAAAATATAATGCGAAAAACGGAGATATCAGAGTCTATCTGAAAGAAAAACGACATGAACTGTCGGATGAAAATTGTCTCAATAAAAGGAGATAAATTGTTTAATTTAAACCTTAATCCTATAATTAAATATCAATAGTTTTGAATAATACCATCAGACAAGACACAATGTACCCTCTCCCATGTGCATCTTAACTTTCTCCAGCGTCATCTAACGAGTATTATAATTACTGTCGGATAATTCAATATTGCCCCCTCGATATGCTAAACTCTGTGGAATATAGTGTTAATAGGCGTGGAATGGCACAGAACAGGACTACACTACCTCTTCCAAACTCCCCTCCCCCTGCAGCTATTAATTGCGCTTCACCCTAAATGCAAATTGTTGGAAATTGAGCGAGGGCTCCCCGAATATTTGGAAACTCCATTACGGAGCCAGTGTTTGGTCCTTTCGTAGCAGTAACCCAAGCCTCGTATGCAGTATAAATCTCATCCTCTCTGGGCTATATCCCTCTAACTTGATGTATACAACCCTGCTGTTACGAGGAGAATGAGGATACTGGCAAGAGGACCCAGACGATGGCTTTAATACCGGTGTGAGTGAGTTAAGGATTGTCCAGTGATGATGATGTTGTAGATAATTATGATATTGTAACCACTAAAGAGATTATTATTCAATTTTACCTCGAGTTTTTTTGAATTTTATTAGTGAAATATTGAGTTTCACATTGGAGAAGAGAAAATTAAATGTCCGTAAAACCACAAAGTACCACGAAGTACTTTCAATTAAATACTTTGTTTTAGTGTACGCTTGACTAAAATTGAGAGACAGTGAAAATAGAGGGAGGGAGACCTTTTTGGCCTCTCTATCTTCACCATTACTACTCACCCTTCGAGCATCAATCATGTCGGCAACCCTTTACCGAGGGCGTTTTTGCCCGTTCCATTGAAACGGAGTGTTGTGCTCAAACACAAAAACACTTCATTTGGCAGATTAGCTGTTAAACACCGTTTTGGGGCCAGAGGGTACACGTGTCGTTCAGAGGAGCAGACGCCCTTAAATAATACAAAAAAAAAAAAAAAAATACTTAATGAGAAATTCAATTATTTCCACGAAAAATCATCACATGAATTAGACAAATGAGAAGCCCTTTTTTCAAAATTCATAAATCAATTGTTCGTATATTAAACCAGCTCCTCGTTTTAATATTTCTTAAAAAAAAAAATGAATAAAAAAATCTATTTATTATTCTTTGTCGGCCAGTGGTATTACCATATACCGGCAATTAACAATTAGCTGGCGGTCCTTGTAATCGAATTACGTTGACTATTGTGTCGGTATTCAGGTACAAAGGTATTCAATTACCTACACATCGACCTCACCTTCAAAAAAAGAAAATTTCTCCCTCTTTTTTTAACTCACAATTCTCTTATGAAACATCCACATCCCACCCTCAGATCAAATTTCTAGCCGCTACGTGCCGAGTCTACGAGCAACATGAATCTCGTCACTCTACCTATAGCCCTTAAATGAGGAGGGTAGATGCATAACTTTTCAACGAAACTCCACTGTCTCATTTCCCTCTCCCCTACCCCCTCCCGCCCCTTCTGAGAATACCAATGATCCGCCAGTGGGATCTTTTACAAAGGCAAAAGGACGCGTCTTTTTCTGGATAGGGCACCCGTGTGTCGTTGGATGAATGTCACTTTGTGAAAATATATCCGTTTCAAATATTTTTTTTGTCGAATCTCTCTCCTGAGATCATGATATTGAGTTTACAATGAGGAAATATTTCTTTATATTTTCATGGTTTGGAATTCACCTCATTCGTTGAACTTTTGGCGGGAATTTCAAAAGATGTGATTTGGTGTAAATGCGACGGAAGTCCGTAACGGAAAATGACATCAAACTGCGGTGCTTTCCCAATGCAGTTTCGCGGGCACCCGGCGGATGTCGCTATAGTGGGGGTAGCGTTGCCACCAAATTTATTAATATTAACAGCGAAACCACGTGTATCTTTATTTTGAGAATAAAAAATAATAATTGACGGAAAATAAAAGGGGGAACGTTTATCCATTTATTGTTTATTGCGAGTCCAACAGTCAAAGCCAATAACAAAACTTTGATATTCATGATGAAGATAATCAAAGGAATATGGTGAATAAACGATAATTACTGGGAGTATCCAAAAAACATAGCTGTCAATAGCAGTCGAGATGTTTGGTAAATCAGAAGACGTCAGGAAACATTTGTAGCTATTAATTTAGTTCTCATGGGATAATATCAGGGGGGGGGGGAAGAATATCGACAAGGGCAACATATACAACACCAAGAGAGCAACGAGTGAGAGAAAAGGAGAAATATTGCCTCTGGGCTTGAAGCAGATTACTGTCTACCAGAGGCCTAACATGTAACATTCAGAAAATCGGTGTGATGGGAGAGGTTATTTGTGAATGTGGGTGACGCGCACGCGATTATCTCTCTCTCTCGTTCTGTCCCTTTTTGCCGAGTTAATAATCATCAAAAGTCACAGTGTTTGCCAAAGGGACAAGGGTGAGGGGGAGGAGGGGGTGGACCCTTTGTACTTTGCCACGCGTATGCTTCTGACGCTAATATGACTCCACTGGGATTTATTACGACTTATTATTTTCATGTTAGCATATCTCAAATTTCATCCCCAAAGCGCGTGTGCCGAAATGCATACAGATTTTTCATTTTGCACTAGTATGGAAATAACCTAGAAAATATTATTAATACACTTCTTTCGTCATTCCTATTTGTCTACCAGTCACATTGTCTTTCGTTTAATATGTTTTTGAGAGCTAACTGAGCACAATAGGTGCATTGAATCAGCACTAAATTGCCCCAGTTAGACAATACACGGTGTCAAAATACTTTTGGGCCATACGGCTAATTTGGCTCTTAGTTGACAAAAAATAATAATAAACCGCGAATATGACCTCAATTTTTCTTTCTCCATTCTCCATTCTCTCATACACATTTTGGTCGGTTTTCAAATAACCCTCATAACCCTCATAAAGTGCAAAGAATATTATTATGTACAACAGAAGATGATTTTTTCATGAGAAAAGCGTGAAAAATCGTTTATACGCGGTTTGGAATGTTATTTGTAACACATTAGTATTGTATTGTATTGTATAGGGGGGGGGGGGGTAAAATGGTACAGTGGAAAGGGGAGGGGGCAGAGCGTTGGAGTGTTTAAGGGTGATTACACGCGACGACAGGGGTGGCTTTATTGGAGAAACTCGTGACCCAGTGGTTCTCAACCAGCCCCCAAAAAGATACCATAACAGCACTCGAGATCCGATTACTTACCCGTCGGTATTGTATACTATGGGAACAGTAAATTCATTTTGGAATAGAGACAAAACCCCCTGGAAAGGCAGCAGAAGCCCCCATGCGGTGAGATACCCATCAGCCTGATCATTATCAAAATGCTTATCTAACATGGTACACAATGGTGAATACACAGTTTAGCCAGTTTCAACTGATGAAACTATTAATGCTTGCAATTAATTTTACTCTCCCTCTCTCCCCTGAAGTCGAAATGAGATACTGTTTCGCAATTGATTGGGCTTGCGCACACTGATTTTATAATGAAATATTGGTGGTTTGTGTGAGTAAATGAGAACCAACGGTGGAAGATTGAATTTGGCCCGACAGTTTGACATGGGGTTTGTGTATAAAAAGCAACGTTGAATAATAGAGTTAGGAGAGACCCTCTAGCAAATAATCGCCCTCGTCTTTGACGCTTGTAACACTGCACACGGGTTATATCTTGTGTTTATCATTGTTCAAATGAAATTGTTTTGAGATCATTTTTGATAGATCATTGAGTGCTTTGATGGGGATTGCTGACATTTGTTGGAATTATGAGTTAATTGAGACTATGTGATGTGTTCATCAGGGTTCATTATTATCAATGATTATGAACAATATGATCCTTTGGGTTTCTACCGGGTGGCATCCTCTCACATCACAAAAGATGAGCTGATATCGAACCATGAAATTCGTTCAGACATATCAACACTCTAATACAACTCTTTTTCACCTCCATCTCTATTTATTCATCATTTATCTTCGAGTGGTCATGTGAGAACACGTTGAACAATGGATGAAAATCTCTTAATGCCAGCCCCATCCAAGTGCATCCGACAATGTGATCATTGCTGCGTGTCAATCGCTCCTCGAATACCATTTTACGACAATAATCCAGTGTACCCAAGCCACACACGGGATAATACCGACCGGTGTTTGGTGCCTCTTCAGAGAGAAGTGAGGAGACAAAAAAAAGAGAGAAAAAAAATAGTTTTGAAAATGTGATTTTTTCGCGCGATATCGAGGATTCGGGATGCGTTCTTGAGTGCTTGGGTACCTTCTGTCGGGTTTTTTTTTGTCCGTTGGATAACCCAATGTGTCATGTAACAGTGGAAGATAATGGGTCATAGAGTGCTCACTGATTTGATAAATGCTGACAAAATTCAACGGTTGGAAGTCTTCATTTTTCACTTATTTGATTGAGAATATTGAATGCCAATTTTCTGTCAATTCTTCAACAGTTAAAGTCATATCGCAAATGAGTTTATGGCGAATTCTACCGTCGGAGGAAGTAAGAATAACTGTGCGCCGTCGGAGGGGGGCAAATCTAATGGATTTACGACGTAAAAAGGTTAAGTCGTGTTAGTAGGAGTCGTTTATATTTCCGCAATGAACGTCAGAACCCTCGCACACTGGCTCCTTGACTTTCACTCATCTTCACTGATATCCAATCCTCTTTTTTGGTGGTTGCGACATTTGTCCCCCTGGAGGTAGCGTCACTGCACTAGAAAATCTCCTCCTCCTGGCCTTGTTTCTCAATCATCCCATTCTACCGAGACAACAGGACGCCAATGTCAAACCCCACCTCTTTCAAGATAAGAGGACAAAGTGAAATTCGCTTATTTTCCCATCATTCCAGCATGGCATCTTGTCCCGTAGTCTTTTCTCATTCAACGATGCGCCAAAAGAAAATTGCCTCCTCTTCATAAATAGAATATCGTCCTGATGAGCTTGTGAATATCGTCTACAGGAACGTTGCTTGCTTTGTCCTCAATCTTCCTCTCCCTCTCTCATTTCTTTATGACTCTTACACTTTTGTCGTCACCCCCACCATCATGATTTTACCTTTTAAACTTAAACGCCAAGACGTACAACTCTATTGAATTTACTCAGGAGTTATTATCGAAATAATATTTTCCACGTAGCTGGGGTTATTTTCTTTTAAAATGACTTTCTAACAAGAAAATATGAGATTCGAGTTTACGATAAAATGCCCGAGGGAAAATTGAATTACCCTCGTGATGGTTTAAGAAAGGAAGTTTAGCTGTGAATAATCTCATCACAAAATTCTCCTTTATTTTTCACAATCACTAGAAGGATGATTAAAATCATGAGAAAGAATGTTTCCTCTTAAGCTGTTAATGAAGCCTGCCAATAACAGCCCATGTTACAATAAAGAAATCAACATGGCCGACATGAGATGTGGCAAACGTCAGCGAACCCTCACTTTCGATTTTGCCCTCGAGCTTGTTACCCTCCTTAATGCCCAGCAAGGGTGTACGAATGCCCGTTTCTCCCCCTTCTTGCCTTTTCTTACAAGCTAGTTTAGGGGTGGACCAAACCCGCTCCGCCCCAGACGTTTCGCCTTCAGGCTGTATGCTTTTCTCGCGCCCATTTCTCCACAACTTTTCTCTTCACCCCCCCCCCCCCTTTCCTACTCGTCTCTTTTGCTTTCTTTTCTCTTTGCAGTAGCAACACATAAAAAAAAACCTCTCACTACTTATATTACCCACTTCCATCGACTCCTGTCTCGTTATATCTTTTAACGTTTTACCAATTTCCCGCAGTCCAATATATCAGGGCAAACAAAAAAGGCTGGAAATACCCCATGACCTGTAGAAATGATCTCGAAGGTGAACAGGTTTCATGAGTGACTTGAAGGAATAAATTTTTTTACACCGATTACTCAGCGATAATATACTCCAGCCGAAGGTGAGATAGCAGCTGTTAAGCTAAAAAGTACCAATTAGTAGATCAAGAGATGATACCGCGATTCCGAATAATGCCTTCCGACGCTAAATGCTTCAGAAGTGCTACCGTTTAAGTAATGTTACAGCACTAATTACTCTTGATGACTACACGTGTTCGGTATACATAATGTGAGAGTATGATTCTGAGAATAGCTGAACCTTTTGGGAGGTTTGAATGCTACAATAGAAATTTGGTGGATTATTGATTGTGGTTTCTCTTTGTTACAGGTGTGGTTTCAAAATAGAAGAGCAAAATGGCGTAGGCAGGAGAAAATGGAGGCTGCTAGGCTGGGAATTGCTGATTATCATCATCATCCAGCTGCGATCAGGTAAGCGATCAAGATTGAAGAGTGCACTCTAAATGATTTGCTCAAAACATCCTAATTAGTTTTGTCTTTCTCCAGAAATCATGGAGCACCAACACTGGGTCTTCCTGGTGATCCATGGCTGACACCGCCAGGTCTTCTATCAGCACTTCCTGGATTTCTAGCAGCACCTCATACAGGCTACCCAAGCTACCTAACCTCTCCGAGACGACTGCCATCACCACCGAACGTTGGATCCGTTGGCAACGGAATTCCAGGTACAAAGCACCTAATATCATAAAATCTCCATCATTCCCTTCACAATCCATCAAATAGATCATCACTAATCACTCACAGTTCGTCTATATTTTCCCTAGGAGCGTTGAATGGCGGTCTTCCTGGAATAAACTCTGCCTCGCACGTGCAGTCATCACCAAGTCCACCAGGACATGATCCAAGAACATCAAGCATTCAAGCTCTCAGGATGAAAGCTAAGGAGCATGTAGAGAGTCTGACCAAGGGTCTCCAGATGGTGTGAAATCAGAAGGACACCGTTGTCTCTGAGACACGGTACCAGCTATCCGATAATACAGATGCCATGTGACAGCTCTTTGGTCAATTTTCGTTGAAAGTTCAACAGAGAGAATTTCTCATTTCTCAAGTCAAGAGTTGCAATGTGCAATAGAGAGAAACGAAGCGATTGACTAAATGAATTAATTAATTCTGTTCAAATTTTTTCGATAGTGAGGATTGAATGATGAATTGACAGAATGAGATTATAGTTTGACATTGTTGAGTGTTCTGATCATCTCACGAGGGGATGAAAGTGATTCAAATGAAATCGCTATTAATTAGAGGGTCTAAAATATTATAAATATATACATATTATAAATATATAAATTTATATGTAGATGACGTAGAAGTTTGAGGGTTTAGGATGGAACGAACCGAGAAAATTGTAAGAAATTGTAATATGGTGGTAAATTCACGTAACAATATCATGCAGTATTAATAAGTTTTAAGGCGACAATGTTAAATTACACAAACCCTTCAATTTGTATCCCGTAATGTCGCTATACCCAACCAAACATCTATTTGTATATACTCGTGATGAAATAAAAAAAGAAATTTGATGTACATATTTAAATAAATCGTTTCGAATCATTCTAATGACATTAAATCCCCCCACCCCGACAAATTGATGTATTTAGCCCAAAAATATGCATTCATATCTAGTAATAATCTTTCGCAATTTATTCTTCTTTGTCCACTTCGTCTAGAGTATCAAAGCGAAGATGAAAAATGGAGGAAAAGAGTGAATATATAGAGAAAAGCGGAGAACAGTGTTTGTTAAAGAATTAGCATATCAAAGGATGATTTTAATTAAGTCTCAATTAATTTCGCTCGGTGGAGCTTGGGCATTTGATTATTGGTGGCACTTTTTTACTTTCACATTAATTACAAAATGAAATCGTGAGGGTGGGCTTAAAAAAAAAAGATAAAGGCAATTGAATCAGTCAATCAATTTGGATTTATTTGAGACGAAGAAAGATTGAAATAGAGGAGATAGTATGAACGAGAGATTCAACAATTGATTTCAAACGATGGTCACAGGTTCTATTATGTATTCCAATGGTATAGCATCGGAAGAGGGGAAATTTCATTCTCAAGTGTGAAAAGAGAGACACAGATCGAACGAATCAACCATTGGTGGTGTATATGGAAGGGTGGATTGGTTTAAGAGGGCCGTCA